>OX442351.1:2605531-3108031 GCA_949357725.1 Hyperoplus immaculatus
TGTAACGGAGAGTTAAGGAGATTGTCTCTGGACCATCTCAGACCTGGCTGAACAGCTACCCAAAGCCTGCAGTACGTGAAGACAGTTCAGCTGCCAATTTGGTTCTCTGTCTACTCTCTCCTGTCAGACTATGTGTGACAAGTTAAAAGAGAAAGATACGTTATTTGTATTTTAATTAATTGCAAAAACAGATTGATCATCAGACTATAATTTTACAATCAGAACATTTTAGAGGCCTAGACCTTTAGAGTAATTCAGTCCCTCAAGATTCACTTTAATAATCTTTATAAGAAGAGGTTTTCAATCAATTTGACAGTGTTCTTGTGTCTTCAATCTATATTTATTTTGTTTATTTCACAATCACAGAGAAAGGTCCACACTTCCACTGTATCTAATGACTGAAGTCCACTGTTGGTTGGGATGGTGCGACTTTCACACTCCATCGTGGATGAATTTAAGAGGAATAAACCAAACTGGATTATTTATTTTTTTTAAGATATTTTTTTGGCATTGTTATGCTTTACTGATAGTGTAGAGACATAGTTGAAATGGGGCAGAGATGCTAGGGCGTATTCACACCTGCCGTGTTAGTACACCTGAACAAACTCAGTGTGCATCTCTCAGGCTGCTGCAGTTTGTTTGTGGTGTGAATTTGGCCGGACCCGAGTTGGGTCCGGCCAAATTCACCAGAATGCACAAAATGGTATGTTTGAAGCACATTTTTTTATGGGGGACTACCCCCAGACCCCCACTTATGTTGAAGTGAAACCGAAGCCCTTGTGCTTGCCACCCAAAAATTATCACTGGCCCCATCCTGGCCACCCCAATGAAAATGTCCTTGCTCTGCCACTGGACCCGACCCTAATGCAGGAAGCACTGTGCATTTTCCTTCTTTTCTTTTTTAATAAATCGCCATCAGCTTAACATCACGGGAAAGTGTTGTTGTTGCCATCATTAAGAAAATTAGTTTTGGTTTGACCGGGAGCCCTGAGCCAATAGGCTTCAGGCCTATTACATTTGATAGTGAGGATGAGTAAAAACGCTGTGTTCAATGATCAGATGAAAGAGAGGGGAGTGTCTAAACGGAGTGTTTTGCTTCTGAAGGTAACAGGTTCGACCGATAATGGGCCAACTGTCCCTTGTCGGTTTGGCGCGACACACATCCGACAGTGTGTCAGCCCCAGCCTATTCTTCTCGTGAGCTGTGCGTCTAGCAGCAAAAATACAGTGAAAATAATGTTTCACATTGTAGGCTACAAGCCACAAAACGTGACATTGACATACATATTTAGACAATATAAAACAACAAAAATGTGATGTTTTTCTTTTTAATGTATAGGTCTAGATGTATTTATTTATTATTTTGAACCCTATATAATCAGGCAGTAGTTTTACTCTCTCTCTCGCTATCTCTCTCTCTCTCTCTCTCTCTCTCTCTCTCTCTCTCTCTCTCTCTCTCTCTCTCTCTCAAAAATTTAAATGACTCACAGTTTATAGCCTAAAGATGTAAATGACACACAGTTTTTTGTTGATGGCACCAAATCACTAAACAGATCGCAGTATGGAATATTTCCATGATTGTTTACAGTTTGGCAGTTCACTGTGTGCTTCCTGCGGCCTATTGCACAAAACCAAGATAAGATTTACCAAGGATATTTCTGTTATCCTGGCTTGCTTAAGCCATGATTCAGTTGCACAAAAGTTTATCTTATTCAGTTGCATCCTTGGTTTAGTCAGCTGTCACTCTGAATTCATGCTGTTTCAACAGTTATTCTATGATCATGTACCACATCAAGGACTACAATTTCATTCAGTTAAATATTCCTGCTTGTATTATCTTTATTTAACCTGAACCATTTCTAATTAAATTAAATACATTATATTTTTATGGTGGAGAAGAGACGAACCAATGGAATATGCTGCCCCCACGATTCACTGTCAGCCCTTCCCTGAAGTATTTACATTCACTATTCCGCAAAAACTCTTTCAAACATCACAACATTTCCATCAAACTGGTGCTTAGAACTGGTGCTTAGAACCTGTACTTTTCCAGCTGAAGGCCTATTTGTTTATTTCCAACAGTCCAATCATGTTGCATTTCAGTAGGCTACATTTGTATTATGTAGCCATCTCTAAATGACTGATCTGTAAGCATTGGCACTAAAAGATTTACCGAAAAACAAAATTGTTTTGTGCAGATCACTTTGAGATCCCTACATTACAGCGCATTGTATTTGATTTGCGTCGAGATACTGGATTTTTTTAATCCATGTTTGTTCCATCCAAATTAAAACAAAAGAAATGCCTCACATTTTTTACTTTGTGTCATGAATCTAGAATATATGAAAGTTTAACTTTTTCAGTGGACTTTTATTGCTTAAAAGAGCTTTCAAGGAAGAGTTGCATATTTTAAATTTTTTCAAGTTTACTACCTTGTTAAGATCCTTTTTTGAGTATATTGTATTAAAGGATTTGATTTCCAACAAAAGTTAAATGTTGATTGTACTCAACCTATTTTAAATGTAATTTGTATCAAAGTATCTTCTCCAATACAGCGGAAGGAGAATGACCCATGTCACAGTCACTCTGAATTCAACATAACATCTTGGCTATTGAAGTTAACTGTTGTTGTTGAAGGCCTAACGACCGTCGTCAGACACAGGTACCCATCCCCCATACTGCATACGATCAGAGAGTGACACAGGCTGCCACAGATAGAAACAGCACTCGCCTGCTCTGAGTCACTGAGGCACAATCCCTAAAGCCTCAAGCCCCAAATGTTAAAATGGCACTTTTTTCTTTACCTTTGCAATGCAATTTCTATTACATTTAAAGGGGCTTGTTTGACATGGAATACAAGTGTTAACTTTACCAAAGCAATAGTAAGGAAATAAGATAAAAAGCCTAAATGAATTCTAGTTAACAAATGAATAAATAAAAGTACTTACCAGAGAATATATTAAAAAATATGCACAAACGTTATAGTTGGCTTGTGACTTTATTTTTTACATTAACTGTAGGCTATTCTTCCCTACCGAAGCTCTTAGAGATTGACTGCCTGATGTGAACTTGTTGCAGGCTCTTGCCTTAGTGAGTGGAGGGCAGGTAAATATCAAGAAATACATTTATTTATTTTCAAAACTGCATCACAAAGCAAAAGTCTGACACGTCTCATATCTCAAGACAACCTGTCACAAGTCTCTTATATTTTACTCTCAGACTAGAAGTTTTTACAGAGACAGGAGATCTCATATTTGCAAGACCACATCTTGATTCCTTTTAAGATCATGATAATTTCACATACTGCAAACAGGATCTTTATTAAAGGGACACCTTTTAAAATCATACTGTAGAGTAGGGCTGGGCAATCATTTGATTACAATTATTAATTGCGATAAAACTTGCGTTGATTATGACGATAAGCTTTTGACATAAATGCTTGATATGAAAAACAAAACAAGTCCTGATATGGATTTACCAAACAGCCAAAGCAGAAATAAACTCAACAGCCAGTCAGATTGCACTTTTTGCTGTTCCTGTCTAAGTACACGCCCATTTCCTGGTGTGACGTGCATGTTTGAGCTTCCAGCGGCAAGGAAAGAGGAGAGCCATGTGTAGTCACCTCGGCAAGAGTGAAGAGAGTCTAGCGAGAAATTTCTAGTAAAACCAGTAATTTGTATTTTACATCTTTAAGTTTAGAAGTCAAAGCTTTTTTTGTAATCAACATTATGTTCTATAGGTTACAAGGCAAGCTATATATTATATTGTTAGGTGAAGTTAAAACATGTTTGTGAAGTTCAATGCTTATAATAAAATGTTATTCAATTCTATCATCACATATCAAAACAATATTATTTTGAGGAACCTGGAACCAACTAGAATATGTTTGTAAACCAAACTGTGGGCCCTGCTGCTGTAAACAACAGTGAAACAGTAACTTTTCAGGAAGCTTTCTAACTTCAAACAGTGTTCCAGGGATCACATTTTCCTGTGAGGAAAGTTTGTTTATTCAGTTAGGAGAATATACCTTAGAAAATGTTCATTTCTCTGACACACACATGTATACACTGCAGCTTATTTCTGACCACAGACAGAATTTAAAGATCTATTCCCATTTTTGTGAGACTTTTTTAGAAGAGCCTTTCACTGTTGTTTATTTTTTTCTAATTTAAGGAAAAACATATCGTCCTTAAGCCTGATAGAAGTAAATGGGGGTTAAGGAGATTTTCACATAAGTAAACTATGACGTCTTGCCAGAAGGGAAGTGAAGGCTAGTATTTCTGATTGCAACTAGTAAATGTGGAGTTGTTGCCCGCCAAAATCATAAAAAGGCAGTCCAGAATTTATGTAGTCTGAGACAATAAAAAAACGTATGACTAAATGTACATGAGGAGGCGTGGCATCTGTCACACTAGTCCACAACATTTGGATAGATTTTAGATTTGCTGAAATGGACTCTATGTAACACTTTAACTATATAAGCTGCAGCCTGGCACAAGGAGAAGATGAGCGCATACTATGTACCACCTTATTCCATCATTGATCTGTCAAATTTACCCCAGGCTCACGCTACCAAGCATTTTTAGTTTTGACAGCCAAATTGTTTTCCAGAGCCATGAGTTTGTCATAAATCTTAGGGGCACTTTACACTGTGAAAACGTGACAGTTTTCCAGTTTTTGGTTTAAAAAAAAACCCCGTTCAGACAAAATTTATCTGACATCTTCACCCGTGCACATGTTTTCAGAGGAAACGGGCCGAAATCGCTGTAGTAGCAGTGTAGCAGCCATGCCAAGCCAATAGTCAGCGGTGACACAGCCTAGTAGATAGCTCTTCCGGTACAATTTGATGCATAAAACCTTACTGTAACCGAAAATTAATGCCACTAACGTTCATAAAGCGGTTGGTGTAAGCTTGGGGTTACAAATATTGTAAAAGACAAGCTTTCTGTCCTCTTATTTCACCGCATTGAACTCGTAAAAACAGAAGACTTGCTGATAGTGAAGGGGCTTCGTGAGCGGATACCTTCCTGTTAGGCGTACTTCAAAATAAAAGTCAACTCACGTGTGTCCAGTGAAATGCTATTAATGTTTAGCCAGTGAAATGCTTTTACTGTGAAGCCGTAGCCTTAGTGCTCCTTTTGTTGAACAGTAACTTAACTGCTGCGCGCTGAACTATGGATAGTGTTTATTAATGTAGAGAGAACCGTGTCCCTGCCCTGGCATAGAAGCTACACACGTTTATTTGGCTAGAAAAACCGGCAGAGCACAAATCTTTCCCCAGACAAAGTGGCCCGCGGTCTCAATAACTTACTAATCGCTTAGACTAAATTGGCGAGTGTTAGGCTATATTTTAGCCCTGCACGTCACTCTCCGCTGATCACAGTGATGGTGCCGTGGAGACACCGTTCATGTTGTCTTCTAACTTTATAACTCGCTTGTGTTGTGGGTATTTTGACAGCAAGTTATAGACTACGCATGTGTGAGGGTGGAACCGTGACGTCAGCGTTATCAGGGGAAATGGTTTCGGTGTTTACAGGAAACCAAAACCGTTAAGTTTTCCAAAAAATCCTCCCTGGGAGGTGATCTCAAAAACCTGCGGTTTCATGCCTGCGTTTGCTGTTTTCCTGTAAATGATATAGTGCAAACGCGGGAATTTTTCCGCGTTTGCACCGTTTCGTGTTGTCGTGTAAAGTGCCCCTTAGAAATGAGCAATTTCTGGTGAGGTTTATAGGTGTTGCTGTAAAAAAGGTGTGAAGTGTCTACTTTGAATAGAGACAATGCAGGCCGGGGGTTGGGTAGAGGGGCAGTCAGCAAGAGCATGGTTTGGCAGGTATGCATGTTGAGGACAAGGGTGACCTTTAACATCAATGGAAAGTTAGTCTGTATAAGTAATATGTCTTTATTAAATGAATGATCCCAATAAAACAAATCCAGAACAATATTAATCACAGACTCAACAGATGGAACATCAGCAAACTATTTTTTTTTTTTAGATTTTATACAGTTTGAACAACAAAAATCTTACTATTTCCTTTGAGGAGAGTGAAATTATTTCACATGAAATTGTTTATTTTATAACATGTTAGTTTTTTAGGTAGACAAAAATAAATTAAATCAGAAGTTTGCCTCAATAATTCAAACATTTTATTATATTTTATTTCATATTTTATTGATATGTAACATTTTCAAATGTAGTATTTATCTTTGTAAACATACTATAATTGTAATACAAAAACAATTCCTGCAATTTTGCATTTACTGTAAGAGTGCAACTCTCACTGATGGAGTGAATAGCTTCTTATTTCCTAAACAACCACGTCAGAAGACATATGCTGTGGTTTGGGAAAAGATGTAACTCTGTTTCAGAGGAGTAAAATTATGACTAAATGTACATGAGGAGGCGTGGCATCCGTCACACTAGTCCACACCATTTGGATACATTTCAGACTTGCTGAAATGGACTCTATGTAACACTTTAACACTGTATAAGATGCAGCCTGACACAAGGAGAAGATGAGCTTATACTATGTACCACCTTATTGATCTGTCAAATTTACCACAGGCTCACGCTCCCAAGCATTTTTAGTTTCGACAGCCAAATTGTTTTCCAGAGCCATGAGTTTGTCATACATCTTAGAAATTAGCAATTTCTGATGTGGTTTAAAGGTCAGAAGGTCTTCCCATGGTTGGTTTATAGAGAGAGAAGGATAACACGAAAAAAGAGAAGAGGCACAATGTCTAATTTGAATGTACATAAATACATGGGATGTAGGTAAATTAAAACCTTTTGGGAAGTCTGAAAAAGTAGCAAAGTGCCCATCCTTATGAAGGTCTGAATACCTAAATGCCCTTATTTTGCCATAACATGTAGGATATATTCCCAACAGATGGGGGGAATAGATGATTGTTCACTATGGGCATCAGAGTGGATGCAGAGGAAAACATAAAATGGCGCCTAAACTGGAACCAAATCTTCAGAGTGGATAGCACAATAGGATTCCTTGTGAAACTAGAAGGGTTAATGGGCTTCAAAGTGAATTTGAAAGGTAAATTCCATATTTGTACATGTTTCTCTTGTAAGGATCCATCAATTGATTATGTTGGTAAATAAATGATTTCCTACATGGCTGGATATTTTTAGGGAGCTACTCTAGGCTTAAAATAAAGTTACTAAAGGAACAAGATATCCAACTAAGTTTAGCTTAAAAATGTTGGTGCATACAACTGTTACCATACCTCTTTTAATAAATCCACTATATTTATGTTTGCAAGGAGATGTATGCAGCCTCTGGGAGAGACACAGCATCACAGTCTTATAACATAAGTCCAACTCACTGTCAAGAGTTGCTGTAGAAAATGTGTGAAGTGCCTACTTTGAATAGAGACAATGCAGGCCAGGGGTGGGGGTTGAAGGGCTGCCAGCAAGGGCATGGTTTGGCAGGTATGTATGTGGGGGACAAGAGAGTGACCTTTCACATCAATGGAAAGTTAGTCTGTATAAGTAATATGTCTTTATTAAATGAATGATCCCAATAAAAGAAATCCAGAAAAATATTAATCAAAGACTCAAAAGATGGAACATTATTTAAATAATTATTTAACTGGAGGAAACATTAAGTTTCAGTGAACTCTGGGAACCTATGTACACTGTCTGCACAATTATTAGGCAAGTTGTATTTTTGAGGATGTATTTATTATTGAACAACTACAGTGTTCTCGGTCAATCCAAAATGTAAATTAACCTAAACCTGAATGTTTAAGAAATTAAAAGTGAGGTTTTGTCTTTTTTAAGTGAATACATATATTTGCAGAATTATTAGGCAACTATTAGTGTGCAGAATTATTATGCAACTAAATGAAAAAATAAACATTTTCCCATTTCACTTATTTATTTGCATCTGTTAAAGTGAGAATGATAAAACCACTCAACATTTACAAATTAACATTTCTGACATGTAAAAAAAAATCAGTGACCAATATAGCCACCCTTCTTTTCGATAACTGTCACACTGTCATTCATGGAGTTTGTCAGTTTCTTGATCTGTTGACGATCAACTTTTTGTGCAGCAGCCACCACAGCCTCCCAGACACTGTTCCGAGAGGTGTACTGATTTCCTTCACTGTAAATCTCTTGTTTAAGCAGGGCCCACAGGTTCTCAATAGGGTTTAGGTCAGGTGAGGAAGGGGGCCATGTCATAATTTTTCATCCTTAAGGCCTTTACGGGCTAGCCATGCAGTTGAGTACTTCGATGTATGCGATGGAGCATTGTCCTGCATACAAATCATGGTCTTCTTGAAATATGCAGACTTTTTCCTGTACCACTGCTTGAAGAAAGTGTCTTCTAAAAACTGTCTGTAGGTTTGGTAGGTGATTTTAATGCCATTTTCAACCCAAAAAGGTCCAACTAGCTCATCTTTAATAATACCAGCCCATACCAGTACCCCACCTCAACCTTGCTGCCGTCTGAGTCGAAGTGGAGCTCTGTGTACGTTACTGATCCAGCCACGGGCCTCCAAATCTTTGGCAGTTAATTTGCGTATTTTTTTCTCAATATGTTTCTTGCGACCCTGTTGGCTATTTGCAACAAAATGTTTCATGGTTCTGTGGTCACGCCCCAATATCTTAGCAATTTCAATAGTGTTCCATCCCTCTAAAAGACTTTATGCAATTTTTGATTTTTCAGAGTCCGTTAAATCTCTTTTTTGTCCCATTTTGCCTGAGAAAGAGAAACTGATAATTGTTCACACAGTGTAGTATAAATATGCAAAGATTTTAGAAATCTGTTCACCCTAGCCTGAGAAAAGGGAAACAAATATTTTTTTATTGTCTCTCAGGCTCTGTGGCTCAAAAGGAAGAAATCCTCCTACTACCAAAATGAAACAAAACACCAGCACATTTTTTTAGGGGGAACTTCAATTCTTTCACATGAAATTATTTTATAACATACCAGTTTTATTAGGTAAACAAAAGTAAATTAAATCAGAAGTTTGCCTTAATAGATAATATTTTTATTTATTAATTATCATATTTTTCTATTTTCTATTTTATTGACACGTAACATTTTGATTTTTTTGTAGTATTTATTTGTGTAAATATTCTATAATTATAATACAGAAATCAATTCCTGTAATTTTGTCATCTGCTATAAGGATGACATATGCTGTGGTTTGGGAAAAGATGTAACTTTGTTTCAGTGGAGTGAAATTATTGGCCTGCATTAAACAAAGACAACTACTCAGGAAAAGATGAAACTACTAAAATCTTGTTAAGAACTGTCCAACGCATTATGAAAAGCCTGGAGAGATAGTAGTGAACTTTCATCTTTGAAGAAATGTGGTCGGGAAAAAAAAAATAATGTTCATGATGGGAGATCACTTAAAATAAATACAATTATTTGGTTGTATCAACATTTTAAATATCAACAATAGAACTCTTGGCTATGTTCAATATTGAACTTGAGAGCCTATCATCAGAGGGGTGTTTCAGGTGGCTGGTTTTGAGGCAACACAGAGTTTGTTCGCTCTGAGTTAGTGGAAACTCTGGGTCAGTTTCAGCGCAACCGAGGGTCAGTTACTGCTGCAACATACGCCGTGGGTCTAACCTGCTGGATAGGTGGATAGACCTACCCTGAGTTTGTTTTCACTTTACGCTGCAGCTCCGACTGAAGAAAGAGTGTCACTGTCACACGCGTGACTGTACAGTTTGAAGCAAAATCACTCCATAGAAATCTCCATCGGGATGTTTTGATAATTTCCTGATGATTTTACGTTTGACCGATCATTTATCTGATCAGTAGCCTTGTTCTCAGCCCTTGGTCCGTTCATATAGGCGGCCCCCTTACACATCGTGACATGGTCTACATTCAGATTAATAAACCTATTAGTATTGTATGCTTTTTAACGTCTGTGCCACTGAACAGATTTATGTCAGGTGGATTCATGTAACGCTGCGGCTGCACGCGATCGTTACTGTTCACTTGTGCGATCCTAAAGTCGCAGACGAGCCTCGTTAAATAGCCTAATATGAATATAAAAATTATACAATCATTTAAACTGTGATCACTTGAGGAAAATGGATCTGGTAATAAATCAATCAGGCTCTTCAATGGAAACTGTCACCTAATGTGTCTGACGCAATGTATTTCACTCCCCATTTAAAAGAAGCGACAGTCTGTTACTGCACAGTATTAGGCTATAGCTTGCCAACATATTATACAGCGAATATAAAACACTGTCAGCAATGCTGTGCCGCGCCAGCTTAATACTTTACTGCTGATATGCGTAACTTTTTAAAATAGACTATGGCTTATCAAACGGAAGCGAAATTATTCTCTTGACAAAAAATGTTTTCTCTGTTTTTTTCTGAATTGCCGAGGAGATTAGATCAGAGTTATTAGACAATATCCCCGTTAATTCTTCTCCATACCATAAACTCATTCGTTAATATTTCTAACTCTAGTGGGAGGAGCGGAGATTTTTTTTTCTTTTCTTTTTTGAGAAGTGGAGAAGTGGGAGGATCAATCATTTGTTTCTTCTGTTTCCATGGTGAATCATGTTATCAGCGATCCATTGACGATGGCTTTTACGCACACGCTCCACCCAGAGTGAACACGCTCAGAGTTGATTAATCCAACGCTGATCCACTGTTCTGAAACCGAAAACCCAGGGTTGATAAGCAACTCTGGGTTTTCGATTAAACTCAAAGTATGTAAAACCAGCTACCTGAAACACCCTTCTGGGGTTGTTTCAGTTGGTCAGGCCTAGGTTCTAAGCAACTTTATGTGCCAAATAAAGCGTATCAAAATGTGTTACAGCGAATATGTGCTGTAATCAAAGCTAAAGATGGTCCAACAAGATATTTGAGTGTGTGACTTTTATTAGGCCGGGCAGTGATCCTATTGAAGCAAACTGTTGGTTTTCATTCAAGTCACTCACATTATTCAAACTGTAATGAGTAAAAGTTTGTAATGTGTTTATTGGTGTTTGATGCTGGTGTTTTTACTCTGTTTGCTCTGATAGACAGTGTAAGTTTGTGTTTTGAGATGTGTGTGACATTGTGTTGCTTGGAATGAGTTTTGCAGGTGTTGTGAACTGTTCAGCTCAGGTGACTATTGGTAAAGCAGACAGTGTTGCACATGTCGCTTCGCTTGTGCCCACTGTCGTTCAGCTATCGTAAAAAAATCTTTAAAAAAATATATGTATTAAAACATTTTTAAACTCTACAAATCATTTACAAATTATATGTTGTGTTATAACTATTCTCAAATGCAGTTAATATTATTTTCATTGGCATTATTGATCTAGCTAGGTATTTATCATCCATGATGGAGTGTGAATATCATTCCATCCTAACCAACAGGGAACTTCTGTCAATTAGTGCCAACTAAACGGGGACTCCTGTCATTCCATACAATTTAGGACTGCAGGTAGGGTAAATATGTATAACATAGCACCATGCTGCTACAATCACAGACTGGTTTTCTGCCCTAAACTAGCTCCATACAGTTAACTCAAAGTACATGTTGGGAGGGAATTTTCAGTCTTTAGTATGGTTAATATTTATGGTAGAGATGTATAGTTAATTTATGCCTGTCTTGTGTGTTTGTCTATATCTCAGACACTAGGTCAGCCTGGTAGTCTGTTAGGAGACACTTAAGTCAGTTGTATAGATAAAGTCTCATCTCTTTAGACTCCAGAATGTTATGGTTCACCGTGTTCAGCTCTGAACCAAAACATTGGTACGCTTGGTGCCCGAGCCGGGGAGGTGTTAGAGATAGCACAAGGTTAATACACAGCTCTCAGGAAGTGTCTGTCAGAATTGAAGTGCAAGTCACGAGAGTTGCAGTCCGGTTCTCCTTGGCCAAGCCTGTAATAAATATTGCTTCATAATTCATCCAAGTCTCCTGAAATATTCTTCCATCTGAGTTGACCTCCAACCTTGAAAGAACTTCCATCACAAATAATTTGTGATGGAAGTTCTTCCTAATTTTGATGTTTCTAAACCCATGTTAGTAGGGTGTAAAATGTTTTACCTTTGCTGCGCCAACTGCAATAACAACAGCATTGTAAACCCACCACAGTGTAAGCCATATGTTTAGAAATGTATACAAAATGCTATGTTGCATATTCAGGAAGAGGCGAGGTGGGAATCATCACAGTATACCCACTACACAAAACTAGACTACACCTCTAATGTATTCCATAGTGTGTATTACATATTGTTAAAAATCACAGCAACCAGCAACAGATACTTGCTGTCAGCAGACTAAATATAACATGTTAATCTCTACAAATCATGTTCAAATTATATGTTGTGTTATAACTATTCTCAAATTCAGTTGAGATTATTTTCATAGGTATTAATGATCTGCCAACATTTTTTACATCCATGATGGAGTGTGAATATCATTCCATCCTAACCAACAGGGAACTTGTGTCAATTAGTGCCAACTAAACGGGGACTCCTGTCATTCCATACAATTTAGGACTGCAGGTATAGTCAATATGTATAATATACAGACATTTAAGACTACATTTATATTTTTTTATTTCTCTTAAGAATGATTCAGTTTGCCTAATTAAAATGCATATTTTTACCATTTTAAAAGTAATAGCAGTGTTTGATTTATTCCATAATGTGCATTACATATTGTTAAAAATCACAGCAAACAGCAACAGATACTTGCTCTCAGCAGACCAGTCATCCATGTGTCAGCCCTCTGTTCATCTAGTCAGCACCGCTAAATACTTTTTATAATAGACAATTAAGATTTCACTAGAAAGTCCCCTCTCGTACTGTTAAAACTGAAAGAAGAAAATTATAACAGCAAATTAAACTGTTGCGGTTTAATACATCTTTAAAATGTAACATTGAGAACACATTTGCTTGGATAAGGAAAATGGTGTTGCTAAGTCACTGATATTAGTGCATCCAATAAGTTACTTCTTATTTGATATTTATTTGCAACTAGTGGCCATGACTTTCTTTGGACGGGCAGTGTATCTACTGAAGCAAACTGTTGGTTTTCATTCAAGTCACTCACATTATTCAAACTGTAATGAGTAAATGTTTGTAATTTGTTTATTGGTGTTTGATGCTGGTGTTTTTACTCTGTGTGTTCTGATTGACAGTGTGTGTTTGTGTTTTGAGATGTGTTGCTTGGAATGGGTTTTGCAGGTGTTGTGAACTGTTCAGCTCAGGTGACTATTGGTAAAGCAGACTGTAGTTAGAGTGTTGCACATGTCGCTCCGCTTGTGCCCACTGTCGTTCAGCTATCGTAAAAAAATCTTTAAAAAAATATATGTATTAAAACATTGTTAAACTCTACAATCATTTTCAAATATTATGTTATGTTATAACTATTCTCAAATGCAGTTCAGATTATTTTCATAGGCATTATTGATCTGGCTAGGTCTTTTTCATACATGATGGAGTGTGAATATCATTCCATCCTAACCAACAGGGAACTTGTGTCAATTAGTACCAGCTAAAAGAGGACTCATGTCATTTGAAACAGTAGAAGAGAGGACCTTTTTCTAATTAGAACCGCAAAATAAACTGTAGTGGTTTAATACATCTTTAGAATGTAACATTGTGAACACATTCCTTTAAATAAAGATAAGGCTTGGATAAGGAAAATGTTGTTGCTATGTCCCTGATATTAGTGCATCCAACAAGTTACTTCTTATTTGATATTTATTTGCAACATGTGGCCATGATTATATTCATAGTATTTGTATCATATGTTTAGTTAGTGTTAAAGTTAAAGGTATATAATCTATCTTAAAAAGAAACAAAGGGAGGTAACTGCAGCAAGCAAACACTCATTGAGTGAAACAATAGGCACAGACAGCTCCATTGATGCAGTGAATGGAGTCCACTCTTAGATGTCACCCAATGATTCAAGTCCACTGTTAGCAAATTCTTCAAAAAAAATAAAAAAACACATTTAAAGTAATATTATGACAGAAGACATTAAAACTAAATATTCTGTTGTGTTTTTTTATTTTTTAAATGACCAGAAATAGGTTGCCACACTTGGCTGGTACCTGCGATAGTCCCCTGTTAGTAATGTCGGTGTGGCTGTGTGTGTGTGTGTGTGTGTGTGTGTGTGTTAGAGTAATGGATTGGTCCCTGGACTGGAGCAGTATTAGATTCAGTGCAGGGCGTCAGTGCTGGGGGGAGAGGGGGAGGGAGGGCTGCAGATCTGTCGCTGATAAAGCTATCAAACACTACAGCAGACACTCTGTCCACACAGCTGGAGAGATGTGTCTCATTCCTGCATCCAAAATCTATCTGCTAGTCAGTGCTGTAACATAGCCAGAAGGTGGCCATTCAGCCAAAGCTTAAGTGTGGCCGTGTCACCTTGTGTCTTACACTGCCAACATACAGATAGCTAAAGGCAACCATGTGTTCACCTGCAACCACCCTATATCGTGACAATCAACCTATGCTATGGATCTATTTAATACATCTGTTGCCATTGTCTGCTCAATTATTTGACTTCTTTTTGAGTTGATCTCAAATTGAGCAGTACAAGGCACGGCTTGGTCATGTTGGGTGTGAATGGGCACAGGTACTGGTTTTAGGCAAGTCAAGAGCTCTAGTATGTTAGATTGAGTTGAAATAAAGTACAGTGTGTGTGTGTGTGTGTGTGTGTGTGTGTGTGTGGGGGGTGGGGGGGGGGGTAATGAAGGGGGATGTCACCCAGTACAACAGTGATGTGTTTTAATAACTTTAGACAAGAATTCCATGGCACAAAAAGGAAACGATCATTGAAACTCTTAACAGCATCAGCGTGAGGAACAACATCACATACAGTAAATGCAGCCTTTTATTTAAGGTAAAAAAATACCCTTAAAAACATTGATGTGCTGTTCTCTCAACATCATTACTTACATATTCAGCTATTAAAAGAGTGTGAGGGTTAAGATCTTCACACCTTGTGGTAGACAGTATATCTCATAGTGGAGACAGTTTCTCTGTAGCTGAAGGCTGTATGTGTCAGCAGTGTCACCCTAGACTGGAGATGGGAGGAGAGCGGTGTTGTTTTATAGTGTGTGTGTGTGTGTGTGTGTGTGTCTTCCTTCTCATGCTTGTGCCAAAGTGCATGCATTAGCCAGGGGTGGGTGGATCCATATTTCTTATTCTAATCAGTGCTGTCCTGTTGGGGCTATAGGGGTAGCGCTCCAACAGATTAATGTTCCTCTATTGATTGATCCATTTGGCTATGTGTGGATAGATGGCACCCTAAGGTGACCCACAGGCTGCAGTATGTGTCAACTATCATTCTGTTCACACACTGCTGCACACTCAGACTCGCTACCATAATACTGCCACACACACACACACACACACACACACACACACACACACACACACACACACACACACACACACACACACACACACACACACACACACACACAGGTATAACTCATAAGAGTAGCAGAGTGTGGTCCATGAGGGATTATCAGCAGTTGGCTGTATGTTAAACAGTCAGAGAGAGAGAGACACTGTTTCATGCTATTTACTTTATAAAAACACACGCATATAATACCGGGACGGTGATGTCACCCAGATGCTTTCAGAAATGGTCAATGTTTCTGTAACTTCAGCCAGGACAAAAACATTATTTACATATTTATTGAATTTTGGTTTGGAACATGGCCTAGATACTTTGGGTCGGGGTACACAAACACACAACTTATAAGTGTCACGTAGGCAGGGTCCAATTTGCAGGTTGAGTGGACATAAACAAACAAGGCAATAGTTACAGATGGATAAAAAACAATACATGAGTAACTCAACCATAAAAACAACAAGAAAGCCAGGAAAGGTTTATTTAGACAAAGAGCCTTGAGTTAGCAGACATGAGCCGCTATGTGTTACTGGCAACCTGACAATCAATCAGAGCTTTCTTCTGTTGCTCTCTACACACTATTAGCAGTGAGCTGTGCTGGCCTCTAGACAGGGCACCAAACACAGCAAACAGATACAGTGAAGTAAAGGTTAACATTACCAATGCACACCATGAGACATGATAGTGGCAGGACGTTTGAATGTACAAAACAATCGGCGGGTTGTATTGATTTCAGGCAAAAATCATACTTAGCAGAATACATTGGGTAAAAACACAGCTTTAAAAGACAGTTTGGGTGCCTATAAGGTTTCTTTCAGTTCATGTTAGGGACATGACGAAATCTCACTAATTAAAGGTTCAGTAAGTGGGATGGTCAGTTTAGCTAACTTCCTGTCAGTGACTGCAGTTAGCAGTCCCCTCGCTCGTCCCTACGTCACCACATTAATGCACTGCGGTCTTCAAGCAGCTAGTTATCTAGCATCATCTCAGATCCCAAAGTGAGATAAAAAATGATAAAAACCATCAAAACAGACATTGGGAAGGATTTTTACCCGCTCCGCCATTGTAGGCGCAAACACATTCACCCATCTGTCGCTCTGCACGTGCACCGGCATTGAGACGGATGCAGGTTTGTAACGTTCTCTCTTCTGATTGGTTATCAGTAGTGGGATCCCCGAAAAGTGTATTTGCCGATAACATGCAGAGCGGGTGACTGAGAGATCGGCTTTATGAAACGCACACACTAGTGGTCACTGTATAAATAAAGAGCTATTTAACACTTATATTAAAGGGGACATATTATGAAAAACCAAACATTTCCAGTGTTTGGGCACACTTTTTAGGTTATTGGGATCCCTACCAGCACACACAAGCTTCAAAAAGACAAATGTGTCAGTTTCTTCTGGGATGCTTATTTCGAAAAAGGGGGGATTTGATGGTCTGTTCCAAAATACACTGACTGATGACGAAATTGGTCGGTTTTCATTATCATATTATACTCCCACGGGAAAGCTCACCAGAAACTCTGCAGTTGATTGGCAAATAAAGACGCCCCGTTGGTAACCAAACACACCTGGCTGAGCCTCCACTCGCTCATGCAACATCAGAGAAGAAGCAAGCTCATCCTTAAGCTCCTGTGCAAGACGAACATGAAAAACTTTGAATGGAGTTTCTACGATTAGGAGGAATCATACATTTGTATGAAATATTAATTTCATAAAAAGTCGATTTTCTTTGAAGTTATGGACTTTATGAAAAAAACTATATTGAATAATTGTTGTCTGGAATGAGAGAAGAAGAGATTAGAAACTTTTCATAATTTTGGTTAAATTGTTTATTAATTATGAAGTTGTGAATTTTTTTTGGAAAATTTTGAATTAATCCAATAATGTGAAGGAAGTTTGTGGAATGAAGCATGTTGAAGATATGGCCCGCCATGAATATATATATATATATTCCATATAATAAATACGCAGAATATCAATGCTGTGAATGCTGAAAGCAGCTTGTTTGACTTGTGAAATGGGGGACTAATGGCGCTTTTCCACCGCACATGTAGCTCGACTTGACTCAACTCGACTCGACTCAACTTGGTTTGGTAGCAGCACGGGTCGTTTTCCACCGCAAATAGTATCTCCTGAATGTGGGCGGGGTTGTCGTAAGGGGCTGAAAGCCTACTCCGGAGCAAAGCAGAAATTACGAGCAGTTGTTGCACTATTAACTGAACCAACCGCCAAAAACACGGATGAAAAATGTTTAAGAAATACCCCCCTTGTATCTGTTTGCTAAAAGAAGTAGAAGAATATTGTGACGGGCCATTAAAAGGGATGGTTGTTGTCCCGATGTGTGACTCTGCCACACAGTCAGCTGTAGGGATGCGTCACGTACATCCCTATGCACGTAAACACGGGCATGATAAAGTTGACTGTTTAGTGCTTGTTTCAGGATACGTGTTTTCAAATGCAAGCCGTGTCTCAGCCTGAATATTTTATTGAGGTAATCGGTTCACATTCTATTCAAATTTGTATAGTTCTGATTGTACAGTAGACGCAGCGGTGATGGACACCTTTTTCAGTAACCTAAACATGCCTTCCCTTTCTCAAGATCTGAGACATAGCCTTGAGGCACCTATTACTCAGAGGGAAATTATTGCAGCAATAACATCTATGCAATCAGGCAAATCTCCTGGTCCAGACGGACTTCCATCTGACTTTTTTAAGAAATTTTCAGCCGAATTATCGCCTTTTTTATGTTCAGTATTCTCAGACTCATTTGACTCAGGTAAACTCCCGCCTTCGTTCTACCAGGCCTGTATTTCCCTGTTGTTAAAAAAGGATAAAGATCCTCTAGATTGTGCATCATACCGACCAATTTCACTATTAAATACGGATGTGAAGATACTTGCTAAAATTCTCGCCCACAGATTGGAGGATGTTCTCCCCTCTATTATATCCCCCGACCAAACTGGGTTTATAAAGGGACGCCAATCATTTTATAACATCCGCCGGCTAATGAACATTTTATATTCCCCCAGAAATATTGAATCAGAATGCCTTGCTTCTATGGATGCTGAAAAAGCATTTGATAGAGTAGAATGGAATTATTTGTTTTTCACCCTTGAGAAATTCGGTCTGGGTCCCGTTTTCACTTCTTGGGTTAAATTGTTATATGCATGCCCTTCTGCCTCAGTATTAACAAACAGCCGTTACTCAAGTAGTTTTGATCTGCATCGTGGGACCCGGCAGGGTTGTCCTTTGAGCCCACTCCTTTTTGCTATTGCAATCGAACCACTTGCGATTGCCATTCGCGGTAACAAACAGATTCAGGGGATATGGAGAGGAGGAATTGAACATAAGGTATCATTATACGCCGATGACTTACTTTTGTTTGTCGCCAAGCCAGCCACCTCTTTACCGGAGGCACTTTCTGTGTTGGAGGTCTTTAGTCAGTTTTCTGGCTATAAACTTAACCTGAGTAAGAGCGAACTCTTTCCGATTAATAAAGAAGCTCTTAAACTTGATTACACAGCTCTCCCACTCAAAGTGGTGACAGATCAGCTGAGTTACCTTGGGGTATGTTTCACCAGAAATTTTAAAAACCTATTTAAATCGAACTTCCTCAAATTATTGGATCAGGCGAAGCAAATATTATCGAAGTGGTCTCCTCTGGCTTTCTCTCTCATAGGTAGAATAAATTCAATTAAAATGACATTACTCCCAAAGTTCCTATATCTATTCCAATGTCTCCCCATCTTTCTCCCCAAATCATTTTTTCAGGCCCTTGACTCATTAATGATAAATTATATTTGGAATGGTAAACACCCTCGGTTAAGGAAAGCATTTCTTCAAAGACCAAAACAAACAGGCGGAATGGCCCTCCCTAATTTCCAATACTATTACTGGGCTGCTAATATCCGTTCTTTAGTGTATTGGGTGCATTTTCACCTTGACGACTCAGCCCCAGTATGGGTAACAATGGAGTCCAGCGCTGTTAGCCCATTGTCTCTATCTGCCCTCTTAAGCGCCGCACTTCCACTCTCTTCGGCTATTCCCAACAGTAATCCCGTGATTAAGCACTCCCTTCGAATTTGGACCCAATTTAGGAAGAATTTTGGAATGCAGAATTTTTCACTTTTCAGCCCAATTGCAGCTAATCATTTGTTTACTCCCTCGACGGTGGATGGTGCATTCAAGATCTGGCATAAAAAAGGCTTAAAATGCATTGGTGATTTATTTATTAATGATCTATTTGCTAGTTTTTCCCAATTGACAAAACATTTTGGTATCGAAAAGACAAATTTTTTCCGATTTCTGCAAATCAGGCATTTTACACAGAAGTTAATTCCCCAATTCCCTTATAAACCGCCAGCCAATCATGTCGATTTGTTTCTTTCTGTAAACCCCACATTAAAAGGCTCAATTTCTGTGTTTTTCAACCTTATTTCAAAATTGCATAGCCCCTCATTAGCAGCTATAAAAACCCTGTGGGAGCAGGACCTAGGTTCTGCCTTCACAGATCACATGTGGGATTCAGTCCTGGATCACACTCTACCTCCATGTGCGCCCGACATGCTCTTGTGCAATTTAAGATAGTACATCGTATCCACATATCTAAAACTAAATTAGCTCGTATGTTCCCCGATGTAGACCCGACCTGTGATAGCTGTAAGAGCGCACCGGCATCACTCTTTCACATGTACTGGTTGTGTCCCACTTTGACTGGGTTCTGGACATCAGTTTTTAAAACAATTTCTGAAGTACTTCAGCATCAAATTGAGCCGAACCCTTTCACTGCAATTTTTGGCATCGCCCCCAATTCAGGCTTGCCTAAAGTGAAGCTAAAGGTACTGGCCTTCACCTCTTTACTTGCTCGTAGGGCTATTTTACTTAAATGGAAAGATCCTGCTCCTCCTTCCCACTCACATTGGATTAGAGACATTATGTCATGTATGAATCTGGAAAAAATTCGTTGCACTACCCAGGGATCTGAGACTAAATTTCATAAAATATGGCGCCCCTTCCTAGATTATTTTAACAAACCGACCACATTAATTGAAGAGTAGCTACCCCCTCCCCTTTTTTATTTGATTAAATTTTATTTCGTTTTTTTTTTTTTTTTTTCTTTCATATTGATTGTTTGTTTTTGTTTCTTGTGGTGTGTGTTTTGTGTTGTTGGGTATGAGGGTGGGATGTGGGTGGGGTGTGTTCGGGAGAAAAAGGGGAAAAAAATGTTGTACTTGCTGTGCTACAATTTTGTTGTTATTAACATTTAATAAAAAAACCTTTGAAAGAGAGGTAATCAGTTCAGTCCGAGGCTTGTAATGTAATCGCTCGCTATCATGTCTGTCCCAGCTGGCTACTATTTAGCCTAGCTGCTAGCTGCCCTACATGTCTCCTCTCGTATGTTAAAAGTAACTTCCCCAACAACCAACACTGGGTGAGCTTAGCGAATATATGGAAAAAAAATTTGGATCTGTGATGCAAATCAAATGAAAGAGAGACAGAGTAGGCTGCACGCAGCGTAAATACACTCAAAAGTCCCGGAGAGTTGGGGAGAATAAACAACAGAATGAAGCAGGTAGTCTCTGGCCAATCAGAAGTGTCGGCAGACGGCCGGCCACTGATTGGCCAGACAATAGTCTCTGGCCAATCAGTGGCCGGCCGTCTGCCGACGTCACCTTTTAGCATCGGCTCAGCTCGCTTGGAACCTAGAGCGAGGCGATACCAAAAAAGCAGCCGCTACCAGGTACCAGGTACCATGAAAATGCGGTGGAAAAAGCTGATACCATGCGGTGGAAAAGCGCCATTAAAGAATTGATTTTGGCTGTACTATACTAGGTACTTGTACTATATTAACTGGGTTAAATATAATTGCATTACTAAAAAGAGACTAAAATACAAATGTCATTGACTAAAACTAGACTTAAACGTCATCAGTTTTTGTTGACTAAGACTAGACAAACATAGTCACAGATCATTCTGACTAAGAGAAGACTAAAAAGCTCAAGACTTTTAGTCAACTGAAACTTGACTAGACTAAAAAGAGTTTAAACGTGACTAAGACTAATAAAAACTAAAATTACAGTTTGACACAAAGACTAGACTAAAACTAAACTTAAAACAGGCCGCCAAAAAAAACACTAGACTCTGAACTGGGCTTTAGCTGTGTTTCAACTGGCCTGTGCAGGTACATTGGGCCTCATTTATCAAACTTGCATGGAAACTGGTGCAGATTCTGGTGCAAATACCTCCCTACGCCAGGTATCGCGTGGGATTTATCAAACAGTCGTATCTCACCAATCTCAGCGTACGCCAGGCCATTATTGATAAATGCGGCGGTTGAAAACAATCGTTATTTTAATATCACGCCCCTATATTTTCTCAGTTTAGAGGCCTCACCCAGAGGTATTACTACATGGATAAGCGCATTACGGCAAAGGAGAGGAATGTCTCGGGAGTAGAAATTTACAGAATAACAGCGAAAGTAGAAAAAAAAGGAGTTTCATTTCGGAGCATTACAAGCGGCATCAAAGAACGCCAGAAGGCAGCGGTTAGGAAGGAAATAACTTCTGCGGTCAACAGCATTGGTGTTGACAAACTACCTCCAGCTGAGGATTTTGCATTTGAGGTTTAGGCTACATCAGTATCGCTCAAATGCTATAAAACAGCATATACAATAATATGTCGCCATTTCTTTACATAGATGAAGAAAAAGTGGTCTGACTCAAAAATCGCCACTAAAAAAGTGTGTTGCATGCTCTGAAATGCAACCAACTGGAGGTGTGGGCATAATATAAGTGGTAAAGGAGAAAAAGACGCACCAACTGTCCGATATTGGTCCCCATGAAAGAAATACAGGTCTGCAGAGATTTTAATGATTAGAATGTATTGGCGCTTTTAGATAACACTACTTAAAAGGGTTTTAAAAACTAAAAATAACACATTTTGCGTTTTACTGTATGACAGCATGCGCTTGGCACGAGTGGTCAGCCCGGCCGTCAGCTGCACAAGCCGACCCGCCAACGATCAGCTGTGAGAGCGCCCACCGTCCTGCTCCACCAGCAGATCGGAAAAACAAGCCGAAACGTGCCGGTTAATGGTGGAAATGAATCGCTTGCTTTAGCGATCAATGACACATTAAAAGAGGAACTAAAACCTCAAAAGTGCGTAAAATACATAAAATGTTAAGCTGAATGTTGTGCCGTGTATTTTTTATCATAAAGAGCAGCATACTAGCCTACTTGCATAGCCTACATATTTAATACGTAGGCTAGCATTTTGAATGAATGCAGCCCCTCAGTGTCCCCCCAGCTGCTCCAAGTCAGAGATAACTGCCCTTACGCAGTCCCATGCAGCGCTCCTAAGTGACCGGTGTGCGCACTATTGAATCAGAGCTCCTACTCAGTTGCGCACCATAAGCTGCACATTTTTAAGTGATTAATATCTTTATTTCGGTCTGAGCAAACACTGCATTTGTATTATCTTCTAATAATTGTCCAACAAAGTCATCGGCTACATAGCACAGCCAGCACTGCGAATCCATGCTGTTAACAAACTTGCGTACATGAGCTGAGAGCTGGCGTGGGATTTGAGCGTATCCTACGCTCACGTCCATATTGATAAATGCCGAGGTTTGCGTGGAAATGTGAGTACACCCACTTTTCTGGTCTACGCACAGTTGATAAATGAGGGCCATTTTGAATGAGGAGATTGCAGTTTGTAGCTATTTCACTTAAACATACACACACAGACACACACACACACATGCACACACCAGCACATACTTTTTCCAGATTTTGTCCAGTTCTGTCTATTTGGCAGCTCAGTATTTTGACTCATCTTATTTCCTCCATTTCATTAAAAGGCATTACAGTCGAGAATCCTGCAGACTCATCTCACAACACCGTACATATCTTTTTCCAGCAGACACATGCAAACACACACAGGGACTGCAAACACACAGCAGGCAATGCCACACCCACTTTTTACATGTACATGGAAGCACACACAAGCATATTTTCTGCTATCATGACACATTTTCAACAGCCACGCAGACTTACAGACACGGTTTAAGGTGAAAATCAATATGGCTCTGACCTGGTGTTCGGGAGGTCACCCTGTCTTTCCCCTAGCATCTAATCCTCCACTCTGCATTCTGCTGTCTCATTCTACAACCCAGCAACCTTTATCATACAATACAAACACCACATTGTGCATTGTGATTAGCATAATGTATTCATTAAGCTAATCAAAAGCTGTAAATAACTGCGGAGAGGAAATTGTCTATAGCACTTTTAGCTGCCACAGTCACACAAACATTATTTGGCTTGGTATGTTGTTGTGCAGTGTGGCACTGCACAACAACTAGACAACAACATACAGGGACAATGCAGTTGTTTAATGGTAAGTAGCATGTACCCACGGATCGCCCCTCTTGAATCCACATCCATCTAGAGGCCTTCTCTGGCGTTTACCTGTGATTCCTAGCAGGCTGTATGCTTTGCAGAGATATCGCGCTGCGAAGCCGAACTCTATAGGCACACACCAGGCACGCCACCCCCGTCTGCCGCAGTCCTCCACTAAGTTGGCGTACATGGCACGCTTCCTCTCATTGGCCTCTTCCATGCGCACCTCCCAGGGAACTGTCACCTCCAGTAGGACCACCTGTTTTATTGAATCTGAGAACAGAACTATGTATGGTCTCAGAATGGTTTCCACTATGTGCTCTGGGAATCTGAGCTGCTTCCCCAGGTCGGCATTCATCTGCCAGTCCGGTTCAGTTCTAAGGAGTCCCACTGCCCCCCTTGGTTGGATGGGTCATCCAACAACAATGAGACGCACTACAGGATGGAGTTCAGCCAACTGGCCACGTGGTGCAGAGAGAACAACCTCTTCCTTAACGTCGACAAGACCAAGGAGGTTGTTGTCCACTTCCAGAGAGTCCCCACTTCTAAACCCCCACTGAGCATCGACGGTGCTGCTGTGGAGAGAGTGAGCAGCACCACGGGGGTTTACGTCAGTGAGGATCTCTCCTGGACAACCAACACCACATCACTGGCCAAGAAGTCCCAGCAGCCCCTCTACTTCCTCCGCAAGCTGAAGAGAGCACGACCACCCCCATCCATCATGTGCTCCTTCTACAGGGGCACCATGGAGAGCATCCTGACCAGCTTCATCACTGTGTAGTATGCAAGCTGCACTGCTGCCAACCGCAAGAACCTGCAGCGCACAGTGATGGCTGCTGGACGGATTATCGGTGCCCCACTCCCCTCTCTTCTGGACCTCTACGCAACCCGCAATATAAAGTCCCTGATTTTACCTGGAACATGGGGCCAATCCAGTGCTGTTTCCACCAGCTTATGGGGAATGGATCCTTAAGCATTGGTGAGATCGAGCCACAGCACTGCTAGGTCTCCTATCCCTTGCCTCTCTGATAAACTGAGTGATAGGATGGTCAAGAAAATCTTCCCCTCAACGCTGAGCAGAAAGATGGTTCTGAACTGCTGGATTTTTTTATCATTCTCCTCCTTGGGAATCCAGACACCATATGCAAATCTTGTTTATTTGGTTGCTGATTTGTTAGTGTTGGGTTGATGATAACTATGTATGGCTCCAGGTTGCCAAAACCTCCGATTTTCAAAATTTAAGTTAACCTTCTTAAGGGGCCAAGAAGCAGGCAGTAGTGGGGAGAGAAAAAACCTGTGTGTGCGTTAGTTCACGTCACTTGACACAGGACAACATGGGTTGGTAGGAAGACAAGCCTCTAATTAAACTGCTGCTAAAAGACCATACTCGATCAAGGGTCAGAAGTTCAAGCTGTTAGTAACTATTTATCGGTGTCCTACCTGTGTTTATTTTGTGTCAGTTATCAGAGAAAAGGGCTTGTGAGTTTGGAGTCAGTGTATGTCAGTGATTCAATCCAATATCGTATGGGCTCCGATATGGCTGGCTATTATCGGATATCGGACTGACCACTCCGATGAAAAAAAATAAGAAAATTAGAAATCTAAATCATTTTAACTATGAACGAAATGAGAATTTTAAGACCATAGCTATGTGATATAGCACACGTTAAAAGGAATCAAGCAATGAAAGTTGAGTTCTGATATTCTTCTGTTCAAACTGTTGAAAGCAGTTCAGATAAACTTTAACCCTTTAACTGCCGCACCAGGAAAAAAGCAATGAAAAAATTATTGTTTTGCATTTTGTCTCCCCTTGGGTCAATAATAAACACAATCAGATATTTTTTTTTTGCTTGGACCCCATAGTTTTTTAAATGTTAACCTCTACCAAACGGTTGAGATGTCGATTCATGGTTAAAGTACCAAAATTCCTAAAAATACCAAAAACAGTAAAAAAGTAAATTATAACACCAAGGTATAATGAAATAAACAACAAAATATGTTTTGTGGGCATTGGATCAAGTTTTTTTTCTTGTAGTATGCCACAAAAAATTGCTGTCTTGTCGTCAAAATACTGCAGTATAGCGATTGCCATAGTGCCATGGCTACTCCGATTCTCCAGGCAGCCTCATGTTCCATTGCCTGCTCACTTGCAAACAAGGCCCAGAGGTTCTTGAATTCCTGACTTATTCTAATACTTAAAAAAAAACATTGCATAACACAGGAAAAAATTGCATCAATGACTTATGTCTTACCAACATTAGTCATTTGGTTGAAATCGGATAATGTTTGATAGTTATGATTTCCACATATTTAGTTACGATTTCCACATATTCATTTAAGATATTTACCAAATTCAATCGGAAAACATCCTGTTTGTTATATTCTTGGACAGGATATCAAGGCATAGTCGTGGTGGGTAGGGGTCGCAGTTCAGTGGGCTGAGGATCTCACCTCTGCTGTTTGCAGATGATGTGGTTCTGATGGCATCATCGGTCTTTGACCTTCAGCTCTCACTGGATCGGTTCGCAGCTGAGTGTGAAGCGGTGGGGATGAGGATCAGCACCTCTAAATCTGAGGCCATGGTGCTCAGTAGGAAACTGATGGATCAACTCCATATATGGAATGAGTCCTTACCCCATAGTGAAGGAGTTCAAGTAGCCTACCTTGGGGTTTTGTTTGCGAGTGAGGGAACAATGAGAGTGAGATGGCCAGAGAATCGGAGCACGGGGCAGTTTTGCACTCGCTTTACCGCAACGTTGTGACAAAAAGAGAGCTGAGTCAGAAGGCAAAGCTCTTGATCTACCGATCGATCTTCATTCCTACTCTCACCTATGGTCATGAAGGCTGGGTAATGACCGAAAGAACGAGATACGAGTGCCCAAAATGGGTTTCTTCAGGAGTGTGGCTGGTTGCTCCCTTAGAGATAGGGTGAGAAGCTCAGTCACCCTGAGAGATTTGGAGTAGAGATGCTGCTCCTTTTACAAAGAAAGTACTAGTTGAGATGGTTGGGGCATCTAGTAAGGATGCCCCCTGGGCGCCTCCCTATGGAGATGTTCCAGGCACGACCAAGACCCAGGACTAGATTGAGAGATTCAATCTCTAAACTTGCCTGTGAACACCTCAGGACCCCCCTGTTAGAACTGGTTAATGTGGCTAAGGAAAGGGAAGTTTGAGGTCCGATGGAGCCGTTGGCCCACCGACCCAACCCTGGATAAGTGGATGGGCAACGTATAAATGGCTGAATTTTGAAAAAATCTCAGAAATTGACAAAAACGACGTAAATAAGAAATTATTTTAGCATATTTATGCTGAAATAGCATTACGTGTTTCATATTTACAGCAATGAATGATCAGAAGTATTGATTTGAATTGCACATATTAAATTATAATGGCATTAGATGCACTTTGCTACATTAACCATAAAGTGCTAAATCAACCGTTTGGTTGAGGTAGTTTTAAAAAAAATATTATACGTTCATTTAAGTCTTTTTTGTGGTATCAATTTACATAATTCTGTTCATTAGGGCGTTGGACAATATGACTTGTTGAAAAAATATAGGGGAGAACGGGGTAATCTGAGCCACTTTTTACATTTGCTCCCCTCTAAGGGAGCTAAAATGATTTATCACTCAAATTTACACATTTCCCATTAATTCAGGATGTTTCCTAGAAATGGGCATTAGCAGAATTTCTTTAAGACAAAGGGCAGTGAAAATATGATTGTTTTAAAAAAAGTTGTCATGTGGCTCACTTTACCCCAGCTGTGGGGTAAACTGATCCACTTACTTTTTCCACTCTGAAACTACCATAACAACACATATTGTAACAGTAAGAATCCTGAAAGCTAGCCACACATTCCAGAACTAATGTCGGACTAGTAAAAGAATGATGGGGTTTGGTCAATTAAGCAAAGCAAATTTTCTAAACACTTGAAAGTAACTCTGAACAAAATCAAATACAACATATTATAATTCAAAAGGTTTTAATAAGATTCAAATGAAAGATAGAACCAGTTAGATTAGAACACAGTCTGGGGGTCAGAACACAGGACCCTTAGAGCCAGCTAGTGTCTAGGGGTCAAAGCATAGGAAAATCAGAACCAGCGAGAACAGCCTGGGACTCAGAACACAGGAGAAGACCCAACTGGATTATCACATCAGCCTGTCATACTTTACAACTAGGCCTACTCTACATTCCAGCCCTGAAGGTTACAGGGAAAGATGAGAAGGTGCTCTTTCCGTGTGGTTGCCCCAGGTCGTCTTCCTGGTGTATTTCCTTGGCATGATGGCTTTTCTATGTATGACATTAAAATAAAACATGTCATGTAATATTACATTAAAATATGTTTAAGACTAAACTTAACTTGTGGCTCATGGTGGGGGAAAGTGAGACAGTGGCTCACTTTCCCCCACAGCATTTGGCTCACTTTCCCCCACCACCACAATTTGAGAAAAAACTACCTCTTTTAGCATTTCAGGCTAATCTTCAGTTATCAGCATCACATGGTTTCATATGTTGGTAGTTCATCAACACGTATGATAGAAGTTTTTCTACGTGAATACATTTGCTTTGGCACAACAGTTGATTAAGTTGACAGCCAGAAAATTTACTTTTACATGCAAAATACCTATTTTGGTGAAAAAAACATGCTTACCACAGCACCATGAGGTCCTCTCTTTCAGGGCCATGGGGAAATGAGAGGGGCTTGAAAACATATATCTCACATGACCACAAATGTTTTCCGTTGCCTAGATACAGGGGGTGGCTCACATTACCCGATGCCTCAGATTCCCCCGTTCTCCCCTACTTACCTTTCAAAATTTCATCCAAAAACTGTCAACATGTTTGGAGTGATTTTCCTGTTTACGATTTTCAAGTTTTAGGGGACGTAAGAGGCATACCATTTAAAGACACAGTGACATCTAGTGAATTTTCTTTAGGATAACATATGTTAGCCGAATGGTAGAGATGGCCCAATCAGGTTAAGTTAAATTGAGCACCCCTCTTAATAAAATATAGTGACTCAAAATGTGCTCTACCAAACGGTTGAGCAGGCAGTTAAAGGGTTTTCATTTTTGTATATATTTGATGCTCTTTTAAATTAGAATAGCTGTGTTGCTTAAGCCTTCCTAACCTTGCACATAACATCACCATCACCATCAACAGAGAAATGTAAAATAATTATGATATCGGACAGAATCGGTATCGGCCGATATCCGAATCCCAGATATCGGAATGGGATCGCACCGAGAAATAGTGGATCGGTGCATCTCTACCTAAAACGCTGGAGTATGCATGCTAGGCCAATTGTTGGCTATATAAATGTGTAGCTGATGTCTAATAGATAGACCTCATATGCAAGTGGAGCTGTGAAGTCGCCATTTTCACAGCAACCAGTTTTGCTCGGCGACCCTGGAGTTATATTCAATAGAAAACCCCTGGGACCTAGTTTTAAAACGTTTTGTTTGCAGCCTCCCAAAACACTGTTGCCATATAAATGAACGGCCAGAACGTAACAATACTTTTGTTTATGTTGAAAACGTTGCCGACAACACAACCCTTAATTTTGTCATAAAAAGGTTTGTGATACTATAATTTAGTGAAGCATAAATCCTGAATCGGTGAACACAGTTGACTTAGCTTGACTTGTGTTTATCGTCTAACCTTACACCAGACAAGCACATAATGAGCAATACAATAATTGCGACCTTTTCTATTACAGTTTTTTTCGATTGCTAAACCACAGTGGGCACAACTGGAGCGACAAGTGCAAAACTCTAACAACAGTATGCAGAGCAGCGGTTCATTCGGGCCAAACTCTAGCTCGTTTTTCATTGATAAAACACAATTTTCAAAACTCTACACACCTATCTCATGGCTTAACCACAGCCTGCACAACACTGTGGATTTCCTGCACTTTTTTTCAAATGCTAACACATTACTGCCACAACTGTAAACCACACATTCAAAACAGAATGAATGCCTAGTGCATTTCAAACACTGCAGATTGCAATTTCAACTGAAACACTAAGAAGGTGTCTTGTTTTAGACTTGTTAGTGAACATATACAGTATAAAGGGAAAACTCAAAAATATTTAGTTTTTTGTAAATGGACCAATGAAGACAGGTTGTTGGAGGGAGAAGAGTGGCAGTGAGAGTGTGGATGTGTGGAGGAAGACCTAGAAGACATAGAGCTGAGATGTCTGATGAAATACAGTAAGGGCTACACTGATAGACCCTGTTGTGAATCATGGTCTCTCATTGAGAGAGGCACGGTTGAGAGTGCAACCCCATCTGCAAAAATCTAAAGTTGCATCTGTAATACAAATTTTCCAGCAAACAAACAGTTTAGAGTTGCATCCTTACAGTAAATGACAACATTACAGGATAGATTTCTGTATTACAATTATAGAATATTTACACAGATAAATACTACATTTGGAAATGTTTTCAATAAAATATACAAAATGTGTATCTATTGAAGCAAACTTCAGATTTTAATTTCTTTTTGTTTTCCTAAAAAAACTGGTGTTATAAAATAAACAATTTCATGTGAAATAATTTCACCCTTTCATCAAAGAAAATATTATGTAATTTGTGTGAAATAACTCAAATTATTCAAACTGTAAAGATAAAAAAGGGGAAAAAAATTGTATTCATTGTGCTACAATTTCGTTACTAACATTTAATAAAAAAAAACCTTTGAAAGAAAGAAACTGTAAAGATTAAAAGTTTGTAATTTATGTATTGGGGTTTGATGCTAGTGTTTGTTCTCTGAGCATATTCTGAGTGACAGTGTGTGTTATCTCAGTGAGGACAATTCATAGTGTTTGCTGCACTGAGCCTATTTTGCAGGTGAAGTGAACTGTTCAGCTCCAGTGACTGTTGGTAGTGCAGACTGTAGTTAGAGTTTTGCACATTGAGCTACAGTTGTGCCCACTGTGGTTTAGCGATCGAAAAAAAACTGTAAGTCATTTCTTGGTTATCATAATACACACACAAATCTCCTGGCCACCTTTCTCCTGTTTTTCCAACTTACAATGGTGTCCAGTGGTGTTCCTTTATCTTTTGTCCTGTTCTCTACCAATCCTCAGCTTCTTGTCCTGCACATGCTCTCAGAGTCAGATAGATGTGTGTGTGTGTGCGTGTGTGTGCATGTGTGTGCGTCTCCTGCAGCAATGTTAATTAGCAGAGGCCAGATGGATGAGGTGATGGCGTGTTAGATACCCTCTGCAACGCCACTCCCACTGTTATCCAGCACGTGCCTCCCCAACACACACACTCACACACACACACACACACACACACACACACACACACACACAGGCTTACATAACCCAAACAGTGCAGTGCAGATGTGCCCTTATTTACAGTCAGATCTATTTTTGGTCAAAAAGTGAAGTGTTGTACTATCTGTCTGCAGATTATTAGACTGCACAGATGTTTTTTTTGACGTCCCTTTCTTTGACTTCTTTATCTATTTCTGGTACCTTGGTAAAATTTATTTTGGTAGTTGCTCTCAGGGTGACACAGCTATAAGAGAGCCATTTATCAAACATCTTCAAAAATAAAAGAAAGAAGAAACCGATTTGGAGAAAGAAACAGAGCGAAAGAGAGTAAGAGAAAGAGAGAGAGAGAGTGAAAGGTGGACATGGAGGTAAAGTCAGGTTTCAATATTCATGATGTTACTTTCTCTGCTTAGACGCACTGCAGTAGTCTCTCGCTCCTTCTCTCTTTCTTCCTCTCTATACGTCTCTGTTCAGCTTTCTCAGCAGGTTGCCACTATCCCATAAGCATAATCACACACACACACACACACACTGACACAGTGACCTTGACAGACAGCAATGGAACATGCTGGAGGCAGAAGTTGCTCTTTGACTCTTAATCACAGATTCAGAATCAGCGTAAGCAGTATTTACCATAAGCAGTGTAATTGCAAGGTTAGATCTGGAGCAGTTATAGTATAGTGTGGAATACTGTTTGTAACAGAACCTCTGCTGCAGGTTTAGTGGTTATTACATGTGCAGAGTGACCCATGACGATGATGTGTAAATATAGTAATAATAAGTGCACTGCTTTGACTGTTAGTATACAAGACATTGATGCACTGAATCATTTTGTTGTACAGTAATCAAAGATGTGTGCGTAATGTTGCAACTTGAGAACACTAAATCCAAATTTCTTTTGATTTATTGTTTGTTTTACCTCATTTACCTCTGTTCCTGTGTGTATAATAATAATAATTGATAGGATTTATATAGCGCTTAAAGAGCATCTATTATGCTTTTTAGTCTTTTATGACCTATAAATGTTGTTATTATTTTTGTACTCATGTTAAACGATACCAAATTGTCAAATAATGACGTACATGCATTTAGACGTATTCCCTGCTTACTGTCTGGGGTGGATGTGCACAGCGCACAAAACTATGATGCCGTGTGCGGCACCCTAGTGCCTTATATCCTGGATTGCGTGACGTTGAACAAAATAGATTTTCCACGTATGGTAATGCTGCGACCCGGTCTGCTCTGATTGGCCAGGTTCCAGGCAGAGGGCAGACGAGACAGAGGGCAGATGCGGGGTCTTACAGTTTTTTTCGATTGCTAACCCACAGTGGGCACAACTGTAGCTCAATGTGCAAAACTCTAACTACAGTCTGCACTACCAACAGTCACTGGAGCTGAACAGTTCATATCACCTGCAAAATAGGCTCAGTGCAGCAAACACTATGAACCAGCCTCATTGAGAAATGTTGTCACTCAGAGCACACTCAGCGTATAAACACTAGCATCAAACCCCAATACTCAAATTACAAACTTTTAATCTTTACAGTTTGAATAATTTGAGTTACTTCACACAAATTACGTGATATTTTCTTTGAGGAAAGACTGACATTATTTCACATGAAATTGTTTATTATATAACATAGCAGTTATGTTTATGTATAAACAAAATAAATGGAAATCAGAAGTTTGCTTCGATAGATACGTATTTGAAACATTTCCAAATGTAATATTTATCCGTGTAAATATTCTATAATTCTAATATAGAAATCAATTCCTGTTGTCATTTACTATAAGGATGCAACTGTAAGCTGTTTGTTTGCTGGAAAATCCGTATTGCAGATGCAACTTTAGATCTTTGCAGATTGGGTTGCACTCTCAACCCTGCCTCTCTCAATGAGAGACCATGATTCACAACAGGGTCTATCAGTATAGCCCTTACTGTATTTCATCAGAAATTACAGCTCAATGTCTTCTAGGTCTTCCTCCATACATCCACACTCTCACTGCCACACTTCTCCCTCCAACAACCAACAACATTCATTGGTCCATTTAAAAAAAAAGTATGTTTGAGCCTTCCCTATATGTTCACTAAAAAGTCCAAAACAAGACACGTTCTAAGTGTTTCAGTTGAAATTGCAATCACTAGTGTTTGAAATGCACTATGCTGATATCCATTCTGTTTTGAATGTGTGGTTTACAGTTGTGACAGCAGTGTGTTAGCATTTGAACAAAGTGCTAGAAATCCACAGTGTTGTGCAGGCTGTGGTTAAGCCAAGAGATAAGTGTGTAGAGTTTTGAAAATTGTGTTTAAGCAATGAAAAACGATCTAGAGTTTGGTCCACATGAACCGCTGCTGTGCATAGTGTAGTTAGAGTTTTGCACTTGTCATTCCAGTTGTGCCCACTGTGGTTTAGCAATCGAAAAAAACTGTAAAGAGAGTTCTGTTTAGGCTCTTTTTTGCAGAGAGGCTATACTGCAATGCCAGTGTGAACCACACAAATAGCATAATAGGTGCTCTTTAAAGCTCACAAAACAGAATCACACAGCCCAGCCGATAACGTAAATCTACCTAAATGCCCCTATGCAAGCCATTACTGTCATTAAAGATGAGAAAGAATTAACGTGCAAAGAAAAGCGACAGAAGCCAGAGCCTAGTTTCTAGTGAAATCAGGCTCTCTTCATGTGAATGTCCTGCTCACAGTATATCTTGTGGGCTATACTGGATAGTGAGTTTGAATGACTTTTCTGCAGATCTAGGCAGTGCCTAAATGTCAAAGGCCTCATGAATAGATATGAGCTTTGGAGAGTGTGGACAGGGGATTCTAACTCAGATCTGCTGACTTATGCTTCTAAGGGACACACAGCACAGCAAAGGGTGTGTCAACTGCAATACAATTCCCAATTCATACAAGACCACTCCAATAAATAACAATATCTGTTTATTAAAAATAATCCATGGTGTTATCTGAAACTCTCCTCTGCCTTATAACACAGCGGTGATTTAGCTTTCTGCCCCTGACAGTGGATCTGCTGTATAGAATACCATCCTAACCCCTGAGGTATCCAGCATCACGCTTCCTTTTGTGTTTTGTGTTTTGTGTGTGTGTGTGTGTGTGTGTGTGTGTTATTATCCAAACAGTTAGCTAGCTACTCACAAACAGAAGCTTTGTCTGGGTTCAGGTTAGGTTGATGCTGTGTCAGCCTGGAACGAGTAAAGCAAATGTTTTTACCTTAAACGATAACTCGATCTAACATTCTGATTGAGTGAATAAATAGGCTAATGCTAACTTAGGTAAGCATATACAAATAAAGATAGTCTGTCACCAATATGCTTTAGCAGATCCCTAAATTCATTAAAGCTGGGGTAGGGGAGAGTGGGGTGAGATGTGCCACTTTTTACACAAAGTGACTTTAAAGTGAGGCCTTGACAGTAAAGTCTCCAACTCAAATATGTACAGTCATATGAAAAAGTTTGGGAACCCCTCTCAGCCGGCATTATAATTGGCTGCTTTCACAAAAAAAAAGATAAAAGTGGTATGTCTTTAATTTAATTTAACAGCTAAATACTGGGATGTTTTCCAAACAAAGATTTTTTGAAAAGCAGTATTTGGTTGTATGAAATAAAATAAAATGTGAAAAACTGGCTGTGCAAAAATATAGGAACCCATGTGGTTTTGTTGATTTTAATGCCTGTAACAGCATGTAAAACGGATGCTTTTAAACACAAAATTGGTTGGATTATGTTGTTAAGCTTTGAACCTCATAGCAATGTCTGTTTAATCATGAGAAAATGTATTTTAGGTGCCTAAATGCAAGTTGCACTTCTCTTTGACTCTCTGCTGAAGTGAGACAGAATGGGATCATCAAAGCAGCTCCCAAAAGATCTGAAAAACAAAGATTATTCATTGTCATGGTTTAGGGGAAGGCTACAAGAAGCTTTCCCAAAGGTTTCAATGGTCAATTTCGACTGTAGGGAACGTTGTCAGGAAATGGAAGGACACAGGCACAGTGTCAGTTAAACCCAGGCATGGCAGACCAAGAAAAAAACAAGAGCGGCATAGGTGGAGGATTGTGAAAATGGTTGCACACAACCCAAATATCACCTCCAAAGACCTGCAAGAACATCTGGCTGCAGATTGTGTATCTGTACATCGTTGGAATCCTTGGAATGCAGTTTTCTTCTTTCGCCATGCAAAGCGCTTTTTATAAAGACCAAATAACATAATTTTTGTCTCATCAGTCCAAAGCATTTTCTTCCAATATGAATCTGGCTTGCCTAAATGAGCTTTTGCATACTCCATGCAACTGTATCTGTGGCGTGGGCACAGAAAGGGCTTCCTCCTCATCACCCGGCCATACAGATGTGTTGGTGCAAATTGCGCTGAATTGTTGAATGTACAGATACACAATCTGCAGCCAGATGTTCTTGCAGGTCTTTGGAGGTGATCTTTGGGTTGTGTGCAACCATTTTCACAATCCTCCACCTATGCCGCTCCTGTTTTTTTCTTGGTCTACCATGCCTGGGTTTAACTGCCACTGTGCCTGTGTCCTTCCATTTCCTGACAACGTTCCCTACAGTCGAAATTGACCATTGAATCCTTTGGGAAAGCTTCTTGTAGCCTTCCCCTAAACCATGACAATGAATAATCTTTGTTTTTCAGATCTTTTGGGAGCTGCTTTGATGATCCCATTCTGTCTCACTTCAGCAGAGAGTCAAAGAGAACTGCAACTTGCATTTAGGCACCTAAAATACATTTTCTCATGATTAAACAGACATTGCTATGAGGTTCAAGGCTTAACAACATAATCCAACCAATTTTGTGTTTAAAAGCATCTGCTTTACATGCTGTTACAGGCATTAAAATCAACAAAACCACATGGGTTCCTATATTTTTGCACAGCCAGTTTTTCACATTTTATTTTATTTCATACAACCAAATACTGCTTTTCAAAAAATCTTTGTTTGGAAAACATCCCAGTAGTTAGCTGTTCCTGGTAAATTAAAGACATACCACTTTTACCTTTTTTTTGTGAAAGCAGAGTCAATTATAATGCCGGCTGAGAGGGGTTCCCAAACTTTTTCATATGACTGTATATATTTCAGGGTGCTGTGCATCCCCGGCAACAATAACTTTGTATCTGAAATAAACTGTTTAAGAAGTATAGCTTTCGGAAAAAAAGTTGTCTTGTGGCACAACTTGCCCCCGGTGTGGTGTAAGTTGTGCCACAAGAGAGAATACCATGGGGTAAATTGTGCCATTGATATATATCTCATCAACTGTAATGCAAGACAAATCCATTAGACAATCACTTATTTAAGGTTTATTTAAAGTAAATAAAGTAGGGCTGTCAAACGATTAAAAATTTTAATCAGATTAATCACAGGATTCTGTGGATTAACCACGATTAATTTTACCATTCGAAATATGCCCGATTTTTTTTTATTTTCTATATTGTTGGATGAACGGAAAGATAAATGACAGAAGGTGGATATGTACATTTAAAATTAGTATGTTTATTAATTGAAAATCCAAATGATGGTTTTAATACTAAATTTTTTTTAAAATCAAACTAAAATATATAGGCCTACCTACCAAACCATAATTCAATTTGTCTGTCTCTTTACTATGTCTTTGGGCAAATATAGGATAGGCTATAGAATGGCATTTATTTGGTTAATCTATAGGTTGTGCATTCTTGAATACAACTTGATTACATTCCGCGGTGTGTGTGTGTGTGTGCGCACGCACGCGTGCTTGCGTGCGTTTATATGTGCGACCGCTCCCTAGGGGACTGTTCATGTGTGCCAGGAAGGAAGCCGACGTTATGTTGATGTCTGATCACACACACCTCTGAAAACTGCAGACGTTTGTGTCCTCGCGGGCTCTGAACAGAGCGGACACTGTTTCTCCTCCTGTTGCTTCGACATCAACTGTCACCCGCGGCAGTTGATTAATATACTATCTATGCCCCCGACACAGACGTGACCGTTAGCAGTTTAAAACTTTAAAACACTGCACAGGCTAACGTGCAGCTATGTTTGGCTGCGCGCAGCTACTGATCCTGGGTCAGCCACAAAGTTAGACTGACTGTAGTACATAGCCAGTGGGATGTACGGGGCGGATCATTCTGCACATGCGTTAAATGCGTTAAAAAAATAACGCCGATAATTCCAGAAATTAATCACCCTGCGTTAACGCGTTAATTTTGACAGCCCTAAAATAAAGTAAATATTTTACAAAGATTGAAGGACAATTTTCTAGAAGATCCTTTCTTTTGGTGACCAGCGTATACAGCCATGCCAATGGCACAACTCTCAGAAATGTACTTTGCACAAGCTGCTCCGCCCTTGTAGAACCAACTGCCACCTGGCATATGCGATTCCCTCTCCATTTCTGCCTCTAAATCAAGGCTCAAACACCATCTGTACACCCTGGTTTTTACTCCCCATTAACTATCTTACCTCTGCACCACTATCTTTGTTTATATGTGGATGTCTGGGCTTTATGTCTTTTATTTTTTACCTACTGAATGCAGCACTTTGGACAGTGCAAACTGTTATAAATGTGCTTTTATAAATAAATTTTACTTACTTACTTACTTACTTACTTACTTACTTACTTACTTACTTACTAACTCACCCCAGGGCCTCTGGCACAAATCACCCCAACCCCAGAATTTTGGATAATAAGCATGATGCAGCAGTTTAGGGCTGACATTGTGCTAACTAATATAGACACAAAGTGTAGCATACTAAAGCACTAAAACGTGTGTCAAATGTTTTCAAACGTGTCTATAATTGTTCAGACACAATAATCAAAAAACCTTGATCATGGAAATTTTACTTTGAAAGGCAAACAACAGTTTTTTTAGCTTAAATGTGCTAATATCTTAGTCCATGTTTCTCCCTTCTTTACTGGATGAGTCAAATGGATGGCTCTTCTTAAATATGTGGTCACATTTCCAATTTCTTCTATGGTTTTCTAGAAACAAGGGGTGGCACAACTTCCCTACCGGCACAACTCAGGCCACTCTCCCCTATATGATTTGGGAGAAAATAGCAGTTGGGATAGAGATTCGAATCCAAATACCAAAACCGCTCCACTTGTGTTCTCTCTAGTCCCTCCCTGACACACTCTACCTGCTGTAGCCCCTCCCTTCGAACGACACTTATGTGCGTTCATTTCTTTTCAACTAGTGTCTTTCCCGGGCTTTCCTCGTATCGTTGCTGTCTTAGCGGTGTGACCTGTTGTTGTTAAACGGGAAATAGGACATTTAGGGGCCGTTGATTGTAGACATTGCTGTTTGTTGGCTGCCGTAGTGCCAAACTGTCAGACTGCTAGAGTCGTGAACGCTCACGCAACTGACGCAACAACGTCGTTGCCAAGGTGAACGGACAGTCCAAACAGCCAATAAGAATGGAGAATCCGAGTATCGCTTTGATTGGTCAAAGTGTACATGAGCGGTGGCAATTTTTGGGTGCGGCACACAGAGGCAGGGGGGAGCAAAGTGATGAGTAGATATTCTCAGACCACTTCACCTACATAAATAGCTGAATGGCTAATATGACATTTTTGCCAAATATTACAGTGAAAAAGTTACCCACCCCCGCTTTAAGTAGGCTGTTACACAGAGGATTTAGAGGGGTAAAAAGCAGTAATTTAATTTGCTTTCAGAGTGCGGCTTGGTATATAATTGCAGTTGGCCGTAATTAGTGGATGCGGGTTTTTACTGATGTTTTTCGTCCGTGGGTTGTTTTGTTGTGCAGCTTTGCCATGTCATGTAGCTTTGGTAGAAATACATCCCAGCAAGGCTCAGGCAAGAAAGGGCGAAAATTGAACTGGAACAGAAAAAATCATAAATGGATTAAGGATGAAGGAGCTAAAGGCTGAGCAAGCCTGGATAGCACTTGAGAGAGAGAGAGAAGATTGCAGGCACTAGAATTCGCTCCAGTGATCCGGAAGGCGCTCCAACCGATGTAGCACAGAGTAGAGAGCTTTTTGAGCCCATAGCTTGTAGGTGTGATGACCAAAGCATTAGAAACCCATGAGTTTTTAGTTGCTGAAAAGTATAGTGTGCACATGCAATTAGCTGAACTTGGTGAACCTGGTTCAAATTAGTGAAACTGTGTGAGCTTCAGTTGACCTTTATGGAACCGCTTTAGCCTCAACTGATTTGTTAGGTTCATTCAAGTCAGATGTTTGACTTAAAGCCCCACTTTTTTGAGCTTCCTTAACGGAATAGCCCTCTGGACACTTTCAAATCACTAATCAAAACCATAGATCGTATATAAAATGGATGTATCATCCGGGCTGATCTCAGTTATTCCAACTACATCCAATCGTCCTGGCCTATGCGCGTCGCCATCTTGTCAGATTTTGACTCCGCCTCATTTCCTCTTACCAAAAAAAGGCATTGATATGACGTTGGGGGAAGGGAGAAATGCCGATCTAGCTGACGTATACATTCGAGGCGAAGTGAGAGCCAGCGGCTAGCTGTCACTCAATAAGCCGCGCCCCTAATTATTCATACCTTTTAACCTCCAATACAATAAATACTAGCCCGGTACAGGATAGGTTGTCATGGAGATATGACATAAACATACAGACTATGTTTTATTGTACCAGGCCTAGCAGGGCTGTACAGTGCGACAGTTTTGATCGCATTTGCTACTGAAATTGATCACGTGCTAATGAGGAGAGGCTGTCTTTGAAACACAGAGGAGCGCTGCACAACACTGCTTAGAGGGCTCTACATTAACACTCCAAATGGGGGTAAATGTAGACTTAGGCAAATAAGTTATTGAGTCCACCCTCCACTTTGACTTTGGCTGGTGAAAGATATGTGTCCTCGGGATCTGTGCTCGTGCAGCGATTCTAGGTATAAAAACTTCACCATGTACAAACAGAACATTTCCTGTGCGCCTTCACATTAAAAGCTTGTTACTAGCCAAACGTGAGTTGACTTTTATTTTGAAGCCGTTAAGAACAGGAAGTTAGAGCTTTTTTCTAGCTTGAAAGGCAACTCCTTCAGCTGCAGCGAGCAGTCAACAGTAGCCTAGTCTATTTAAACAAAGTTTTAAATAAGCCACATTCACAACAACCTATTTAATTTATCCTAAATTTTACCAATATGTATACTTATTTATTTAATAGGCTATGTTTAATGTTTTAAAGTTTGGTTTTAATTAACAGAAGGACATTATAATAATAATAATTCTGAATCAGCAAAAAATTGCAATTGGCAGGTTAGATTCTTTTGTCTAAATTGCAATCAGTGCACCCCTATTAATTTTTCCATAATTATTACTGCACACACTAGGATATAATATTAATTGAGAATCTCAAATGAGACCAAGATAACATGCTCAAAGGTAATTAGAGCGAAATGCAAGGGTTAAGGTTATGCAAGTTTTCGATCATACATTGTGTGCTACCAAATTCATTTTTGTGCTACTGAATTTTTTTTCTTGCTAGCACCAGTGCTACCACCTAAAAAAAGCGTACAGCCCTGCCTAGGTTTATTAATGCTGTATAAACGGCCAATTTTTGTCACTTCCGCATTGGATGCTGGTAGAACTCGCTGTGGTTGGGGCTTGGTCAAAACTAATGATAATACAATATTTACAATACTAACATTACATATTTATTTTACATATCAACATTACACCTACTTTTACATCCTGATTTTAAAGGTTCACTCCATGTTGAGCACGGAGGTCATCTGAGGGTGGAGTGTGGAGGGTGTTTATAAAACAATACCAAGAAATGCTACCATGTAACATACAGCCAGAGAGAGCACTGGTCCTATAAACACCCCACTATTATAGGGATTGTTTTTGTGTGAGTCTATCATTTATTTTCTCATCAAAATGTTGCATAATCTGCCTTTAGTGTTTCACTTCCTTTTGATATACTTGTCTTTGCATTTCTTTATTGTGTGTTGGCATTATTGCTCCACCTGTTCTTAGGGTGTATTCACACATGCCGTGTTTAGTGCGGTTGAAACGAACTCAGGTGCACTTCCGCCTTCAGTGCGCATCATTCAGGCAGGTGTGAATACAGCAATCGCACTCGGGGGCGGACCAAACAAGCGCTCCGAGACCCAGCTGAAGAGGTAGTCTCGGTGCGTTTCCAAACGCACTCTGCTGCAGTTCGTTTGTGGTGTGAATTTGTCCAGACTCGATCCGACCCAAATGCAGGAAGCACTGTGCCTTTTCTTTTTTAATAAATTGCCGTCAGCTTCACATTATGGGAAAGTGGTGTTGTCGCCATTGTTAGGACGATAAGTTGTGGTTTGACCGGGAGCCCAGAACAATATATTAGGCTATATTTGATCAAGAGGACGTGTAAAAATGCTGAATGTGTTCAGCGATCAGATGAAGGAGAGGGGAGCGTCTCCCGCACAGTGCCAACAGGTTCACGCTGCGCAAGAAGTGTGTGTTTTTTATTTTGCTTCCCATGTACGGGACGTCAATACTATCCCCGTGTCAGTTTAGAGCTGAACTGCGCCGAACTGACACCCAGCTGACACACAGCTTAATCACCTGAGTGTCGGCGTGAGCCTATTTTTCTCACGAGCCGCATGTCCAGCAGCAAAAATACAGTAAGAATTATGTTTCACATCGTAGGCTAGCCTATAAGCCACATAACGTGGCATTGTCAAAGGGCTACATATATAATTAGGGATGCACCGAACATTCGGCCACCGAAAAAGTTCGGCCGAAAATGGCAAAATAAGTCATTTTCGGTTTCGGCCCGAAACAGTTAAAAAGCCGAACAACATCACCGAAAATTGGCGAACTAAATGACACTAAGGAAATATGTTTTTAAAAGAGCTGCGCGCTTGTAAACCAGGAAATGGCAGTAAAGAGAGACGTAACCGTGTATGCGAGTCCACGTCTCTTTGTGAGCGCGCAGCAGGGGCAGTTTGGTGCGTGCATGAAAATGTCAGAGTCCAGTGTGGGAGCATTTTTTCAAACTGGATGAAGCACGGCGGAGACAGTGCAATGCTTTATGCAGCATAAAGTTAAAACACTCGTCCAAGACTGATGTTTTATCACCTTAGAAACACAAAAGCCTTGCGCGAGCGAAGCAGCACTCTGTGACAGTGTGACAGTTGGTAACGGTGTCATTCACAGTGACACCTCGCCGGTGAGGGCCGCCGCGCAAAAAAACTTTAGTTTGACAGCTAAAATGATAACCGGAGATATCCTGTCCGTTAGCGCTGTTGGGGGGAAAAGGCTCCTACGATCTGATTGCATTTCTCGAGCCTGAATACACAGAGCCATGTCAGCAAACTGACAGCGTGACTAAATATATGTCCAGCGAGCCGCCTCCCCCCGTTAGTTTCAGTCTACACCCGAAAAAGTTACAATCACCTCCTAAGCATGGACATCGTTTAAAGCCTCTCATTGTTATGTTCAGGGCTTTGATGCAAATTCTGAAGTCTGAACATTACGGTGGGAGCTTTGGTGCAGTTTTTTGTAGAGCAACTCAACCTGCACTGCACTGCAAAAAATTCAAAAGGGCAATGTCGATCTTTTTGTAGATACATCCTCATATAAGTCAAGGTAAAAATCAATGAGTGGTTCACAAATAGTAAAATGTTAATTTTACTCTTAGATTTGAAGGTTTTACTGTTTATTTATTTATTTAGGGTTGCTTTTTAGTTGTAGGCTGTGTTTGAGGAGAACATGTCGGAGTTCATGTATGCAATGTTGAAATAATTGACTAAATAATAAACAAAACTGCAAAAGCCTCTTTCGGTATTCGGTTTTCAACTGTTTAATTTTATTCGGTTTCGGCCAAGACTTTTCATTTCGGTGCATCCCTAATTATAACCATATGAAACAACAATAATTTGATGTTTTTCTTCTTTATTTATAGGCTAGATGTAGGCATTTTTATTATTTTTAACCCCATATTATATCAATGATATATTTTGCAGTTTTTACTTCGTTCTTCCTGCTTCTCTCCACCCCAGAATGTCTGTCCAATGAATGAATGACCTCAGATCACGTGTGGTTTTGCTTCGTAATGCTGGTTCACTTACAAAAGAGGCAATATGAAAGTGGACCACACCAAACAAAAAAAATCTAAACTCTATTTGGTCTGGACCAAAGCAAGTGAACTAGCGGACTTTTCCTGTGTGAATACACCCTTAATTTGCTTGTGTACTTATTTGATTTTGTGACTTTGTGTAACTTGTAAAAGGCTATATAAAATACATTTAATATTATTATTGTTATAATGTATGACCTCTGATCAGACATGGTGTTTCATACAGTTGTTGACTCAGTTAACTGAAGTCAAACAATAAGATATTTGTGGGGTTAAAATCAGGCAGTTGATTGGCCTGGTGTTGGGTATAGGTTGGTGTCTAGACATGACCACCAGGTACTGGACTGTGAGAACTCCTCCCGTGCCTAGCTTCACCTCCATTGGTTCAGTTCTTCATTATTACAGCTCTTTCATTCCCTGCCCACAGCCTCTTTTATTGTTATTATGTTATGCCTCTGCGCCGGTTGATAGTCGAAGGCCAAAGGCATTATGTTTTTTCTTGTTGTCCGTCTGGGCCATTTCTGTGAGTGCAATATCTCATGAACTCTTCCAGGGATTTTCTTCAAACTTTGCAAAAATGTCCACTCTGACTCAAAGATGAACTGAATAGATTTTGAAGTCATGGGTCGAGGTTACTTTGACCTCATGCTTCATGAACGCAATATCTCAAGAACACTCTGAGGGATTTTTCTTCAAATTTGGCAGAAACTCACACTTTGATTAGAATATGAATTGATTACATTTAGAAGATCAGAGGTCAAGCTCACTGTGACCTCACATAATGTGAATGCAATACATCTAGAACTCAGATTTTCTTCAAATTTTGCACAAATGAGCTTTACCTTCTATATTGTCCCATGTTGTCAAGTTTAGTATGCATCCTTTACTTTACAAAAGCTACCCTTTTCTACCCAACATCTAGCCACAGTATAAACCTTGTTAATTGCACAATATGTAATTGATCTCATACATGAAAGCGTTTGTCAGACCTCTCACAGCCTGCTGCTTTTTCTAACTGTGCTTTAGCTATAAAGTCCCTTTTGACCCGGTGTTTCCATTATTCTGTCCATCCCATGCGCTGCTGTGCCTTTTGTTAGTCCTGGGTGGCCTCAGCCTAGCTTTAGTTATGCTTGAGTTGGCTGTCTGATCACATAGACTAGTGAGATGTGTGATTGTGTTTTTTCTCAGGGCGTTCTTACTCTTTTTATTCCGTCACGTTGTCCTCTTCCTCTCTTCCTCTCTTCCTAGAATCTTCTCTATTCTTACTTCTATTTATCGGTGCCACCTATTTCATTCTTGCTCTTCTTACTTGCCGTCTTTCTGTATGTAGATGTTCTAACGGGGATCAGTCAGTGGTAGTGACCGTCCGTCTCCCCCCACACACGTCAGCCCAATAATTGTAAATGTTGTCCATCTCTTAAGATAGATAAAGCTATCTGTTAACACACACACACACACACACACACACACACAGACAAGAAGGTGTTAGTTGTCACACAAGTGGTGGCAGACCCCATATGTGTTATGCAAAAACAAAAATTTCAGTAACATGTGTGTGTGTGTGTGTGTGTGTATTATTTGACAAATTAAAAGAAAGAAACTTACACTTTACATGGATCCCAGTAAACAATTAATGAAGAATAGGACTTATCTACATGATTTAATAAAAAGAACTCCAGTCAAAGCTCAAATGATGGAACAACGTTTTGAAAACATGATGGATTTGGGATGTTTTTACTTTTTTTATTATTTCTTTTTAGCCTGAAAGGTTTTTGAATTGGCATAATGCACACAATGACATGTGCATGAAAATACATTAATTTTATTTATAATAATTGTTGTTTTTTGTTGGGGTTTTTTTTTGTGAAGGGAGGTTATTTCGTCCTAACTAAAAGTGATTGATGTATTTGCCCTGTCATAGTATTTTCAGTTGACTTATCATTTGCCAATTTCCTCAAATTACATTTACTTGCACAATTTTAACTATTATGGAGTCGGATCAGACATCAGTTGCTAACACAAGAAACAATGCAGTTTTTACATTAAACCATGGTGTGGTATGATAGATGTTCTAGCCTGTTTCAGTTCTATCCACATTTCCACAACCACTGTATTGCACCAGACTTGGTTTGCTTTCAGTATATCTATCTTAAGATATAGATGCAGACAGAACAGAAACAAAAATACTTCTGAGGAATGAGGATTATCCTTTGTCTTTCAGAGTCCTCTACTCTGCTTTCCTCTGGAGTCTGCCCTCTGGCAGGCTCATATAAATAATCATACATTCAGTTAAGACTTTATTTGTCAATGGTTGGTTACATTGAAATTTGTCTTTCGCATATCCCCTCTCAAGTTACCACACTTCGGAGGGGGTCATAGCGCAGGTTCGGCCGTAGTACAGGGCCCCTGGAGCAATTTGGGATTACAGTTTTTTTCGATTGCTAAACCACAGTGGGCACAACTGTAGCTCAATGTGCAAAACTCTAACTACAGTCTGCACTACCAACAGTCACTGGAGCTGAACAGTTCACTTTACCTGCAAAATAGGCTCAGTGCAGCAAACACTATGAACCAGCCTCATTGAGATAACACACACTGTCACTCAGAACCTGCTCAGAGTACAAACACAAATTACAAACTTTTAATCTTTACAGTTTGAATAATTTGAGTTATTTCACACAAATTACATAATATTTTCTTTGATGAAAGGGTGAAATTCTTTCACATGAAATTGTTTATTTTATAACACCAGTTTTTTTAGGAAAACAAACAGAAATGAAAATCTGAAGTTTGCTTCAATAGATGCACATTTTGTTTATTTTATTGAAAACATTTCCAAATGTATTATTTATCTGTGTAAATATTCTATAATTGTAATACAGAAATGTATCCTGTAATATTGTCATTTACTGTAAGGATGCAACCCTAAGCTGTTTCTTTTCTGGAAAATTCGTATTACAGATGCAACTTTAGATTTTTGCAGATTGGGTTGCACTCTCAACCCTGCCTCTCTCAATGAGAGACCATGATTCACAACAGGGTCTATCAGTGTTGCCCTTACTGTATTTCATCAGACATTACAGCTCTATGTCTTCTAGGTCTTCCTCCACACATCCACACTCTCACTGCCACTCTTCTCCCTCCAACAACCTGTCTTCCTTGGTCCATTTCCAAAGAAAAAAATATTTTTGAGCTTTCCCTTTATACTGTATATATGTTCTAAAACAAGACATCTTAGTGTTTCAGTTTAACTTACAATCCACAATGTTTGAAAGGCATTCATTCTGTTTTGAATGTGTGGTTTACAGTTGTGGCAGCAGTGTGTTAGCATTTGAAAAAAGTGCTGGAAATCCACATTGTTGTGCAGGCTGTGGTTAAATCATGAGATAGGTGTGTAGAGTTTTGAAAATTGTGTTTAAGCAATGAAAAACGATCTAGAGTTTGGTCCGAATGAACCGCTGCTCTGCATACTGTTGTTAGAGTTTTGCACTTGTCGTTCCAGTTGTGCCCACTGTGGTTTAGCAATCGAAAAAAACTGTAAGTGTCTTACTCAAGGACACAATGGTAGAGATGGTGGGCACCGTAGACGTAATACCAGCCACTACTAGTTTTACAACTGACACCCTCCTGTCCGGTGCCGGGGATCGAACCAGCAACCTCATGGTTACTGGCCGAATGAGTAAATTCTTATAAAATACATTGAATTCAACTATACTAAAGCAACTAGAGCTGTGTTCTTTTAAAGAGGACCTATTATACTTTTTGACTTTTATGACCTATAAACGTTTTTGTAATGATTTATAGTCATGTTTAACCATACTAGCGTATCAAATAATGACGTACATGCATTTAGACGATTTCCCTGCTGACCGTCTGGGGTGGCTGTGCAGAGCACTAAACAGTAAACACTAGGGCAGCCGGTCGAGAAGTCGCGTGTTCAAATCGGTTCAGAATTTTAAATTAACATTATTATGGAAAATCTATGTGTCCTTCTCCAATAGCTTCTAATTCATCTGACACAGTGTCTCTATTTTTTTCATACAAAATTCTTCAGATTTAGCCTCTTAATTTCCCTCTCAAAGTGCACCAGATTCATGCATTTCACTTTAAAAACTTTAAAAAATCTCCCGGGGCATACCCCCGGACCCTCCTAGGAGGGTCGGGACCTCGGCTGGATACTATTTTCACCCTGCTGGACATTGGACGCAAAGGCAGAAAACACTGGGTGTATCATTGGCATATAAACAAGAGGGGAAATGTGTCTGTTTAATGTGCAAGGAAAGTGTTGCCGTGAAGAAGGATTATAATTTACGAAGACACTATGAAACTAAACATCAGAGCAGCTACATGTCCTGATAAATGTGTTATTTTTGCAAAGTGGCCCGGCCCTTCGTACAATTTTCTGTATGTGGCCCTCAGTGAAAAAAGTTTGGAGACCCCTGATGTATGGTAATGCTGCAACCTGCTGCTCAGGCAAGCTCCGGCCATGCCCCCACCTTCCGCTCTCAAATCTGCCCGTGCGCTGCTGAAAGTGTTCCGGAAGGAAGGTAACCAATCACAACGGAGTGGGGTTTGCAGGGGGAGGGAGGGGAGAGAAGCACAAAGCCGAGTGTGGACAGAGACTACTGTGCGCGCTCAGATGAGAGGAAGAGTTTCCCAAAAATCTACATAGTTTTTTGTGATATGATTCGTGTCAGGTTGCTCTAGCAGTTTTTAACAAGAAATGAAGACCAGAAAAGTAGTATAATAGGAGATCTTTAATGTCTGGCTCTGCAACAGAAAATAGAATGTTGCTAGTTTCATTGGTGTCTATTACAAAGGTCTGATTCAACTAGGGAGTAATAATGTGTAAGTCAATTCAACACCAGACTTTAATACTTAGTTCAAATACTGTCTGAGTAAAGCAATGGAATGGTCAGCTGGGAAATATGGATTTATATTTACCCTTCCCTTTCTAGGCAAATCTGAGGCTGCATCGCCCAAACCAAGCAATATTTTAGAACTCAACTCAAGCAAAGCAACATGACAAATCAATTTACCAAGGAATAGTTGCTGTCTTACAACATTCAAAAATACAACTTCCATCCACTATAAAGCTGTCTAATTTACGTTCTGTCCTGTGTCATGATTTTACATTTATAGATTTATTGATTTACTGTTTCTGTGATGAAGCATCTTTATGCATGTAAATGTCCATCTATGTGTGTGTGTGTGTGTGTGTGTGTGTGTGTGTGTGTGTGTGTGTGTGTGTGTGTGTGTGTGTGTGTGTGTGTGTGTGTGCGTGCATGTGTGTGCGTGTGTGTGTGTGTGTGTGTGTGCAGCATTAAGTCAGACATGCTGACCTTGGTGTTTCCTTGTAGGGAGTGGTATAGCACAGAGCTATCTATGTTAAGGCGCTGGGATGGCTTAAACACACAGTGCCTGCTCTCCCAGCACACTCACACTCGTCACCAGGTATTCCACCAACACACTCCACTGCTTCTGATGTCTAATGGCACACATACATAACTGTGGTGCAGTCAGATTTCATCTAAATCTTCAAAGTAGGGGATTGAGCTCACCTGGTTCATTCAAACTTTCTGTCAGCTTTACCTCCAGTACAACCCATCTACCTTGTGTATGTACAATACATGTCACGTACAAAAAAATATCCAACATAATTCATATTTAGTTGAGGACAACTTTCTTTTTTGCAGTGGGGATCCCATGATCTCTGGCTATCAATATCCTGTTACTCCTGAGTTTTATGTGAGGTTTCTGCCTCCATCATGATGCAATGAGGGGAAATTAGTCATTGATCTGCTTAAAGAGGACCTATGATACTTTTTGACTTTTATGACCTATAAACGTTGTTATAATGATTTATAGTCATGTTTAACCATACTAGCTTATCAAATAATGACGTACATGCATTTAGACGTATTCCCTGCTGACCGTCTGGGGTGGCTGTGCAGAGCGCTAAACACTAGGGCAGCCGGTCGAGAAATCACGTGTTCAAATTGGTTCCGAATTTCCGGATATTCTTGTCGTCACGAAAGCGGATGTTTCCATGTATGGTAATGCTGCTCAGGCAAGCTCCGGCCATGCCCCCACCTTCCTGCTCTCAAATCTCCCCTCGAGCTGCTGAATGTGTTCCGGAAGCAAGTTGACCAATCACAACGGAGTGGGGTTTGCAGGAGGGGGGGGAGGGGGGAGGGGGTGGAGAAGCACAGAGCCGAGTGTAGAGAGAGTCTGTTGTGCTCGCTCAGATGAGAGGAAGAGTTTCCCGAAAATCTACATAGTTTTTTGTGATGTGATTCGTGTCAGGTTGCTCTAGCAGTTTTTAACAAGAAATGAAGACCAGAAAAGTAGTATAATAGGAGATCTTTAATGAGAGAATGAAGGAAACACCATGGTTCAGGAGTTCACAATACTACAACACTTTATGTCCACTATTTTCACTTTCTTATGTTGTTGTTTTTATATTTATTTTTCATTTGTGATATTATTTAGGGATCCTCTGTTTCGATGATCCACCACATAAACTGAAACAAGAAGTCCTGCTATAGATATATAACTTGTCCTTCCTCTCCCCATGCTGCTGTATTGTCTCTCTGATCACGCAGGCAGCCCTATGAATACCCAATCATAGGGCTGCCGACTGGATCTGTGGGACAACTCCTCCCCTTCCTCTGCTCAGAATGGGAAACAGAAACTGTGTGTATGTGTGTGTGTGTGTGTGTGTGTGTGTGTGTGTGTGTGTGTGTGTGTGTGTGTGTGTGTGTGTGTGTGTGTGTGTGTGTGTAGCTGCAGCGCAAATAGTATCTAGCTTAGACTGTAAAAGGGATCTTGCTGGACACATCACATGCGCCCAGCGGTGTAGGTCGGCACTTAAATTATTTTTTATATATTTTATATTATTTATGGGATATCTATGTCCTAATCGAGCGGCCGCAGCCTACGAAGGCTGCATTTAAAGACCGATTGCATCATAGCGGCGCATCAAGGCTTGTCCCATTTCGAAGGCTCCTTTCATATTCATATGCGGCCGAGAAATGCAGCCTTCGTTTCACGGTTTTGAAGGGTCCAACAGATGTATCCTTCGCGGCCCAGTAAATCCCAAGATTCATTGCGGTTTTTCATAGATGGCATAAAATGAAATAAAAAATTACAAAACAGCCAACGTGTTGCTCCATCTTCTAAACTTTTATCTTCCTTTCTTTTTTTCTTGTCTTTTTTTTTAAAGTTAAGTTAAGAAGATATTGTTATTTTTTATGCCATCTCTGAAAAAAAACGCAATGAATCTTAGGATATGTTGGGCCGCGAAGGATACATCTGATGCAGCCTTCAAAACTGTGAAACGAAGGCTGCATTTCTCGGCCGCATATGAGGAGCCTTGCAAGGAGCCTTGCAAATGGAACAACCTTTGCTAATAACCTACTAAACATTTGCTAGCTCTCTTGTGGTTTTTAAGAGGAGTTAAATAGCTCTGTTGTTGGTGTATTGAAAGAGTATCATTACTTTGCTAGCTGATCAACATATCATTAAAGTGAGGAAGCTGTCAGTTTTTGCTTCTTGCTGTAGCCTACTTATTCAGTATAGTGGATTTAATAATGTTTTACTTAAATATACTTTTCTGTACTGATTGTTGACATGGTTAAACATACTTGAATTTTATTTATTTTATATATAATTTGAATGCAATTTAAAAATACAGACTGTAATTTGACCTGACCATTAAAAATATATTAATATATCACAAAGTTAACAGTAAATGCAGAAAAGTATATTCACTCAAATATGCAACATAAAGTTGTCACACTTTCTCCTTTCACAACACTTTCAGTGTTTGAGGCATTAGGCTTCTCTTTTTTAGAAACATTCAGAAAATTAGACCACCACAGAATTGTAGCCTACTTACTTTTTACAAGCTGTTGAGTTTCTTTTACTAGACCTGCTTTCTAGACCATCATGTACTTTAGAATAATACACATTAGACCATTACTTTTGTACACTTTTTTTCACATTGGTTTACTTAGTAAAACAACAATTTGTGCATTTTGCCTGAATAAATCTATTGTAATGCATCTTTCCACTAGCCTGGAAATCCAGACCCTGATATCTTGAACGATAGAGGGTCTGGCCACGATCAATAGTAATTTCCAACTCAAGGGGCGGCTCCTACTTGTGCATTTCAAATGCCACTGCACGCAGTTGGATAGCACTACAACCAATCAGAGCGATGCACAAGGTGACGTAAGCCCCTTTCGTTTAGCGAACAGCTGTTAAACTGTTAAATTAAACGTTTGCCGTTGTCGGTCGGCAAAACATAACGTTCCACTTACTTGCTAATGAAAGATTTGAGTGCCGTCTTCCAAATCGTTAAGGGTCGAGGCCAAAGCAGTCTCAAACTCACACAACATATCCGCAGCCATCTTTGATGTTTACTATCACGGCTTCGACGTTGCATGCACGTCACTGTCGTCATCCGGTTACGTCCTCCCCAGAGTACCATATAAGGGGCTCTGGCGCGCCCATATTAGATAGAACCAATTGAAACCATAGCCAGATTTCTGGTTTTCTTGATAAAGCTTCAACGGAGCGTGTCCAGACCAACACACGCAGCAAATTTAATTTGCCAGCGCCTAGTGGCAGGTCTGGGAATGCCAGGCTATCTTTCCACCTCTTTAACTGATACATCCTTAAAACCTCAATCAATTGTGTGTCTCTCCTCATTTATGAAACAGGTTGAGCCACCATCCACAGAGGAGGAGTCTGGAGAGAGAGAGAGCAAGGAGCAGGAGGTTGATTACTTTGTCCGTCCTGAGCCTACCATGTTAGAGGCATTTTTTGAGCACCACCCACAACAGAATTAGCCTGGTCCTACCAGACCATCGTACCTCATTTTATTTGTACAGAAGGTCTGAAACTGCTCTATTTGGCAAACGTTCACTCACTTAAGAGGTGGGTGTCTGTTGAAGTTTAAAACTATTGGATCTACCCAGTGCCACTCTGGATCAGCCACCAATCGCATAACGTTTGGTCGCAGCATCCAACTGAAACTGGAGCGCGACTTCGACGTCATCGTTCTCAGCCACTCGCTCTGTTCGCTGATTGGACCGGCCGAACATTTTCCTGAGCTCAAACACGTGAATTCACCGCAGCCCCAGACTGACTTCTGAAGGGAAAATGAAATTTGGGGGGGAAGTAGTTAGGCGGGCGGAGCCAGGCTACAACAGAATACTATAGCTACTATAAAACTTTGTAAATATTATTGTATTATATGTCTGTACACTTGTTCAAAATAAACCAACATTTTAATTTAATTCAATGGAACAGTCATCTTTAAGGGACCGTGATAAATGTGTTCTGGTGGGTGGTCGATCAATTGTGGTGGGCCGGTCTGGGTCCAAAATGCCAGGGCCAATTTTTGGTCCCAGTCCAGCCCTGACCTCAACCCCTGTATTGAGATTCACCCTGCGTCGACCGCGTCCTTATAAGGATGCGGCCCCTTAAATGGGACACAGTTTATGTGTGCACCGGACTTCTACATTTTTGAAAGGTCACGTTGTGGCTTCCTGGGCTTAGCGCCGCCCAAGACGATTGTGATTGGTTTAAAGAAATGAAAACAGGCTAGCCCAGTTGTTCCCCAATCTCAGAAAAGATACAGCATGCTACCAGACCAGTTGTTGTCTCCCAGCATGCTGCTATACAATGACATGTAAAAAGGGATGTCAGGAAGGAAGACTGCTATTTCATTATTGGGTTTTCCTGTTAGAAGTTGATTGTAGGGGGCGCCCTTAGCTCAGTAGGTAGGGCGTCCCCCCCCGGGCCGGGCCCAGCAGCAGACCCGGGTTCGACAACCGCCCGGGTCGTTCTCTGCATGTCACTCCCCTCTCTGCCCCATTTCATCTCTCTCTTGTTACTATCAAATAAAGCCTGAAAAATGCCAAAAAATATCTTTAAAAAAATAAAAATAGATTTATTTTATTTTATTTATTTAACTTTTTTTTATCCTCGAGAGACCAATTGAGGGGTGACCCTCATTTACAATGATGTCGAGTTCAAAGCAAATTCAAAGGAAAAACAACAATACAAAAACAATATTCAATGCAAAAACATCAAATACACAACAACAGGTGAAGAGAAAAAAAACAATTGAAACATTTACATAGTGGTGAAGAGTGGCAGCAATTAAAATTAAATGGGTGAAAGTACAATGTATAAGTTGATTGTAATTCAGGAGTGTCTAAGCACTTGTGGCAGCCTTGAAATGTAACAACGACCGGAAAAGTAATTTTTAAAGAAAATGTAAGAAAAACCGAAAATGTAACAACTGTTACAAAATGCTGAGCCCAAAACATAATCATTTTTTACCCAAAATGTAGCAACTAATAAGCCTGGACATCCAGACCTGCCGCTGGCCAATTTAAATGTACTCAGTGTGTTGGTCTGGACACGATCCATTGGAGCTCATTAACTATGTCAGAAAATTCTGACTTACCAATCAGTACTATTTATTTTCTACCTGTACTGTTTATACTATACACTAGGGATGGGAATCGAGAACCGGTTCTTGTTCAGACCCGGTTCCGAGTCAACCAATTCCTTGGAATCGTTAACATGCCTGCTTAGCGATGCCGCTTATCGGTTCCGCTCATAGCAAATGCGTCATGACTTCAGACACGTGCTGCTTTGTTTTGGTTCAGAACGCAGCAAACATGACGTCGAGGCAGAAGCGCTCTAAAGTGTGGTTGTATTACACATGAAAAGGCAACAATACGGTAAAGTTTCCATTTCATCAAATGACTCCTGCACAAGCAAGCGCGCAGACTGCGATCCTGACAGTTGAACGTTTAAACGTCCGCTGCCTTACTCGGCACCAGAATTGCCCGTCACTTGGATTTGAACATACAATGTAGGCTATATGAATTAATGTGTGTAAGCCTAGGTGTGGGCAAGTGAAAGAGGGAGATACATAAAAAGGCGAGAGCAGCATACAAACAGGAAAAAAGGATTTCTTATTCGCTTCCAAAGGCCCGCTGTTTACTCTCGTTCATCAGCTGTTAAATGCTGCCTTGAAGCACGGCAGTGGGGACGAACGCAAAACAACACACAGCGGGACTCGGCGGTCCGGTGGTAAGGAAACTTTAACAATACGCTTTATAAAGACAGTAAGACACACTTAAAATAACGCTCTCTTCCCGATACAAAAGCTCTGCCTTGGATTACTTGATCGATGTGTGTATAAAACCATCCGCTACATGTCTGATGAAGGGACATTATATTAGCCTAATAAACAGCGCGGTGAACATAACAGCGTACATTGTAAAGCTGAGATGGAGCGGTGACTCCTTGTCGTTGGCGTGGTGAAGAATAAGCAAAGTGATACATTCTCTTAAAGCCTTTATGGCGTATTTATTCTCTTCTTGAATAGCCTACATGACTGTCTACTGTGCAGTCGTGACAGTTTGACCTGAGGCGTTAACATAGTGACATCATCACGTTGGCCTTTCAGAGTAAGGGCGCAATCATATAATAACACTTAACATACATTAAAGATCTCGTATCCTTCCTGAGAGGGCAAACATGATAATTGTTCTGCATAAAAAGAGTTGGTATTATCTTTTCAAAAGACTTATTTGTGTTTTTTCTGTCAGTTGAATTTTGTTTCAAGTGCCAATGAGCACTGTTAATATTCCAAAAGGCACAAGCTCTTCCTTGACTGTTTTAAGTATGTGTTTTTAGTTTGTAGGGCAAATAAGGGCATTTGGGCTTAAAAACAAAAAAAAAAATTGTCTGGACCAATTAATGTGAAAATTGACAATTTCCTAATCCTAAAGTAGCTTGATAATCTTTCAATGCATACACTAGACACTTCTGATCAGATATTAAAGAGAGTTAATACAAACTAATTTGTACATATTCTCTCACCCAATGAGAATCGATAAGAGAATCGATAAGGAATCGGATCGATAAGCAGAATCGGAACCGGAATCGGAATCGCTAAATTCTTATCAATTCCCATCCCTACTATACACGTCAAAAAAGGATTAGGAAATGATCACATTCTGTTTTATTCACATTGTACATAACATCCCAACTTTTTCGGAATTGGGGTTGTAAATACATTTCGGTTACATTTAAGCCATTGCCAAGTGAGTTGACACAAAGTTGATTAAGCCTCTCAGCTCCACAAAACTCTGTCTGTCTTTCTCAGTATGGCAGCGTTTACAAACTGGTGCCCAGACACCCACTGGGCAAAGTAAATATTGCATGTTGGTTATTTACCTCCAAGTCCTACACACTTGATCAAATCAACCTCAAAGCAGCTCAGAGAGGTCTAGACAGCCACCATGATAACACAGGAAGCTGGTTCCATTGGCTGAAACGCCACAAAACAGGAATTAGCTCTAACTTAATTATATTCAGTCGTCTGTAGCAACACTGTAGCTTAAACTAAACCTTTTCAATAATGAAGCATTGCAGTAAGTTAAAATACTATAACACAAAATATTCTCAAATAGATTCTGTACAATTACAAAGAAAAGCATCATCGTGTTCTGACCTCTACCCACAGAAAGTCAGCTATTTTTGTGTTCTTTTTTTTCTACTTTCTTCTCCCTTATTTACAGGGCTGCCCACCAGATGGCAGTATTGCATTACAAATAGAGGGACTGAAGACTTCTCTTAGCCTTTCATGCTATGTTGGGTAATGGTTAATGCAATGGGACTTTATTTCTCTAACAGTGGAGATAAGCCACACATCTTCTGATATTTTATTTAGTTGTTTTATTAAATAAAAGTCTTTAGCTAGATGTCAGACAAACTTTGATCAAATCAACCTCAAAGCAGCTCAGGGAGGTCTAGAGACAATGATAACACGAGAAGCCGGTTCTATCGGCTCCGTGGCCTTCGTAGTTTCTCGGCGTCATCGCCACGAAACAGGAAGTCGCTGTAATTTCGCTTTGCACTGTCCCATGTGCTCCAAACTTCACCCGCCTGGTAAGAGCCCAGGCCTGAGGTCGTCTTCGCATCCGTATGAAGCGCGTCGTGGCAACTTCCGCACGTCCGGTGACAGGTATTACTGTGCCACGCGGTCCGACGAGGAGGAGACTGCGGTGCGTTCTCTCACGCGGTCGCCCGGAGCGCCGAGGCCGGCCGGGATGGCGTCCAGCACGAGAGTGCGAGGGCCCGGTCATCACTGCTCGCAGTTTTAATCTTCTTTATTATTTTTAGAAAGGCAACAGTAACTCAAATAACCACTTGTTACAACCAGGGTATTCAGAATACCATCTCTGAACGCACAACACTACCAACCTTGAAGCAGATGAGCTACAGCAACAGACCCCACAGGGTGCCACTCATTTCACCTAAGAACAGGAAACTGAGGCTATACAATTCTCACTGGATCACCAATATTGGACAATAGACAATTGGAAAATCATGCTTGGTCTGATGAGTCTCGATTTCAGTTGCAACATTCAGATGGCAGGTTCAGAATGTGGCGTAAACAACATGAAAGCATGGATCCATCCTGCCGTGTACAATCAACCATGTTCAAAGTCACTTACTGCCCTTTCTTCCCCATTTTGATGCTCGGTTTGACTTCAATACATTGTCTTGACCACGTCTACATGGCTAAATGCATTGATTTTCTGCAATGTGATTGGCTAAGCAGCTTTTTTTAAATAATAATAATAATAATAATAATAATAATAATAATAATAATAATAATAATAATAATAATAATAATAATAATAATAATAATAATAATAATACAATATAATATAATATTTTTTTGAAACCTTAGGATAAAGCACTTTAATGTTTAAGTAACAGAACAGAACAAAATCAAGCTCAACATGAACAGCCAAATCACATGTTAAGGGTTCCTTTAGCATTATTCCAAAGAGGTAAAAGGAAACCAACTCCCCAAAAAGAGGTTTGAATAGCATAATATTTATAGCACGGGGGAAGTGGGAAAATAAATGAATGAATGAAAAAGTGGGTTGCATCAACAGAGGAAAAGTGCTGAGACAGAGACAAATTAAAATTCATACTGTATTCTAAAACATTTCATTTCATTTTTATTTGATAAGGACAGATGCTAACATATAGACCCTTTTACAACAAAACTACAATGTACAGCATCACAGCATTTATAGCTACTGCATATTTCCAATGCCCGTCCCTAGTAAAAAAAACAACAACACATAGCCACATTAAAACACATACAAGCACATACATATGTAAAAAGAAAGAAAACATACAAGGCACATACAACTGAACCATACACCTGTGTGTTTGGTATATTTCCGTCAGTGGCCTCTAGATGTTGCTGCTTCTCTATCACTCACAGTGAGTCTGACTGGTGGCTCTCGCAGCTACTGGGACTGTTTTTAGACCGGAAGGATGGTCAGTTTATTGGCACACACACACACACACACACACACACACACACACACACACACACACACACACACACACACACACACACACACACACACACACACACACACACACTCATAGACAGGGGCTAAATCACAGCCCACGCTGGATGAGTTTGCAATGAAATGTTTGCTTAGAAATTCAAGGTCAGTAGATAATGGATGTGCTGGCAGAGTGAGCATTTCACCACACTGCATTGATTTAATGTAACTCAGGGTTTCTCAACGGGGGTGGTACCGCCCCCTGGGGGGCGTTCGTACAACCTAGGGGGGCGCTGGGACCAGGCTGGGACACAAGCTTTTTTTTTTTTTTTTTTAATAAATATATTTTAAACTTTCTTAAAAATCTTATAAATCTTTTGACTGCAAAAATAGTTTACCTGAAATAAACAGCCTATTTTAACTTTTCATGTTTCTAACCCCTCGACCTCTTTTTAACTATTCTCTCCAATGTTCTGCGGTCTGCTGACTGTCACAGCCTTAGAAAAGAGAAGGCTCTGCAGACAGCCAATCAGAGGTCTTTGAGTCAGAACAACCAGCCAATCAAAGCCTTAGCGGCAGAGGAATCAGCCAATCACAGACTAGTATAATGACGTTTACTGATATTGCTAATGCTAATTCTAGCGCAGCGAGATTCAAACTTAAACTAACTATTGTCTCTGAGGTGGAGAAAACACAGAGTAATCAGCCAAAGCATGGAGTTAACTAACACACAAGCAGAACCATGTTAAAGACACAACCCTCATATGTTGGAGAGGGACGATATACTAAACGCTGTGCACCGCGAGAGGCTCACTGAAGCCCTGTACAGCAGCCCCATGACAGCAGCAAAGCACAGCTACGTCATGAGCGCTAGTTCGCGGGATAACAGTTCAACAACCAATGAAAACGTACACAATTCATTGTAACATATTCAACTTTAATAACATAACATAAACAAACATGGCGGATAGCAAGAAAAAGTGCCGGCAGTACAATGCCAATTACATTAGTTATGGATTTATCCCGTCACCGATGAACACCACTTTACCAATGTGCCTGCTCTGCGATCAGGTGTTCTCTAATGAGGCCATGAAACCCTCGCGACTACAGGAACATTTAGTGAAAAAACATCCCGAAAAATCAGCTAAAGATCCATCCTACTTAAAGTCTCTGAGGGATCAACATTCAAGACGGCCCACCATCAACTCTCTGTTCGCCCGGAACGTCAATCAAAGCGAAAGCGGGTTGGTGGCGTCCTACAACATCGCTTTATTAATTGCTAATTTTGGCTTACCGTTCACTGTGGGTGAGCGCGTGTGTGTGTGTGTGTGTGTGTGTGTGTGTTTGTGGTTTTTTTTTTTTGGGGGGGGGGGGGGGGGCGCTAGAGTATCTCGGTAAGGTTAGGGGGGCGTTTGCTCAAAAAAGGTTGAGAACCACTGATGTAACTACACACTTAGAGTGTCACTGAAGAACTATTGTTGTTGCTTCAAATATATGTTTAGTTATTTTTTATCATCTTAATCATTGTTGAAACACTAAAACGCATGAGGTGTAAAAGCTGGAACATCGCAGTAAAATATTTTACATTGCGTGGGGTGAAAACAATCTAAATATAATTGTGAAAATGATCTCATAGATTTGTTAGATTTTGTTTTAATGATCTGCCAGGATATGACAAACCAAATGCAAGTGTAAAAAAGAAAAGAAAAAAAGAAGATTGGAATGTCATGGCAAGTTTTATGAATGACATCATAATCTGAAACCTGAACTTTCATTCAGGCAGCAGGTTGATGTATAAATTAATAAAACAGTGGGAATCCAGGGGGCACTCGTGGTGCAGTGGTTGACCAACCTCTCAAATCATGTTGTGCTGGAAGGGACGCATACTGTATACTATACAGCAGACCTATTCAACTAGCGGCCCGTGGGCCGAATACGGCCCTTCTTGTTTTTTTAAACGTCTGCAGTTTTCAGAGGTGTGTGTGAGTAGACATCAACATAACGCCGGCTTCCTAGCACAAATGAACAGTCCCTAGGATGTGTTCGCGCGTACAAACACACACACACACACACACACACACACACACACACACACACACACACGCACACACACACGCACACACACACACACACACACTGTAATCAAGTTGTTTCAAGAATGCACAACCTATAGATTCACCAAATAAATGCCATTATATAGCCTATATTTGCCCAAAGACATAGTAAAGAGACAGACCAATTGAATTATGGTGTGGTAGGCATATATTTTAGTATGATTTTAATTTATTTTCAGTATTAAAACCATCATTTGGATTTTCAATTAATAAAAATACAAATTTTAAATGTACATATCCACCTTCTGTCCTTTATCTTTCCGTTCATACAAAAATATACAGAGAAAATTCTAATTTTTCGGGCATATTTTCAAATGGTAAAAATTAATCGTGATTAATCCACAGAATCCTGTGATTAATCTGATTCAAAATGTTAATCGTTTGACAGCCCTAGTTTTACCGTATGTTTGCCCATGAACCCCCAGCGGTTTTCCTTTTCGGCCCACTTGTTAAGGAGGTTGAATAGCCCTGCTATATACAGTGTATATATTTTTTTTCAAGGTTAAATTTAATTCAGTTTAAGTTAAAGCGGACCTATGATGCTTTTTGACTTTTATGACCTATAAACGTTGTTATGATGATTCATAGTCATGCTTAACCATACTAAATTATCAAATAATGCCTTACATGCATTTCGACGTATTCCCTGCTGACCATCTGGGGTGTCTGTGCCGAGCACTAAACACTATTCTAGCCAGTCGAGAAGTCACGTGTTCAAAGCGGTCTACCCTTCCGTAACTTTGTGACGTCGCATGTAACTTTGTGAAGTCACCACGCGGATGTTTCCATGTATGGTAATGCTGTCACTTCCCTGTTCGCGTCTGCCTCGCGCCCTTATAGGTCCATGCTTGCGCTTCCCGCCACTGAAAGTGTTCCGGAAGGAAGGTAACCAATCACAACGGAGTGGGGTTTGCAGGAGGGGGGGGGGAGGCGAGCGGAGATGGCCGATCACAGGCGGAGGGAGCCGAAGCACACACACTCAAGTGTTGACAGGACGTGCTGGATCGCCAAAATAAGAGAAAGAGCTTCCCGAAAATCTACATAGTTTTTTGTGATGTGATTCGTGTCAGGTTGCTCTATAGCAGTGTAAAACAAGAAATTAAGACCAGAAAAGTAGTATAATAGGTCCTCTTTAAGTTTCCTTTTTATAACTAGTTTTTATTTCTATTTTTGTTCTTTGTTTGCTGCATTTGTGGATGTTGTTGATAAATGGCTTTCACTTGGCATTTGTGGATATAGCCACGAACTGTGTTTACCGGCAATGGTTTTCTGAAGTGTTCAATGTAGTGGAGGTGCTGGGAAAGTTTTGTATGCGCTTCATTTAGCGGAGAATATCTCAACTGTTATAGACTAATATGACCCCAGTGAACAACGTGGGATGTGTGACAAAATCTCTATCCAGGGCGAAAGTCCTGAAAATGACCACAACAGATTACACTAGTATCACACTACGTGGTGAATGGGACTTTTTTTTTCCTTTATACATATCCTCATACTTTTCGAGAAATACTTTTTGTATTTCACTTTGTCTAAAAAATTTAATAAAATATGCAAATGAGGCAATATCTCATTCAATATGCGTAGCCAACATATACACCCTTTAGTAGAGGTCCTGGATACGATTTGTATGCACTTCATTTAGCGAAGATGATCTCAACTGTTATAGACTAATATGACACCATTGAACAATGTGGGATGTGTGACAAAATCTCTATCCGGGGCCAAAGTCCTGAAATTGACCACAATAGGTGAATGGGACTTTTTTTCTCCTTTATAGATATCTTCATACATTTCAACCAGATTAATCTTCATATTAAGAGAAATACTTTTTGTATTACACTTTGTCTAAAAATTTAATAAAATATGCAAATGAGGCAATATCACATTCAATATGCGTTCATATACACCCTTGAAGTTACAGATTTTCTGAGGGGATCACAATGTTCACAATGACAATGATTATAAGGTCATAGAAGAGTGTAAACATTCGGATTTTATATATAATGAAAATGGCTAAAAAACAGTCAACCTATTACATACTGTATGTACGCATATTGAATGAGATATTGCCTAATTTGCATATTTTATTGAATGTTTTAGACAAAAACTATTTCTCATAATATGAAGATTAATCTGGTAAAAAAAGTATGAGGATATCTATAAAGGAAAAAAGTCCCATTCGCCACGTAGTGTGATACTAGTGTAACCTGTTGTGGTCATTTTCAGGACTTTCGTCCCGGGTAGAGATTTTGTCACACATCCCATGTTGTTCACTGGGGTGATATTAGTCTATAACAGTTGAGATATTCTTCGCTAAATGAAGTGCATACCAATTGTATCCAGGAATTCTACTAAAGGGTTTATTTGTAGGCTATGCATATTGAATAGATATTGAGATATTGCCTCATTTGCATATTTTATTACATTTTTTAGACAAAGTGTAATACAAAAAGTATTTCTGTTAATATGAAGATTAATCTGGTAGAAATGTATGAAGATATCTATAAAGGAAAACAAAGTCCCATCCCCTAGTTTGATACTAGTGTAACCTATTGTGGTCAATTTCAGGACTTTCGCCCTGGATAGAGATTTTGTCACACATCCCACGTTGTTCACTGTGGTCATATTAGTCTATAACAGTTGAGATAATCTCCGCTAAATGAAGCGCATACAAACCTTACCCAGCACCTAGACTAATGGCCCATGTAATGATATCCTTTATAAAATCATGTCATTTTGTAATGCAGTGCCACCTCATGTTTAATTATATTATGGATTAGATGGTAAAATCCTTTAAATTCTTAGCAGGAATGTTGGACTGTTTTTCTCTGCATTTTTTTAAAGAGTGGTGAGCCTCATCATCCCATTATTGCTTGTGATGACTGAATCTTTACAGGATGCACCTTTACTATATCCAATCATGATAATATCACCTGTTACCAGTTAACATTATGGGAGTAATGTTCCAAACAGGTATTTTTTTAACATTCTACAGCTTTCTCAATCTTTTATTGCGCCTGCCCCTGTCCCAACTTTTTTGAATCGTGTTGCAATTTTTAAATTTGTGTAGGCTATATTTAAAAAAAAAACTATAAAGTTCATTATACATATGATGTATTTGTACTTCTAGTTATTGAATACATGTCGAAAAGGAAATGATCACATTCTGTTTTATTCACATTTTACACAACGTCACAACTTTTTGGGAATTGGAGATGTACATTCTAATTTAAACAACAACAACAACAACAGAAAAGTAGACTATTTGCCAAACAGCCGTGATTTACAAGAAAATCAACTAGCTGAAATGATTTGATTTGTCAGCAAGCAGAGAAAAACTGGGCTGTAACCTCTATACCTCTGCTCTGGGCTATACAAACTTCTGACTTTACAGAGTTTATCCTCTAAAACTATATATTCAGGTCCGCAGGCTTTAAATCTGTCTTAATGTTCTTGAGTAGGCTACAAACTAAAAGGTAAAAAACAAAAATGTGTAAACTATGAAAAAAATTGATTTTTTTTTTTTACAGTGGGCGTTTTACCCCGCTTTAGCCTACGATGCACTGGACTGCACAGTCGGTTGGTAGAAAGGAAATAATTTCCTTCTGAAGATTAACTCATAAATCTATCTAATGTCGGGGAACTGACTGGGAAAGGGAGCCATATTAAGCGTGAGTAGCCTATTTATTCTAACATTTGGACTAAAGTGCCAGCTTCACGAACAGCTAAGCAGCTGCTTAGCTGGACATACAGTAGACTATATCGATGTTCCCACAGCTGTGGCGCTACACTGTGGCGGTGTTTAGCACTATCAAATGATGATTCGCTGCTAATTCCAGAAAATAAAGGAAACAGCCAGGAAATGTGGATTTCTATGCTTGTTTAGCATGGTAGCAGCGCTGCGTGTGTGTGTGAGAGAGAGAGAGAGAGAGAGAGAGAGAGAGAGAGAGAGAGAGAGAGAGAGAGAGAGAGAGAGAGATTGTTGTCGACAGTTGTCGTGTCGTGTAGTGGACGGACCTCCCTCTCTGCTGCTGTAGGCTGTCCAGCAGCAGCCTGGTAGAGACGAGGGCGGAGCTGGCCTGGATGTCACAAGGATATGGTTCATTTCAAACACTCCCCCCACGCTAACTGCTATCTCAAGCTCCACGGCTTTGGTTTGAGTCGGGACGACGGGGCGCCTGTTCAGCCGACTCGAGGAGAAGCATAATGCCGGTAAAAGGCGGAGGAAGACTGGCAGCCTACCCCAGCAAGAGCGAAAATGTCGGAGTAAGTGTGGCACTAGTATACGGCAGCCTATTCGATGCACGTGACGTTATGGTCACATTGAATAACTTGACCAAAACATGAACGCCGTCTGTCCAGTGTGTATACTGTCGAAGTGAAGCGTACGAATGTGCGTCATTGAAGAGCAGCGCGCGAGGCTCTGTTCAGGCTGTGAGGTGCATGTTGGCCAGCCAATAGTCAGCTCGGCTGTACACCTGTTGTGCTTCGGGACAGCCAATAGATAAGACTGTTAACAGCACTGTTAACTCTGTTGGTAGAACATCCGCCTACAGCCAGTGTTGAGAGTGGACGACTAGCTGTGACACCCCGCGGTGGTTTCAATCTGGTCCAGATTGACATGTTTGATTTGTTGGGGATGTTGTAGGCTACTCTGGAGATGAAAAGGTCACTGGATGGAACCCCTGTTAAAATGTGTGTAAGAGGAGGGAAATGAATGCCTTTGACGAACATACTCAGTGGCCATCTTTGCCAATTTTTTTTGTGATGGATTACTTTTAGCCTACACTGGAGAGAGAGAGTATTCTCTTGTCCCTATAGAAGCCTACGTTTCTTTTGCATTGAATACCATGAAGTTATAGTTGCAATGTAAGCTAGCCTGTTTTATTTTTTGTATTATTATTTTTAATAAAAAGGGCAATTGAATATTTTGGGTTGGAAGCATATCATTTTGTGTTGTCATGAATAAGGGAAGTGGACGATCACTGAATAACAACTCTGATTGTTGGTCAAGGTTCTGTGTTTGTGGGGGCTACACCTCTAATGCCTCGTTTCCACTAAGCAGAGTGGCTCGGTTCGGTGCTGCTCGCTTATTGGCGTTTCCATTGCCAAAAGTTGGGTAGGGTCCCAAAATAAGCCAGCTGAGCTGCTCTGAGCCGCTTCTATTTTCAGTACTCCTCTGTTGGGGTACCAGCAGTCTGAAAGGGTGCCGAAAAGGTGGAGCTCGGCAAGAGTGAAGAGAGTCTTGTGTTTAGCGAGAATTGTCAGCGCAGCACTCTGTTTATTTTGTGGTGGTTTTTTCTCTTAAATTCAATTAATCAGTAGGCTACACTGTGTCCCGTTGCTATGATGTCACCATACTTGCATAGCTGCCATGGCCAGCACAGTTCGCTCACTGTGCCTGTTGGTTTTCACTGAGCCGTCTTTGTGCATTTACCAGATTAAATATGCTCACAACACTGGGGAATACATAGCCTACAGGAGCAGCTGGTCTGGCAAAGCAAAAACGAGAGACGTCTGACTTGACCGCAGTCGCTCCACGCACGGCCCGATACTTTGACCCATACTCTGGCGGCGGCTATCACCGTCCAGCCTTAACCCCGCCTGTGGGGTATAGGGTCGGCGGTGGAAACCCTCGCTGGATCTAGCACAGCGAGCTGACCTGCTCTTAGCCGCACTGACCCCAGCCACTCTGCCCGGTGTAAACCAGGCATAAGCCTCCTTCTTGTCTGGTCGGTCCAAATTAATGGTCATCTTATTGAGAACGCCTCAGTGACGTGTGTGTGTGTCGAACACTTTCCTACAATGGTAGTGCAACATTTTGTCTTGAACTCATGAGTACACGTACGTATGCATACAGTAGGCCTATGTCTCTCAATTCAAATTGGTAATACATTTAAATCTCCTAAAGATAAGTAAAGGCCTACCATTTTTTCCCCTAACATTGTCTTGGTACCCCCCCCCCCTCTGAAATTCAATACAAATATAAAAATAAACTGTTTTTTTGGGTTTTCTGCACGATTTTTGTGCTAAATAACAGAAGTCATCTGTACGGTCTCTTTTTATATCAGGTGCTAAACACTTACGTTATCTAATTTATTTGTTCGAGACTAGGATGCTAACATTAGCTCTGCTGCTAGACATCTTATGTGGATCTTAATCAATGGACCAGAGGTGTCTGAATTAACAGGAGGCAGTGGAAACTGGAAAAGTTCTCAAAACAGCCCTACATTGCACCGATAATTTCAGTTGCAAACACAATAAACAGATCAAAATGTCAAAAGGATTTAATGTCTCTCATGCCAACATGTGTAATTCTCTCTCCCTCAGTATGAGTGTAATCCCTGAAAGCTGTTGAATCAATCTCAGTGCTCCTTGCTTTGTAAGCACTGACAGAATTAGTAATGTCAGCTCAAGTGTTAGAGCTTAGAGGAGTGGAGTGACTTTGGGTTTGGATTAATGTCGCCGTACTCATCTGATTGAGAAAAGAAGCTCAACGGTGGTGCAGCACACTTTACTGTACACTCATTCACACTGATTTACATTTAATAAGATAAAGCCATTCTTGTTCCTGTGCTGTGTCGAATGTGGTGCACACAGATCATTCATATAGAAAACTGAATCTAGCACAGCAGCTTCATGTATTATGGAAGGTGACATCACACGTGCTCTCATCTAACGGCCTCTGCACACATCCTGCGTCTACCTCTGGAGCGCGTCGCCTTACCTTACTGCTGCGTCTCTCGGACTTTTCTCGGACACACATGCAACGTCTCTGCTGCTGCAGCGCTGCTTCTAAAAGCCCTATCTTTCTACATAGAGTTTTCATAGATAATTCCCATTAAAAAATTAAGTTCTCTCGTGTCATTTATGATGCATATGATTTATATTGAGTCTAATATTGAGTCTGGACAGTAATCCGTGCGCCCCATTGCCGTTTTTTTTGTCACATTTTCGCTTGTTGGAAGTTTTATTTTGAAAGGGACACACCAGGAAATGGTGAAACTACAGCGAAAGCTGCCAGGGCCTATCCGAAAAGTCCAATCTCCTAACCTATAAAACTAATTTCCTATACCTTAACCCCTAAACGTCATCGGGGTTAAGGAGAGATGAAAGGTGCTTCCTATCGAACATAGGAAAAGACAGCACTGTTTCAAAAGAATTCGACTCCACTTTTCCTAACCGACGTCATTGTGCGACGGCGAGCATTGCTGACGTGAGTCACTAGCGTGAAACTACACTATTATCCGAAAATTAACTATAACAAGCGCTCGTTTGATCCATGCGTTCTTTTCATATTGATTTTAATCAGGTGGTCGCCAACAGAGTGAGAATCACTCCCATATATCCCAATTCACATGTGGAATAAAAAGAGGCTACACTTATGTTGTTGTTGAAATGAACTGCCCCCAGTAACTTCGTTAAATGTGAAGTTGGTATTTTATTTTCTTATGGTTTAAATCGTGCTACGAAAATAACTATTATGATGTTGGTCTTTTATGAGTTCTTTATTACCTTAATGGGGGAGGGGAGGGGGGTATTTTGTTTTAGCCGAGTTAAATCTTCCTCTCTTCTCTTCTCCTCTCCTCTCTTCTGTTTTACCTCTCGTTCGTATTCGTGTAGAGTCGGTAAACTCCGGCGGTGGCCTGTTGGTTTAAATCTTGCCGCCGTAAAGGATTATGGGATACCACTATCTCCTTTCCTTTCGCATAGGTTGGTCCGGAGTAACCTATGCTAAAGGAGGGTTAAAGGATGAATCGAGGCTCCTTTCCTATGCCTTTTGAGAATTTGGATCACCTATCCGCCGAGTACTTCCGGTTCATCTCGATAGGAAAGGAAATTTCCTATGCAAAAAATACTTTTCGGATAGGCCCCTGGTATGAAGTCAATATGACTCTCAGCAGAGTACTCAGCAGAGTATTTCTCTATCAGTTAAAGCAGAGAGACCCGAGAGAGACGCGCGGCTCTCAGAAAAAAATAGGCGAGCCTCCTGAGGTAAAGGGGAGCGTCGCTGCAGACGTGCCTCCGACGCGCCTCCGACGCGCATCAGCAGTGCGTCTGAGGTTGGATGTGTGCCCGCTCTAGGTTGATTACACGGTCAGTGACGCAGACGCAGACGTGAGGTAGACGCGCAGTAGAGGTAGGATGTGTGTGGAGGCCGTAAAAGAAAGAGAGGAGTGTATATCAGTATCAGCATACTGTTTCAAGATTCATTAAAGTTTATTTGCCATATCATGCACATTAACAATTACAGCAGCAGTCATCAGCAATGAAATTCTTAAGTCCCAGGCTCCTCTCAACAATGTAATATAGAAATAAAACACAAGTGAAGAGAGCAACACCTGAGACACACATAAACACAACAGTAGTGCAAGGACACAGTGCAGATAAAACGTTTAAAGATAAGGTGCATAAAAATAAAGTAAATTTAGAATGCAAAAAAAAAGTTAAATGGAGATGAAATAGATGACTTTACATGTACTGTAATACTGTATAACAATAAGAATAATAACTGTAGTAAAATAGGATATTGTAGGCCTACATGTAATAGAAGTATGTTAAATATAATAAAAAATATGTATATGCGATATGCACAGATGTAAATTATGACTTAGGATTGGTTAACAAAAATATGTGCAGTATGAACATTACTGTTCACTGGAAGGCCTCATCACCTTTTTACAAGTCAATGGCACATCCAGACTGTTTCTATCGATACTCCCATGATGCAGTGGGGTGTGTTCTTCATTCTGTCATTCATTCTGTTTCCTTATAGAATAGCAGAGAACCCAGTGACGTATTCACACCAACACAGCTGCCGAGAGTGAACAGGGAGGGCATTCACACGCTGGCACATTACAAATATAGACGGCTGGCAGTGCACACACTCAAACCCTTATGTAATGCAGAGTTTTACATAGAAGAAGGATCCATGTGTGTCTCAGAGATATCTCAGCTACATAGCCAGGGCTGAAACGCATTATTGTTTTTTTTTAGTTTATCATCATTGATTCATCGGTTGAGATTTTTTTTCTATTACAAGTGGCACTTTACTGCTCAGTTAAAGGCCTACTTCACCGGTTGGAATATGAAGGTGTATTGAACTTGGAGATCCTATTTTGTATAAATGTGCAAAAAAAAATTAAATCGGATCATCTTAGCCTGAGATAAGGCAGAGAGAGTGTTTTATGGTCTCACTGTCTAACCCTACAGTTTCCTTACTGTGACATCACAGTAAGGGTTAGGATTAACTGGACAGCTGGGCCAAGGGAAGACTAAGGAAAGACTGAGGGAAGAAAAACCTCATTCATTATATTATAATAGTTATTTTATAATGATAGAACGCTGGTTCCGTATGGGTGAAGTATTCCTTTAACTTGTTATCTGAACCACTGCTGGGCTTGTGAAAACGTTGTCGTCCAAGTCCACCTTTGGTTAGACCTTTAGCAAAGTGTCTGCTCAGTGCTCATGTGCCTCACCCTCTGTCCTACTTTCAGGCAGTAGGCCTATAGCAGTAGGCCTATAGCAGTATAGTAACAGCGGGATTTAATTAGTATTAGCAGAACAACACAAATATAACAGCAAGGTTTTCCCACTGTGTCCCACATGAGAAACATTGGCACCAAAACGACCCTGTTTTCTGAATTTTCAACATTCCAAGATAACTGATCAAGGACTGTCTGAATGAATCCACGCCCTAAAGTTGCAAATATACGCCCTGACCAATGGGAATCTAGCCACAAGGACAGCTGCTGCTGAGAGGAGCTGACTGATAAGATTCCTGAGTGTTTCCTGATATCTCCCTGTCTGTGTATCTGTGTTAAGTGTTTATTGGTCCTGCCCTCTGGCTGGGGAATAGGTTCAGAGGGTAAGGGCGCGGTGCACTGCTGAAACCCAAGCTCACTTTGGGGGCACACCACATTTGGTGCAGTGCTGGAATCTCACTGATGTGGGTATTTATGCTTTATTTAAAAGAGTGTGCAAGTCCTGGTGTCAGAAAAACTAAGAGTAACTAACCCTGCTAAGACATAGTGCCCTATACAGTAGAGAAGGAAGTGTTTTCTTCAGGGATGCAATACATTTTTCTTCCATGGCCAGGGCACTGATGCACTTATATTATTTTACAAAAGGTAAGATAAGATAAGATAGTCTTTATTGTCATTGTACAGTCACCTATACAACCAAATTGGGATTGCCATGTGGAAGTGCATTACACACAGAAAAAACAGACAAGCAATTTAAGTTAAAAACAGTATAAAAACAAGACACAGAAATAACAAAAGAAACAAGACAAGGACAGGCAATGTCATAATAAATAAATAAATCTAAAAGGCAGAAAGCATATTGCACTTGTGGAAAGTGAGGTAGCCTATGTCTGTTTAATGTTTTATGTTTTATGAGAGTTAAGTGTCCTGATTGCCCAAGGAAAGAAGCTGTTAGCCAGTCTGTTGGTTCTGCTCTTCAGGCTCCTGTACCTCCTACCAGAGACAGACAGACAGACAGACAGTCTCTTCAGGCTCCTGTACCTCCTACCAGAGGGCAGTAGGCTGAGCAGGTGGTGGCTGGGATGGAGGTGGTCACGGATGATCTTCTTTGCTCTTGAGAGGCATCGAGAGCTGGCAATGTTGTCTAAGGAGGGCAACAAAAGGTGTTTTTACACTCAATTAATTTATCTTTAAGAAGGTATATGAACTTTTTTACAAGTTAAGTTTGGTTAAAGCTTGGTTTGCACTTGAGTGTGGTATGAAAACATTGGGGATATTATTTTTAGGCCCTATCGCCCAGCCCTAATTTCTACATTAGCACAGAATGGACTAGGGCTGCAACTAAAGATTGTTTTGATTCATGATTAATCGATTATTAATCCATGAGTGGTTTGGTCCGTAAAATGTCAGAAAATGGTGAAAAACGTTGATCAGTTTTCCAAAGCCCATGTTGACACCCTTAAATGTATTGTTATGTCCAAAACAGAATTTTTTTTCAGTTTATTGTCATAAGAGGATTACAGAAACCAGAAAATATTCACATTTGAGAAGCTGGAAACAGAGAATTTGGAAATTAAAAAAAATATGTATTACTCGAAACGATTAATCGATTATCAAAATAGCTGGCGTTAAATTTAATAATCTATTAATAATTGAATATTCGATTAATCCTCGCAGCTCTAGAATGGACAAAGGTAATGGCCATTTGTGCTTATATGCTGTATTGGGTGTCCTGGGGCATGCACCTGTAGGAGGACAAAGAAAAAGTACTATAAAATATCTAAATAAATACAACATCTTCTCATCACTTGATATTGTGAAAAGACTTGAGGCAGTGGTGGATGATGCCATCTTTAGTAACTAGCTTCTTGTCCTTGAAGGCCACAGTCACTTATTTTTCAATTATACACTGCACCTTTTAGTGAAGCACTTGAACTCAGAAGTTCGTAACACAGTTTGCCCAGTTGACCCGGGTTAGAATCCAGCCCGGGTCCTTCTCTGCATGTCATTCCCCTCTCTGACCCATTTCATCTCTGTCTCACCAAACTGTCTAATAAAGGCAAAAATGCCTCAAAATAATCTTAAGAAAAAAGGAAATACCGGATTGACTTTAAACTTCTCATCACCTCACCCTGAGCTGTCTCCCGTCTCATCCCAAGCCGACTGCCTCAGGTCCAGGGATGCAATCAATCTAAAGCTTCCCCCTCCTCCCAAAGCACATCTATCAGACAGCCACCCTATCATTGTTTAAACAGGCCCTCGAAACACATGCGTCCAACATTTTACAACAGCTTGATTTTCTGACAAACATTTGATCATTTCAGTTGATTCAATCATCCCCAGTCCTCCCACTTCGCTAATCCTACCTCACATCTTTTGCTTTACTGCCATTCACTAGCCTATACCCCCCCCCCACACACACACACACACACACACACACACACACACACACACACACACACAAATACTCATACCCCTGGTGCACTGTATTCCAGTGTGATGATCGAATTGTGTGTTGCAGTGGATAACAATGTTTTTATTCTTTGGCATTCCAACGCCTTACACACTCACATCACTTCACATACTTAAAATATCCCGTCTGAGTCAACTTGCACTTACTCCCCCACTCCAGATGCACTGAAGATAGAACAATCAAAACGCTGTCATATGCAGAGAGAGAGAGAGGTGCACTGTATGGGGCCATTGTTAGCTAGCTGTCCCCTCTGACTGTCCTGTAGGCCAGGGCTATTCAATAGGCGTGGTCATAACTGCGCGAAAGGCCGCGATCTGCAGTGAATAAATGTGCACATGTGTCTCCAAGCATTTCTCTATCAGCTGCTCTGTGTTTGCAGCTTTGCGGGTGCGATTGTACCGCAGTGTAAGTGACCATTATTTGTATTTAGTGTGTCTGCATAATATTGCACCAGTAGAACTTTGCATGTTTGCACAACATTTGTACCTTCACACAGCAAACAAAATTGCACAACTGTAAAGTCAGTGTCTGTAGTTTTTTTGTATTCAAATAAGCAGTTGTTTATTTCTGTACTGTGCATTGGCATCTTTGAGCAAAATACAGCCAAAATTTTCACCGCGCCACGCCTCCCATGACCCTGGACAGTGACCCCTTGACAAACATATTTTGGGGGGGAAACACTGTAAGGTGTTGCACTTAGAGTAGCCTACATTTATTTCTATGTTTTTTGATAAGCTGTTGCACTCTTAGTAAACCTAGGCCTACCTGTATTTTGATAAGCTGTTGCACTTAGAGTACATTTATTTCTATGTATTTTGATAAGCTGTTGAAGAGTTAACCTATTGTGTTTTCCTGAACTGATAAGATTGTTAAGCACTTAAACAACAGGCAGCCTATGTTAATCAAATAGGGATTTTTTTTGATAAGCTGGTGAACTCTATTTGATAAAATAAAGACAATATATGCACTCCTATGTCGTTGTAGTGTTTTACAGTATATGTAGCTATTGATGTGATGCTCATCAATTTTAGGCATTTTTTTCTGGCCCCTCATTTTGGATAATTTCCACCAACCGGCCCCCATTCAAAACTAATTGAATAGCCCTGATGTAGGCACTAACGTCAGAGGTGCGGACAACAGAATGATCTCAGCATTAGTTGGATGGATTGCAGTGAAATATGATTCAAACTTCATGGTTTCTGCAGAATTAAGGCTAAAGACTGCTGTTTATTCCCTGGTCACTAGTAGTGCCACAATCAGGTTAAAAGATCATTCATCCAATGCTTTCCTTGATGGCCGACTACATTACACCTGCCATGCATATTAGCATTGTCATTTTCAGCATGTTGGCATGATGAAGTCAACATTTAGCTCACACAACTGGTGGGATGTACAGCCTCAGAGAGCCACAAGCATATATATAGTGTAAGTATAGATAGTAAGTGTTGTCCTAACTATACTGGCATATTCAATAGTTTCTGGAGTTTTTAGTTTGTGTTTTGAGGTTTACAATCATCTTTAACTGAAGTCAGACTCAAAGAGAAGAGATGTGAGATAATGTCCTCTGGAGAGCTACAGGGTGTGTTCACGCTGAAAGTAAAAAAAAAAGGACTTTTAAGAATACAATTTGAACGAAACAATATCATTATGTTGCATTTGTGTGTGTGTGTGTGTGTGTGTGTGTGTGTGTGTGTGTGTGTGTGTGTGTGTGTGTGTGTGTGTGTGTGTGTGTGTGTGTGTGTGTGTGTGTGTGTGTGTGTGTGTGTGTGTGTGTGTGTGTGTGAGAGAGAGTGTGAGAGTGTGAGTGTGCGCGCGAGCAGGGATTGTTGTTTCCTGTGAGTGAACATGACTAAGAAGACGTTATCTGTGGAATGACAGGAAGAGGGAGGGATGGTTTACAGACTGCTTCCTGCGTTGGGAGAGCCTTTATCCATGTTCCTAACCTTGCCACTCCCTGAGGCCCCAGGCCAAGAAACAAGCTCAAGCTCTGTTTAGACCAAAGCAAAGTACTCTCTTAACCCACCACAATCATAACATCTAAAAATGCTGTTAGAGATAGCACATGCCATATTAGCATTAGAATCTGTCACACAAGCAGACAGCAATGGTTTAAACTGTTATTTTATTTAAAGATATGATTTCGTTCTGGATTTACAAAAGGTTGTTATGTTTTCTGAAATGGAAACATATTGCTTGGAGACTAGCATTCACTGATAATATTGGATCTTTCTGTACGTAGAATGAGCCTACATGTCATTGTTCCTGTTTTTGAATTCTGTTAACAAAGCAGATCTGTTGCTGTTTTCCATTCTGTACTGCGTGCAACGCTCTTGATAGGATTCACCACACATGAACTGCTCTGTCGTATGTAAATAAGGGCTGGTGAGTCAAGTTCAAGCAACAGGCAAAATGCAACACAATGGAAGGGTGTTTGGACTCTAGGTGGATCCGCTTGTTTGTTTTAAAGCGAGACCACACGAGAGAGTTTCCCTGCGTTCCAAATCACATACTCTATCTTTTTACTTCACTACATACTAAAGTACAGAAGAGTTTTAGGGCCACAGGAGAGAAAAAAAAATCACATAAGGAAGATTTTTTTTCATTTTGTTGAGAAATGTCAAGAATAAAGATGAATACTGCAAAATGCTATTAGAGTAAGTGGGGCATTTATGTATTTTCAGCATACTACAATTGACATGCATGTATTGGGACATCCTAAATCTTTTCTGTCATACTAAATAGTAGGGAAGTAATATGGGGATTGGAACGCAGGGTTTGTTTTTGAAGTGGGGTAGTATTGTAAAAGAAAAGCTAGATGAATGTTAAAAAAAGAATACCTTTTCATGTCACTTCTTCACTCCACTTAATTTGTTCGCTGTCAATTCATGTGTTTGCTTTCAGCAGCACTTTTCCGTTTGCCCTTTATCCACCGTAACCTAGACCTTTGGTCCAGAGAAACACCTCAAACACTAACCCACTCTGTCATCTGGACAGGTTATGCCTGTGGTTTCCCACATTTTCCCACATGATTAAAGATAACATTTTAAAGTTAACTTGTGAATTTCAGTTGTAAAACTGCTGTATAAAAGCAATAGCACACTCGAGGTCGCATGTTGTCGCTCTATATCAGCACTGCTGTGTTTCTCTTCGGCACTCGGCCTGCGGCCTCGTACCTACGACCGAATCACAGCAATGCTGATATAGAGCGACAACATGCTCCCTCTCGTGTGCTATTGCTTAATTATAATGAATGAATGAATGAGGTTTGTCTTCCCTCAGTCTTCCCTTGGCCCAGCTGTCCTAATCCTAAATTTTACCATGTCTGATGTCACACATGGGAAAATGTAGGGTTAGACAGTGAAAGAAATGCAAATAATAATAATAATTTGTTTGCTGTAACAAAAGCCGGAGGGTAAAATGGACTGTGCACAGACAGACACTGTTAGTGATTGAGGGCAAGAGGAGGGAGGAGAGCTAGATTTAATAAACAAACTCTCTTTCTGCTTTTCTCAGGCTAGGATGAATCAATTTCTAAATGTTTTGCACATTTATACTACATAGGATCTCAGAGTTCAATACACCTTCATGTTTCCACCAGTGAAGTAGGGCTTCAAGGAAGTAATGTTTTTTTTTATATCCAAAAGTGATTTTGGAAATAAATCTAAATTACATATTAACATTACTTAAACCAATATAAACTCATGTGTGGTTTCTAGCTGTACTGACTCTCCTTGTTACGACATTAGTGCCCAAACAGTTATCCTGCATCTGGGATAAGATAATATGGCAATGCAATGTCTGTTCCAAATAGTCCTGGTATGAATAAAGGCAGTGGCTAAAGGCAAATGGCATCCAGAAATCTGGATTAGGTAGGTTTAAACTACCATTAACACACCTGATTTGCCTACATTACATCACTTGCCGTCGGTAAACTAGTGTATCCTGTACATTGTGTTGACTTATTTCTGAACTAAAAGTTAAAAAAAAAACAGATGTTGAGCTATTCAGTCCACATACTAAAAGCAGAGTAGAAATCAAAGCGTATGTCGTGACTGCAGTGTTAGTTTGAGAAACACTGTAATTACTGAGATATAACAGGAAGAACGTTTAAGAGAGCTGTTGAATACTGTGTGCCTGAGTGTGTACATGTGTGAGTGTGTACATGTGTGAGTGTGTACATGTGTGTGAGTGTGCATGTGCATGAGTGTGTACATGTGTGTGTACATGTGAGTGTGTACATGTGCGTGAGTGTGTGACTCTGTGCGTGTGAGTGTGTACATGTGCGTGACTGTGTGCATGTGTGTGTGTGTACATCTGCGTGAGTGCGAGAGATACCATCAGTGTCTCATCATCAAGTGCTGTCTTCAAACATGCTCTCTCAGACAGTTCCTCCGTAAACATACACAGATGATAGTAGATAGCGAGCCCTGGTGATATCATTACAAACATATTGAAGGAAGCAGGCAGTGTGTGATAGCATTAGAGTATGAGGAACGCAGGGCAGAGGAAGTTGCTCTGAGGTAATCAACAAAACAATGGCTCGACTCCCTTTTTGCTTCTGTTCCAGGGAGGGAAGAAAAAATTGCATTGTACGTCATGTATTATCGTGGTGGAGATGGTTTGTGAGTCCCAATGAACCTGAGGGCTGTGTTGTGTGGAGCCCAGTGCTCCTGGTAGGGTCTCCCAAAGGTAAATCGGTGTCAGGCAAAGGTGCCCGACTAAGAATGGTTCAAAGATACCTCGTGGACAATAATAATATATTTAATTTAAATAGCGCTTTTCTCGCAGTCAAAGCACTTTACATAGGTAATGTAAAGTTGATGGGGCTTGGGTTGGTGGGTGATCTAGGGGTAGGCAGAGGAGAAGAGATGGGTCTTGAGGTGGGACTGGAAGATGGTGAGGGGTCACAATAGAAGTAGAAGAAGCATGACTCAGTGGCCCAGTGACGGTCAAGGGCCTGGATGGAGCAGCCCCCGGGCAGCAGAGGCTGGCTGTAGGGACGTGGTAGGTCATCTCTGTGTGGGGGAAGGAGACACAACTGTTGCAGGAGGAGGAGCACTACACATGAGATCTGGTGGGGCTTACCACCATGTCTGGATAAGGGGTTGGACTCTATTTTTCTCCCGAGTTGCTCAAGGTGTGAGGCGCCGGGCAGGTGTAGGGATACTCACAAGCCTTTCAGCTCTTTAGAGATGTAATACGTTCCCTGCGTTGCGAATCGCATACTTTCTACTATTTAGTATGGTAGAAAAAATATTTAGGATGTCCCGATTCTTGTGGCCAGATTTAGGATGGTTAGAAGTACCCGGATGTCTACTTCATCCGGCCAGTATTTTTAGTGTTGAAAACAGCATCCTATTTGGGCGATTCTGACCCATAATCCAGTGCACATGTGAAGTGACGTCACATATGAAAACAAACAGGGATGCGACGGATAGGCAAGATCAAGGCGCAATGTTATGATGAAGTAAATAAGTAAAAGTATGCCTCATTTGTAGCATACTGCATCCTACCTAGATTCTTTTTATCGTCAGATGTAGCATGTAGAATAGAAAAAAAGAAAGAGTATGAGATTTGGAACGCAGCGATTATTTGAGTAAATTCATTACACCATACATCTTAGATGATATTTTCCTATACTTAGTTCCATGGCTGCTTGCCAACAAAAAATAAAGAGCATGTGCTGATGTCAGAAGACATGGTCACATTTGAAATATGAAATTAACTATATTAAGTGTCAGGGGAAATGAGCACAGGATGTCAGAATGTTTGAAGGTTCATGAAAACCTATCATTGGTCAAATGATTGAATATATTTTAGATCGCGACACATGTAAAGCAGGTTTGACCTCAGACAAACAATAGTTATGAATGCAGTCATCATCAATATCCGATACATACTTTTTTATTAACTGGTTACACTGTTCAGTTACATATTTTAAAAACAACTTTCCCTGAATTTCTCTCTTTCTCTCTCTCTATTCGAACATGTAAAAAAAAGTGTAAATATTATAGCTATAGTTTTTTTATAGTCATTTAGATGTGGCTGCTGTATTGATAAGACTCACTCCCATGCCCGAACTGCTGACTAGACAGACATACGCACGCACATGCCCACACAGGTGCGGTGACAGAGGGATGTATAAATAGCAGCAGCGTCATTTATAATGGTGACGGATGTGTGTCTTCCTCAGTGAGTCAGGTATCTGCAGCCTCCAGCTCTGCACTCAGATCTGTCACTGTGCCTCTGTCTGCTGCCGTCATTCACAACTCTGTGGTATATTACAGTATTACTTTTTTTTTTTAAAGTATACTAGCTGATTGTCAAAATCACAATGGGCCTCATTTATCAAATTTGCGTGGAAACTGGTGCAGATCTTGGCGCAAATATCACCCTACGCCAGGTATCAAGTGGGATTTATCAAACTGTACCTCGCAAATCTCAGGTGTATTCATTACATAGAGGTCCACACCTCCATTGGGATGTAAATGAGATACTGTATGGTTGGCATGGAAGATAATGATCATGAAAGGAATTATAAACAGTAATAAATGTCAGAAGAAAGCATATGAAACTTATGGAAGGATGGCAGTCTATATTACATTACATGTCATTTAGCAGACGCTTTTATCCAAAGCGACTTACAACTGGAGCACACATTCATACACCAATTGCAGCAGCTACCAGGCAGGGTGCTGGCTAACTATCAGGAGACATTTAGGGTTCAGTGTCTTGCTCAGGGACACTTGGCGGGGAGACTGGGGATCGAACCAGCGACCCAATAGTTGCGAGTCCACAACCATATCCACTTCGCCACAGGCCCCCCCGTCTGATCTAAATAAAGAAGTGTGTGTGTGACCAGTAAACACAGTCAGGGCTTTGAGGTATAGTATATAGATTGAGTGTTCCTATAGGAACACTCAATCCTCTGAGATAATACAATGAAGGTGCCATCTCCTTACAGCTGATAAACACTGAGCAATCCCTGAGAGCATCTAAAGCTGTGAAACAGTCTAACACTAATAGAGAAGCACCCCATGCACTTAACGTGGACACAGTGTAACACAGTGGCTGACCAGAATGACCTCAGCCCTGGATGTTTCATTCCCAGACAGTACTGCAACTGAAATGCTTCAGTTTATGGAATTGGAAGTGTTTCAGACAATGTGCCAATTCAAGAGCCTTAGTGTTGGTGCATGCACAGTCATAACTTGTTCTAAAGCACATCATAGATTCATTGTGTTTTCCTTCCATTGTACAGTCTGTCACAAATCATTATGCAAATTGGAATTAAGTGTCATAAACATTTAATTTTTTGTATTTTATTTAAACTCATGGATGGTATTGTGTCTCAGGGCGCTTTGGATCATTGAAATCAATCTCAGACACCTGTGATATCAGTTTGCTAAGTAAGCCCAATCAAAGGAAATCTACTTAACAAGGACGTTCCACATGATTAAGCAGGCCACAGGTTTCAAGCAATATGGGAAAGAAAAAGGATCTCTCTGCTGCCTAAAAGCGTCAAATAGTGCAATACCTTGGACAAGGTATGAAAACATTAGATATTTCACGAAAATTTAAGTGTGATCATCGTACTGTGAAGAGATTTGTGGCTGATTCAGAGCACAGACGGGTTCGTTTGGATAAAGGTAATATGAGGAAGGTTTCTGCCAGACAAATTCATCGGAATAAGAGAGCAGCTGCTAAAATGCCATCACAAAGCAGCAGACAGGTATTTGAAGCTTCTGGTGCCTCTGGAGTCCCGCGAACCTCAAGGTGTAGGATCCAGAAGTTTGCAGTTGTGCATAAACCTATTATTCGGCCACCCCTAAACAATGATCACAAACTGAAACAGTTGCAGTGGGCTCAGGAATACATGATGACTCATCTTCAAACAGTCTTGTTTACTGATGAGTGCCGTGCAACCCTGGGTGGTCTGATGGATGGAGTAGTGAATGGTTGGTGAATGGCCACAATGTCCCAACAAGGCTGCGACGGCAGACAGGAGGTGGCGGATTCATGTTTTGGGCCGGAATCATGGGGAGAGAGCTGGTAGGCCCCTTCAGGGTCCCTGACGGTGTGAAAATGACCTCTGCAAAGTATGTAGAGTTTCTGACTCACCACTTTCTTTCGTGGTACAAAAAGAAGGAAAGTGCCTTCCGTAGTAAAATCATCTTCATGCATGACAATGCACCATCTCATGCAGCAAAGAATACCTCTGTCATTGGCTGCTATGGGCATAAAAGGAGAGAAACTCATGGTGTGGCCCCCATCTTCCCTTGACCTCAACCCTATTGAGAACCTTTGGAGCATCCTCAGGCAAAACATCTATGAGGTTGGTTCACATCAAAACAGCAGCTATGGGAGGATAGTCTGGCATCCTGCAAAGATATTCAAGCAGAAACTCTCCAAGAACTCACAAGTTCAATGGATGCAAGAATTGTGAAGGTGATATCAAAGAAGGGGTCCTATGTTAAAGCTCACATATTATACACTTTTCTGTCAATATTATATGGTCTTAGAGGTCCCTAATACGTTTTTCTTTAGTTGTTTGCTGAAAAAACCGTTCAAATCATTTATTGTAGTATGCCTCTATACCCTGATGTTCAGCTAATTGTTGGCCGTGTTGTTTTTGTGTGGACATGAACGCTGTTGTGTCGGGTCGGGTCTGATCGCAGCCATGGTTGATAAGGGGAATAAATATATCGGGGGAGACTAGCTGCATAGCGTTGGGCGCGTTGAACTATTTTTTGACACAAAATGACCAAGCGCCAGATCAGGTGCGTTGGGCGCTTTGGCCACCGCACCCAACGCGTTTGGTGTGTTCGCACCTTTAGGTTTTCTCCGGACAGATTTCTGCCGGTCCAATCAGCGAACAGAAGGAGTGGCTCAGAAGCCGGCGCATGACATGGTTGGTTGGCAGATCCAGAGTGGCACTGGGCAGATCCAATAGTTTTAAACTTCAACAGACACCCGCCTTCAAGTGAGTTAACGTTTGTCAATTGAGTGATTCCAGACCGTCTGTACAAATGAAATGAAGTACGATGGTCTGGTAGAACCAGGCTACACAATAGGCCTATTGTCCACAATAATCGCACAACAGCTACTCATCAAAAAAGGAACTTTAAAAAGTTGAATTTGCACTTTGATGTGCATACACATGTTAAGTGTATGGTCGATTATTTGTATTGAGTGTGTCTGCATAGTATTGCACCAAAACAGTAGATGTTTTCTTTAATTGTGCTTTGTACTGTCTGCATGTTTGCACAAAATTTGTACCTGCCCATAGCAAACAAAATTGCAGAACTGTAAGGTCAGTGTCTGTTGTATTTTTGTATTCAAATAAGCAGTTGTTTATTTCTTTGGCATCTTTGAGCAAAATACCCCCAAATTGTCGCCGCGGCGCCTTACGCCACGCCTCCCATGGCCCTGGACAGTGACCACTTTGACTAAGACATTTTCTGGGGGAAGCACTGCGTGTAGTGTATACACATAAATCAACACTACGTTGACATTTCCCCTTGCAACCTATATCAGAGGCATTGGTCATCTCTTGACTGTTAATGACTTGCATTAAGATAAAATACTTAATGTCTGAGTTTAAAAATACGTGCCCTATGTCACTTTAGACATATTTGTAACATTATTACAATGACGAAAAAGTTCCTGTACACATTTTTGACAAAGTATTTATATATCTATATTTAAGGGTTCAAAAAGTAATATTTTTCAATATAAAATTGGACAATAGAAGATTGGGAAAATGTTGCCTGGTCTGATGAATTTCAGTTGCGACATTCAGATGTCAGGTTCAGAATTTGGCGTAAACAACATTAAAGTATGGATCCATCCTGCCGTGCACCATCAACCATGCCATGCTCAAAGTTACTTAAACCCCCTTTCTTCCCCATTCTGATGCCCGGTTTGATCTTCAGCACGTTGTTTTGACCACGCCTACATGCATAAATGTGTTACATTGCTGCCATGTGATTGGCTGATTAGCTATTTGTTTTTACAAGCAATTAAACAGGTGTAGCTAATAAAGTGGCCAGTGAGTGTATATTTTTGGGTATAAAATGTAATTGACCCATCAATAAAAAAAAAAAATTCTGCCTATAGTCTGTATCGGCATCGGCCCCAAAAAATCGGTCAAGCCCTAGAGGATACTGATGGAGCCACAGTCAGTAGCAATGAGCTTTTGAAAGGCTGGGACTTTTTAAAACAGCTGGTGCCAAGCCTGCCAACAAAACGATTTACTTTTATTTATGGTTTTATTGAGAGGCATATTTTTTCCCTTTTTTAAGAGCTGTTCGGTCACATGAAAAGTGATAGATGATAAAAATGCACTGCAGCGCAAGTGCCTCGAGGTAAAGGGGGGCATGTCTGTGCATGCACTGGTGGGTGTACAGTCTGAGTCCACGAAGTCTGAAATAAGCTGTGGAGGAACAACTCCAAAAACATTCACTACTACCAGTTTAATTTAGCCTTAATGTAGAAATACTCCCTACTAAACACTAATCTGTTATATAAAGTATATGTTTTATAGTTTGGTTTTCAAAAACAAAAAAAAAATTAAGTTCCAATTATGTTTGTGTAAGCTGTTCTAGGGGTGTGGGGGATCTACATTGTGGGCTATTTGCTCTGAATTGGAAATTATATTTTAGAAAAAATACACTGAATTACAAGGGTGTGGAGAACAGTGCACTATTGCAGACTAGCATACTATGGTTGTAATTAGGCCTACATTATTGAGTTGAGTCATGAACTAAAGTAAGCATTTTCTTTTTTGTTGCATGCTTGAACATTCGGTTTGAATTAAAGGAGAAAATAATCAAATATGGGTAAATACTTTATTTGCCGAGTATATCATTCAAAATCTTATAAGAGAAAGGCCTTCCCATGTGTCGTTTAGATGAAACATTTATTAATTTAATTTACAGAAAATATGCTTTATCAGATGTATCGTTATCAGGATATGAAATGACTTATATCGGGATAAGAGATTTCGGCCAGCCATAAGCCCTGGCATGGCAGAGTTAAGTTAAAAAAGGAGTCTCACTTTCAGTACATGACACAGTCTGTATACTTAGTGTACATGTACCAAAAGTGAGCAATTTTTTGTTGACTCACTTGTTAAACAGGCCTGTTTCACAGTCTTATTTAACCTATTTACAGGCTGGACCACAAAACCATTCTAGTCTGTATGTTTAGGTCATATCTCCATGACAACACTGAGGGGGTGAATTGTTTTCTAGCAGGCTAGTTTTTATTCTTTTGGAGGTTAAAATGTATGAATAATTTGGGGCGCGATCTCTTGAGTGACAGCTCTCCACCCGTTGTCCCTCACTTTGACTCGAATGTATACGTCAGCTATATAGGGGCGTATCTCCCTCCCCCCAACGTCATATCAATGCCTTTTTTTGGCAAGAGGAGTGAGGAGGAGTAAAAATCTCAGAAGATGACGACGCGCGTAAGCCAGGAGAATGTGATGCAGTAGGAATAACTGAGGTCAGCCCGGATGCTACATCCATTTTTCTTCAGACTCAACATCAGGAGCCAGCCTAGTCTGTGCTGATTCAAACACAGTATATACTGTAGTAAAGTGCTTTATCTCTTGATTTTTCTATGTGTCAGAAGGGTTTTATTGTTCTAAGAGCTGCTCTGTGCCTGCAGCCCCGTTTCCTCTTCAAAGCTCTCACGCCTCATTAGATATGCGTATATATACTGACCTACTCCCTGTTTATAGAACTACACATAAGCTTTCCATACACACACACACACACACACACACACACACACACACACAAGCTGGCCACGGTGAAACCATGTTGAAGTTGAAACCAGTCAATAGACAGTGATTGATGTTGGTATGTCATGGCTTTAATGAGGCATCCACAGTAATCTTCATTTATGCCATCATCTCTGTGTGGTTCTGTGTGAATGTATTTTAGAATGACACAGTTACTGCTACTCTTACAGAAATAAACATTAACTACTGAGCCTTGGTCTTCGGCCATATTGCAATGTGAATTCCTCCTCGTCACTTTTATTTAAAACCAAATATGTATTTAAATTTGATTTAAATGTTGTGCATACAATATAAACAGGTTGTTTGATGTTTACGCATTTGGATTTAACTCGCTGGCGTTTGAAGTATAACCTCCTGTTAATATTCAAGCCCATCCGATTCTGGAGGGTGAAACATTTGAGACTTGAGATTTAAAAGTACCACTGCTTTGTATGAATGTAAAAGCACTCAGCCATGCCCATGCAGAACAAAGATATTGGTATGCAGTTGAGTTCAGGAGGCTTATGTCTGGGAAATGGCCTGCATGTAGATCCCATTGGTATGGCCAAGAAATGGAAAACAAGCTGCATTTAGTAAATGTTTTGGCATTATTGGTCATCCTGCTATCAAATGCTGTACACATCTGAGTTGCAAGCAAAGTTAACAAGTTGGCATTGCTGCAGTGGAACTTTTACTACTGTATGTAAAGGATTTCATTTTTAAAGGGGATAGTTCAGTATTATTGAAGTGGGGTTGTTTGAGGTACATGAATAGTTAGTGTGTTACCGTATGGAGCTGGTGATCAGTGCAGTCAGGAGTTTGAGGAGATGTCGCTGTAGCAGAAGTCAGCTTTGCACTGTTGCAGAGGGGAGAAGAACATTGCCAGAAGAACGTTTATTTTCCCACATTTAAAGGCTTACCTTAAAAATTTAATATCTGTTCAATTGTAAGATTTTCCGACTGCTAATTTGTGGATTTATACGCTGGACTGTACCAAAAGATAGACGTTTATTTTTGCACTTTTTTCAAACGTAGTTTGTCCATGTCTTGGCAAATCTTGGTGTAGTCATAGACTCAGACCTGAATTAAAAAAAACACATAATATCAATTACTAAGTCAGCCTACTATCACCTTAAAACATATCAAGAATTAAAGGGCTTATTTCTCAGCAGGATTTAGAAAAACTTGTCCATGCGTTCATCTACAGTAGACTTGACTACTGTAACAGTGTATTTGCAGGACTTCCTAAAAAAATCAATGCTTTCCCTCTCACAATACATGTGTCCCACTCCAACATAGCCGATGAGAGTAGTGCTTGAGAGTTTGTTTCTGCCAATTACTTTCATGTTGTGACCACAATAAGCACTACATGTGTGTGTCTTCAGCTGTCATTGGCTGAATGCACACTCACTGCATGATGAATGCTATTGATTAGATCTATGTGATGTGGATATTATTCATACCATATACAGTCAGCAAAATATCATTATGAAGAGCACAAGAGCTGGAAACATGACTACTAAGTAATGTTTGTTCCGTTAACAAATGGGATTGTACAGAATAAAACTATAATTTGTATTTATTTAGAAATTACACATCAGCATATCAACCATCAGCTGAGCTCAACAGAAACCAGACTGTAGCATGCTCAGTGGTCTGCAGTAGGGCCCGACCGATATGGATTTGAGTGACTATTATTTTCAGAGAAAAATTACGACAACGATTAAATGGCCTATTAAATTTTAAAAAATATATATATTGAAAAAATTTGCTTTTTTGAACCCTTAGGTATATATTTATACTTTTTACTGTCAAAAATGTGTACAGAAACTTTTTCTTTATTGAAATATGCATTGTCTAAGAGAAATAAAGTCTCTTAAAGACATTTTATCTTACTGCATCCAACATTCTGGAACTCCCTCCCCACAAACATCAGCAAAAAAAAAACGTCCGATGACGATTATTCTGAGATATGCTATAATGGGTCAGGCCCTGGTCTGCAGTCCTCGTATCTGCTGCAGCTGACATGTCCTTCTCTGGACTGATCTGGGCTGGGAAGGTCAACGTCAGTGATAGGGAATCCCTGGGTGCTTGTGCCTCATAGCTCCTCTTTGAAGATTAAACTTCTATTTTGATGAAAGCCTTCTCTCACACTGTACTAGAACTCTGATCCTCTCTTCCCAAACTGCTCCTGCTAATTAGGTGTTTTGATAAGTAATATTATCAATCAGTTAGGGTGGATTCTGGTGTATAGAAGCGTAGAAGGACTTGCCAGCCTGACGCTTACAGCTCGGGTGATTTGAATGAGTAAAAGGAAGTCGAGGTACGTGTTCCAGAGAGCCATTAAAGAAACATTGTAGGGACTAAATGTTGCCTAACTAGTCTACCAGGGCTTACTAAAAAGAACCCTCACAGACTACAGTAGGAGAACCATCCGTGCTGAAATAATTTCTGAATAATGTTTGCCACAAAACAAAGGAGTGTGGACTTCAGGAAGGCTGAGAGAAGGACATGGTTTAACAGAGGGTGGTGAAAAGGCTTGTGTGTTTACATCGCACGTCTTACCTGTGCTGCGGCACTGGACTTGCAAGCCATATCCCAGTTGATTTTGCATTGACCATGGATATTTAAAACAACATGAAAACCAGAGGAACTCTTGTTGGCAGAGCTGTCACGTTTCTCTCTTTTTTTGGAGAGTGTGTGTGTGTGTGTGTGTGTGCGTGTGTGTGTGTGTGCGTGTGTGTGTGTGTGTGTGTGTGTGTGTGTGTGTGTGTGTGTGTGTGTGTGTGTGTTCTTATTCATCTTAATTTTATGTATATTTAATGTGATTTATAGGGAAGTCAACATTATCAGCGACAGAAAAATAAAATTGTCTTTGCAAAATATAAATGGATTCAACATCACAGGAGTTAGGAATCCCAGTTTTTACAACACGGTTTAGGTAGGTGATGTCAAAGTTCCATCCACATGAATGCAGGGACCCAAGGTTTCCCAACATAACATGGTCCAAAGAATCCCTCAGTCTCTTCCAGTTAGTTTTTATCCCATAGTGCAACCAAGTCATTCTTCAGACCAGACTACCTTATTCCTTTGCTTCATGGTCTACTTCTGACACACCATTACCCATTAAAGGGGCTTCTGCGGTGGTCAGGGGTCAGCATGTAGCAGTATCAGCTACGCCACCCTGTATGCAGGAGGCTGTGATGCCCCAAGTCTTCTCACACATTTAAGTCACAGCCAGCATTCAACTTCTTTCAGCAATGTGTGCTACAGTAGCTTTACTGTGGGATCGGCTAGCCTTTGCTCCCCATGCGCATCAGTGAGCCTTTCATTTTGACTTTTTAAAACCATTGTATTTTTACACCACTTTGTCTCCCCTGGTTTTAGTGGTCAGCAGGTCTTGTTGAGCAATTATATATGTTTCTCTTCCGTCCACTGCATGCCCATGGCTGTTTGGGTACATGTAAAGACACAGCACTCCATCTCTCACCAACCATAGTTGTTCTCGTCCCATTAGCTTCCTCTCTGGAGAAGCCTAGTTCTTTATTTATAATAGAGAGACGATGTCTGAAATATTTACAACTATAAGGGGAGGAAAGGCTTTCAATAAGACATGAGGTCAAACCATGGCAGAAGTTGCTCTTAGCTTTAGAGGGATAGTTCAGTTTTTTTTATGTGGTTGTATGGGATACTTATGCATAGTTAAAGTTAGTGTGTTACCTCATGGAGATGGCAATCAGCGTATAGTCACTTTAAGGAGTTTGGGGGAGACGTCGCTGTTGCAGAAGCAAGCCCCAACCACAGCGAGTTCTACCAGCGTCCAATGCGGAAGTGACAAAAAAAGCAGTCCACCGAGTGGCCAGTAAGGGCAGTTATCAAAACAGAGCAATTTCTCATTGACTCCCATGTTAAATAGGCCATTTAAATCATTATTAAACCTATTTAAGGCCTGGTACAAAATTCTGTGGTCTGTATGTTTAGGTCATATCTCCATGACAACACTGAGGTGGGCTAGTTTTTCTTCTTTTGAAGGTTAAAATGTATGAATAATTAGAGGTGCTGCCTCTTGAGTGACAGCTAGATCTAGACATCTCCAGATGTTATGTTTAGGTTGGCGTAACCTAAAAAATCACTTTTCTTGTGGCGCGTGTGGATATTTTTGAAGAAAGTCCTATTCTAGGAAGATGTTCAGTCACTCTTAAAGCTTTCCATTTGTAGATAATTTGCCTCACAGTGGACCGATGGAGCTCAAACTTTTTTTAAAGGAATTTATTGCTGTCCCCAGACAAATGTGCAGCATCACAACTCTATTCCTGAGATCCTCTGAGATTTTCTTTTCTCTTGGCATGTCTGGCTTGTAACTACATCTACTTTACCCTACTCTATAACTTGTAACTTTCGCACATACAAAAGTTGGCCAGTAATTTTTTTATTTGTTTTAACAATTGATTTCTGGAAAAGAAAATGTGGAATTGATGTACAGACATCTGTTATTTCATATAAAAATACTGGTATTGATAAAGATAAATAAATAATGGTTAAACACAATAAAATTCCAAACGGCTCGAGGGGTTCACATACGTTCAAGCAGCACTGTATATAACCAGTACATTGAATGTATTGAATATGAATGTAAGAACTTGAATCTAATCTTAAAGTGTTCAATGTTAATTACTGATTGTTAATGTGTATTGTCGGGTTTAGATTTGTTAGCAACATTGTTTTTGAAACTGTCATGCCAACAAATGCACATTAAGTTGAACTGAATGAAATGGAATTGAAAGAGCACTGTGTTTAGTGTGATGGCGTGATGATGATGATGTGCTGTGACAGCACTGAGCAGGCCTGAGAACACACACACACACACACACACACACACACACACACACACACACACACACACACACACACACACACACACACACACACACACACACACACACACACACACAGTGAAGGGGGAAAGGGATAGAGAGGTAACAGAGAGTTTGTTGATAGAGGCAGCTCCCTGCATCTGAGTGGAGCTGTGAGCTGCAGTTTTTCTTTCTGGTCAAACATATTTGCTATACTGAGTTACTTTATGGCATGGATTATTCTACAGTATTTCTTCCAGAAATGAATCAGGTCCATATATTTTTTAGAAATAAGAGACTGTAGCAAATTGCAGTCTAATGTACTGCAATTTTGTATTTCTTGATGTTTCGAAAGTACATTTTATTGATCAAATGGATGGTCACTGAATGCATTTTGTGTCAAAGCAATGAAAAGTCCTCCACATTTGAAATGCTGCTGTGCTGACTATAGGAATAGTTTTGAAAATGTGAACTTAGATGGTAAGTTGTTTCCACAATTTAATTTCGAGTAGTTGAGAGTAGAAGAAAACAACTGTTTCTTTGTCTGGTAGGAATCAAGATGTAGTGATAGCAGGAGTAAGTGTGCATCTTTAAACTGCAGCAGGTGGCACCACTATGTATGAATAGCATCCTGTAACCTCTGTTGAGTTGGGAGTCTCTATGTATGTAGGCTGTAGCCCCTTTCACACAGGAACTCCGACAATATGAGAATCTGAGGTAACACTTTATAATAACTATCCGTTGTAACTCGTTAATAGATCATTAGTAAACTCTTAATTAATGATTATTAATGATTTGTTAAGTGTTTGTTAGCAGTTTGTTAAGGATTTATAACAATGGTAGATAGTTAATAGCTTAATAATTGAATCAGTTCATCTGGGAGGTAATCCGAGATACCGACGAGGCTGAAATAGGCTATAGACTATACACAGTGCATGGGCAACTGAGGGCAGCCCCATTTTCAAATATTTTTAAATAAACTCAATACACACTGTGCATGCCATGGACTTGAACGTGACGTGATCAGTTAATCTCGGATTACCTCCCAGATGAACTGATTCAATTATTAAGATATTAACTATCTACCATTGTTATAAATCCTTAACAAACTGCTAACAAACACTTAACAAATCATTAATAATCATTAATTGAGAGTTTACTAATGATCTATTAACGAGTTACAACGGATAGTTATTATAAAGTGTTACCGAATCTGATCCGGCCAATGTGCGGATACGTACCAGTTCACACATGGAGATTGTCCCTGTGGCTGCTGGGTAAACTCTGTGTAGATCATTTTAGAGTCACGGTGTATGTGGGAAAGGGGCTAATGAAAAGGCAAGGGTATGGGATAATTAGGGTCAGCAAATGAATCTTTAATTCTGCTCACTGTGAAGGAAGTTCTGTTAAGGTTGGAGGTCAACTCAGGTGGAAGAATATTTCAGGAGACTTGGATGAATTATGAAGCAATATTTATTACAGACTTGGCCAAGGAGAACCGGACTGCAACTCTCGTGACTTGCACTTCAATTCTGACAGACTCATGCTTAGAGCTGTGTCTTAACCTTGTGTTATCTCTACCACCTCCCCGGCTCCCGAGCCGGGGAGGGGAGGTGGTACCAAGCGTACCAATGTTTTGGTTCAGAGCTGAACACAGTGAACCATAACATTCTGGAGTAGAAGGAGATGAGACTTTATCTATACAGCTGACCTAAGTGTCTCCTAACAGGCTCCAAGGCTGACCTAGAGTCTGTGAGACAGACACACAAGATAGGCATATATGATCTATTAATCTTTCCCATTAATATTACAACTAAAGACCCAAAATTCCCTCACACTCACGACCAGACTGTCAAACACAGTGTCTGTTGTTTTAATATTTATTTTTTAATCATATAAGTTGTGTTTGTCCATGTACCCAGAACTGTGTAGACATCCTCTGTGCATGCCTACTGTTGTCTGTGGCCATTTCTAGAGGCCAATTTAGAGTTTAAAAGGGTCTTAGTCTACATCAAACTGTGAATTTATTCAGCATATATGTTTGTAAGTGTTTTTTTCTGTTCACTTTGTGAGAGTGATTCCTCCTCTGTTATTCTTCCTTTTTCTTTGGTTTCTTTGGGGCCGTTGTCCCTCAGTCGCCTTGAGGGTCTAAGGACAGAGTGTGGTGTTGGGCCTACTACACATTGTAATCCCACTGGGGCTTTACAATCTGAGGAATGTCAGTACAGAAAAGTCAAATATGATAGTTGTCATTGACACAGAATGCCTGCATAATAAAGTCTGTCCATCAGGGGGCAATGACATGTTGGTTTCTATACAGAAAACTGTCCTGATTTTGACACATTTTAGTCACAATTCTTTTCATGCAGACATATAATGTAATAATAACTATGAAATGACAAGGTAAAAAATAATGTTTTAGTTTATTTTAATGACCACACAGCCAGGCTGGTGCAATTATTTTTCAGTACATAGCTGGTTCCATCAAAAACGTCAGACTAGTGACAGACAATATATGCAACACACATTTCAGGAACAAACCAACGACAGCGTACATGGTGCTTATTTTACGCAGTATCGGGAAAAGTGATGAGTCAGATAGTGTTCAGAGTTCGTATTGCAATGGGATAGAAACTGTTTTTTAGACGGTTGGTTTTGGTAGGTCTGCTGGAAGAAATGGTGTGCTGAGTGGGAGGGATCAGACGTGATTTTTTTTTTTTTTAAACCTTTATGTATACAGGTAAATACCATTGAGACCAGGGACTCTTTTGCAAGGGAGACCTGTTCCCATTTACACTTTACCATTCACACACACACATTCATACACCGATAGCAGGCTAACTATCGACATTCACACGAGGCAAGGTGGGTGAATTGTCTTGCCCAAGGACACAACAACCATGACACAAGTGGCAGGGCGGGAATCGAACCGCCAACCCTTCGATCATTGGCTGACCCGCTCTACCACCTGAGCCACAGTCGCCCCCATATTCTTGGCCCTTCTTACAGTCCGTTTGTGGTGAAGTGGCTCAATTGATGGGAGGGGGCTGCGGAGGATCTTAAGATGCTATGTTAAAAATGCGCTGCAGTTTATTTTGGGAGTGAGTGTCTAAACCGCTGTACCAGACTGTTATTGAGGATGCTTTGGATGGCTGTGTAGAACTGTAGGAGATGTGTCCTTACTCAGAATTTCCTGATGGAGAAATAAGAGCCTTTGGTTGGCTTTTTAATAGATGTGGTCAGTACTGCATTCAAGGTTATGCTTATGTGAGTGCCCCGAAGTTTGAACGTGTCCGTGGTGCATATGGTTTTGTCGGAGATGAAAAGGGGGCTTTTGGAGTGTGGTTTTGGCCTGAAGTCTATGATGCGCACACACTTTTTCCCCCTTATTTGTGTACAACAGCAATGCTGTACTACTTAAGTTTCTTTTTACAACAAAAAATGATTTGACAACAATGTGTCTTTTCTTTTATTTTTTTAACAAATTAATTTCCATTCAAAATCTCTATCCTATTTGGCTTAGGACAGGCTGTTTTGAAAACTTTTTCAGTTGCCTTCTTTCAAGTAGTTTCCATTGCCTCTTGTTTATTCAGACACCTCTGGTCCATTGATTGTGATCCACATAAGATGTTTAGCAACAGAGCTAATGTTAGCATCCTCGTCTCGTGCACATAAATGAGATAAATAACATAAGTCTTTAATTTGTTTAATAGCACCTGATATATCTGAAAAGAGAACATAGCTAGATGACTTCTGCTGTTTTTAAATTATTAAATTGATTTTCTCTATTAGAAAGAATGTACTTTTTCTAAAAGTGAGGTTGTTTTGCTTTGATATTAGAACAATGGTAAGAGAAACTTTAACCTTTTGACTTTACAAACATTTGCTAACAATAGCTGTGCGGTGTGCTTGATATGAGGTAATGTAGCATGACACATGGATGTGGATCTTCTCCTATACCTGGCTATGCCATCCGGCCTGCACAGGGAGTATGTGTTGTGAGCATGCAGGCTGGGGCTATGTGAGTCTGCTGTTATTTTTAGTATCTCCTCCTTCCCTGGAGCTAGGCTAATCCGCCACTGCACAGGCTTATCCAGATTGGAGGCAGGAAGGTTAAGCGCGTAACCTGTGAGAAGCCTACTTTGTGATGCCATCTAAACTATACTATAAACTGAGCCAGACCATGCTGAAGCAGGATTGTAGCAGCAGTCGGGGCTGTGTGTTTGACGGGGCAGGGGGACCGTTCCTGAATCTCCTCCATGAGTCTGGAGTGGCTGCCCACTGCCTGCTGCTCTGGCTACTCCAGCTGGCAGCAGGGCAGACAGAGCCAGGCCTCTGAGGGCTGTGTGGAGGGGGGAGGCAGCAGCGATGGTGGGGGAGCCAGGATCCAGCTCAGAGGGCTGGACACTGAACAGCTCAAAGGCAGCCTGGTGGTCCTCTACACGCCTGCTGGGAACTCCTGTCTGCTCAGACTGGTGGGTGATGGGTGGATGAATGGATAGAGCAGAGTGGGCTAATGTGCTGTGTTATATCCTCAGGATGTCTGCTGCTTTTAAAGAGATGTATATTAAATTACATGTAAATGCATTTATTTTAATTCAATACATGTAGAAAACACTCCGTCTTTAACAGAGTGGATGGATAGTTTATGGTTAGAATATGCATGGTTTTACATGCTGATGTTGTATTTTAAGGCTTTTTCTGGTTTGGAATATTTACTTCACTCATTTCAAACTGGAAATATTATTATTTTAAAAAGATCTTCTATTTGACTTCACTTTGGAAAGTGTTCAGTCATGTAACGTCATGTAATAATGCTTTGTTACACTAAACAAAATGAAGTTTACATGATGTCTTTGTTGAAGTAGAAGATATATTGTGCACATAGCGGTATCTGTGATGCTTTGTTATACCTCCACTATAGCCCAAGGTTAGAGGCATTATGTTTTTACTGCTTGTCTGTCCATACGTACGTCTAGGTGTGATATCTCATGAACACTTTGAGGGATTTTCTTCAAACTTTGCAGAAATGTCTTCTCTGACTTAGGGATGAACTGATAATGTTTGGGGAAAAAAGATTCAAATGCATGTGGTGGTACATGCCTTCAACTATTTTATACAGTAATTGTAGATTCATCCATTTATTTCTAATGGATGGACTGAGAATACTGCAGTAGTACAACACTTAATACATCAAAGGTTCAATCTAAAATAAATATTTTAAATAGTGTGTTCAAATGCGCCATGTGGACACATTCATGGAACCTTATGAATTCTGATTAAATGAACTATATTTTACAGAAAGAAGTGCAACTATAGGAGAAAAAAACAAGTTGAAGTGACAACATAAAAGACAAAACAGCTCAAATGTGTAGTTTGAAACTTGTTTTTTGTGCAGGTTATTAGCAATTATATTAATAAAATTCAGTGTTTGCTAACCCTGGTGTGTGTGTGTGTGTGTGTCTGTCTGTCTGTCTGTCTGTCTGTCCTACAGAGTTCGGGGATGGAAGAGATGGTCTGGGAGCAGTACACAGTCAATCTGCAACGGGTGAGATCATTAATTTACTCTGTTGTTTAAGTAATGTAACATATACAGTAACTATTCATCAAACTGAAGCATTTGGGGCCCACATTTTACATTTATCAACCCTTTAAAAACTCACAACATCATATAAAGCTGAAATGCTGTTTCTGAATATCTTAAGGCATTCTATCGAGCCCCTCTGGTGACATCTGGGTAAAAAATATACGTTGTGGCCACGACTTAAAGGCCTACTTCACCGGTTGGAATAGGAAGGTGTATTGAACTCGGAGATCCCATTTGGTATAAATGTGCAAAAAAAAATCAAATCGGATCATCTTAGCCTGAGAAAAGGCAGAAAGAGTGTTTTATGGTCTCACTGTCTAACCCTCCTTCTTGTGACATCACAGTAAGGGTTAGGATGAACAGGACAGCTGGGCCAAGGGAAGACTAAGGGAAGACTGAGGGAAGAAAAACCTCATTCATTATATTATAATAGTTATTTTATAATGATAGAACGCTGGTTCCGTATGGGTGAAGTATTCCTTTAATAATCTGTGGGAAGGAGTTAATTATGTCATGGCCAGGCTATATCAATTATAAGAGTTGCGTGGCTAAGATGTGTCTCTGTGTTTCTAAACCAATTTGTAGCTTCTGATTCAGCAGTTATCTGGATCTGGTAGCATTTTGCACGCTTCCCTGAGCATCAGCAGAATAGTAGCGCTATGGAGACCTGTGCTGTCCGCGCGCTCTTAGAATATCTGTAGAGGACGCGCGCACTGAGCCGTTCTGACCAGCTGTTTGTATGTGAGGATTCTCAGTTCCGTGGTTTGGCTCTATCCAGTGCGTGTTTGCCGTAGCATAAGCCTTGGTGAAGGATCCCCTAGAGGGCCCCATTCTACCTAGGGTGCTTCTTTTCTGTATATTTGTATGAAATTGAAGAAAAAGGCATTTTTGCAAAACAGGCGCGAGGTCCTGTGCGGTGGTGGCACACTTGGAACATGCCTGACAACAGTTCTAAAGTCGACTTACCTGCAACTTAAGAGGTTCAAAAACTGGAGAATCAGTAGCTCCACGCTGTTTCCCTCAACTTTTCAACTGCCGAATCGGAGGCTGTGAATCGGGAAAACACGAGAGGGAGACACATCTCAGCCACACACTTCTTATTTCATTATTGCGTGGCCACGACATAATGATTGAGTTGTGGTCACACAATATGGTTCCCCCCAGATGTCACCAAAGGGCAGCATTCAGTAGCATTCAAAGATGTTTGTATAGAAAAAACTGTATCCACTAAAGCCATTCATACTTGCATATTTAAGTGAACTGTGTGTATACATAGATCTTCAGTTATTACAGTAGTCCAAGGATTTTCTAATAGTTTATGTTAGAGGAGGGCAGTCATCATAACACACACAAGGCTGCTGGTGTGCAAACTACCTGGCAGATATGCTCAATGAAAGGTTCCTTGAGGCTCTTTCACACCCCCTATGCTGCGGCTCCTTTGTTCAGGTGGGAACAAAGCAAATTGCATTGGCCACCAAACAGGTGTACCAAGACCTTGTTGAAGAGGAGGTCTCTGTAAGCTGCCAAAGCAACTCTTTGGAAGTGAGGACGTGAGCAGACTGAAGGCTGTTACATACTCCGCGAGAAGAAAGAACAAAGTTCTCGGTGACAGAGCTGCGAGAAGTTCTTTCTGGTCTGACATTACAGACTTCACGAGAACTCAACTGCCAAACTCCTCACCGCGGCGCATTGTTACCATGGTAATTGAATCAGTAGCGCCAGCTGATTTCACTTCGCTTTCCTCATTGACTTCAGACTGACCAATCACACAATAGTTCTCGGATAAGCTGCGAGAAGAAAGTTCGGCCCGGGTGATGTGTCGAGAACAAGCTGCGAGAACAGCTAAACAAGAGCTGAGAGAAGAACATGACGTCATTTTCTTCTCGCAGCTCTGTCACCGAGAACTTTGTTCTTTCTTCTCGCGGAGTATGTAACAGCCTTGAGTCAGGAAGCACTGCTAAACAAGCTCCCGTAGCCAACTATGCTATGCTATGCATTATGGGATGAAGATCCTCTGCTTCCTGTAGTTTCTTTCTGTAGTTTTCCTGCATGGAAATTCTGACCAATCGAGCAGTTGAGGAACCAGACACATCTGACCAATGAGTGAAAAATAACGTTCTCATGTGGCTTTTGCTGCATTATGGTTCTTCAAAAACTGATTCTGCCCAGAGGTAACCAGTGTGAAAGAGAACCGGACCTGGTGAATAGTTAAACAATGTATCATTCTGGCCTCTGGTGCCAACCAGGGAAGCAGACTAGAAGGGGACTATCAGGTGTGAAACTGCCCTTGGTGTTCACGTTGATTAGGACATTAGCTGGTCAAGCAACCTCCCTGACCACCAAGAGTTAGTGTTTTAGCATGATCCAGGCAGGATATATACTATAAAGGCTTTATACAGGTCATTTGAACGGAAACAGTTGATATCAGATATGAACATATGACACCAACAGAAAAGGTAATAATTAAGCATATTTCTCTCCAAGTCATTTTGTCAACGGAAATAATAAATATCAGCTTTAAAAAAACTGACTGTAAATGTATTTCTAATTTATAGTACAATTTCTTGTTGTGTAGGACTCTAAGATGGGCTTTGGCATTGCTGTATCCGGTGGCCGTGACAACCCCAACATGGACAACGGTGAGACATCAATCATCGTGTCAGACGTGCTTCAGGGAGGACCAGCAGATGGATTACTCTTGTAAGTCAAGAAGTGAACAAGATCCTCTTTATTTGAAAATGCTTGGACAGACTAGTTTTTCTGTTGTGTTCTGTTTTTCACAAAATCTGCATGTCTGTCTAACATACAACACAGTTACTATAGCTAGCTAAGCTATTTGTAGGAGCTAGGCTAGCCTCCACAAAGCTGTGTCTGTCTTCTTCTGAAGGGTTCAACTGGGTATGGATGTCCACATAAATGTATCCACAGCCTAAACTTCTGAGGGTTGACATGGGTTTAGGAAAGGGCAAAACAATTATTTCTCCTTCCAACCTCTCCATGTAATAAGTGTCACTACTACCGGCACAAGGTTTTGCCCATATACAGCTCCGGAAAAAAATAAAGAGACCACTCCAAATATTCAGTGTCTTTCGTTTGATAGGCATATGTTTGAGTAAAATGAACATTTTGGTTTTATAATATAAACACAATAAGAATATTGTCATTAAGAGAATTTCCATTAAGTAATGTAGAAATGAAGATTTAAGAAAAATCCAGACTGGAGCTGTATATGTGTCAGAGCCTTTCCTTTGCTGCACTGTGATTGGCCAGCCTGCATGTCAGGGGTGTGGCTTAGCGAAAGGTCAATTGGCCCAAAACTGGAATTTTGTTTGTGAAAATGTTTATCTGTTGACCTGATGTTTACTATTATGATTTTTATTTCGTTGTCATGATTTTCTTATATTATTTTTGTGATGTGTGTTGTTGTCCAGTGAGGATGATCGTGTCATTCAGGTCAACTCCATCCCCATGGACAACGTGCCTCACTCTTTTGCTGTGCAGTCCCTCCGTAAATGTGGCAAAGTGGCAAAAATAGTGAGTATGAATTTGATTACCCCATTAAAAGGCATTGAATATGATTTTTCCTCCGGGGAATATGTGTCAATGTTAGTTTATGTGTGTTTATTCTTGTTGGGTGTTGAATCAGAATTTTTCTACAAGTCTGATGGTTCTTCATGATATCAGGAAACATCTGTGTACAGCTCTCAGGGGGCTTTGGCTGTCTCGATAACATTGTACTTTTATCATTTACATGGTCGTTAATGATGATATGTATTTGGAAGCCATATTTTTCTGTCTTCAATCCGAGCCTCGCTTTGATTGGTCAAAGTGTACATGAGCGGTGGCAATTTTTGGGTGCGGCACACAGAGGCAGGGGGGAGCAAAGTGATGAGTAGATTCTCAGACCACTTCACCTACATATAGCTGAAGGTTAATATGACATTTTTGCCAAATATTACAGTGAAAAAGTTACCCACTCCAGCTTTAATATTCTCCAAATATGTCAAGGAGATCCAGTAGGGCAATAAGGCAGTGGTCTGTGTTATTAATATAGCATAACATCGTCAGCATATTATGTCATTTTGTGTTCTGTGTTGTTAACCCCAATCCCCTGAGAGGGGGCATCCCTGACCAGTAGACCTTTCTAACTGTATACAGTCAGTAAGACGTCCCTTTATCCTGATTCTTACTGTAGGAGCCCAATACAAAGAGCAGAGCCGTCTCCAGTTATTTAGCTGTTATCTGTAATGTTAAACACTCTCCAGTTGAGGGTATATATGAGGAATTAAGAAATGTTTTTATATTTGTTGTGTGTTTCAAATGCAGTATCAATCTCTTCTAAGTTCTTACATACTTGCCTAGATCTGTTTTTTACGTGATTGCCAATAATGTTGTGACTTTAGGGCCTACATCATAATAAGATTGGTTTATACATTTGTACCTTTAGTCTAATTATTTTCTATGTATGGCCAATATCTGATTTTTTTTTTTTTTATTATTTCAACAATTACTTGTGATTTCTGATTTTTGCTGTGTTTCGTATCAAAATCTTTTAAGATTTAGATGTTATATTATTCTCTTTTGCTTTTTTTCGATTGCTGTAATAGATATAATTTTGCGCCTGTTGACTGCCACAGCTTTAGTTTGCGGCCAGACAGCCGTTTATTTTGTTTTCTTGAGTCTCTTGAATAATCGGCAGTGGCTCTATGTTGAAAGGCTGATTGGCCGAGTGATACAAAAAAATGTGGGCCTTCTGGCGGCAAATTTAAAGCAGTTGGAAAAAATCTTAGTTTAGCGTACAATTAAACAGATGTTTCGGTTTTAGGTAAGCATTTATATATGCCCCTTTCTGCAGAAATACAAGGCTGACTTTTGCTACAGCAAAATTCTCCCCCCAAACTCCTTATAGTGACTGTGATGACTGCTATCTCCATAAAGTTACACAATAACTATGTCTAAGTACCCCATACAACCCCTTCAAAAATACTGAACTTTGCCTTTAAGTGTCCCACAGGATATTTGGATTCACTTCCCCATCAACATTCAGGCCAAGAAGACTAACATGCTCTACGTTCCAATCCCCATACTTCCCTACTATTTAGTATGCCAGAAAAAGATTTAGGATGTCCCAATACATGCACGTCAATTGTGGTATGCTAAATATACATATATGCCCCACTAACTCTAATAACATTTTGCAGTATTCGTCTTTATTCTTGACATTTCTCAACATAATGAAAAAAAAAAAACGTCCTTATCTGATTTTTTTTCTCTCCTGTGCCCCTAAAGGTACGAGCACACTGCGCTGCGGTTGGCCGCGCGAATCGCAGGTTCCGCGCCGCGTGGTCATATTGGGTCATATTGTGTCTGCCGCCCGACTAGAGTAGCCTCCTCTACTCTGGGGACATGCTGGCGCTGGTGCTAACCGGTGCTGAGAGCACCAGTCTGCTGTGCTGATGGTGCTTTACCCAAGCTAACCGGTGCTAACTTGGTTCATAAAGCAAAACTGATAGCTGTACACAGCAGGCAACAGACACATAAGCTATTCACAGAACTTATGGGAGCAAATTGTGACTATTATGTTTTCCTCCATCTTAATTTCCTCTGTCCGTCGTCCCGAAGTGAGTGACGTCGAGAGGAGCTCAATGCTGATTGGCTAACGCGGCGCGGCCGGCGGCAAAAAGTTCAATATTTTCAACTCCTGCTGCGGCCGCGCCGCGTGAACCGCTCGCCGCAGGCCGCCCATTCGCGCGGCTGCGCAAAATACATTGACTTTCTATGTAAACTCGCCGCACGGCGGTGTGCAGTGTGTTCGCACCTTAAAACTCTTCTGTACTTTAGTATGTAGTGTAGTACAAAGAAAGAGTATGTGATTTGGAATGCAGGAATGTTGTGTGAGTGAGTGTGCTTTAAGTCTGTTGTCTTCAGCCTGGCTGCCTCTCACGCTGCTGCAGCTCTAAATGTAGCAGCAGTCCTCTCCTCCCGTGTGTATCCTGCAGTAATCTCACTCACACACGGTTGATTAGATAAAGCCTAAACATTTCCAGGAATGAGATTTGCTGCTTTGAGTGTTTTTTCATGACATCCAGCTTTGTATTTACTCTTAAGAGTTCCACGTAAAACTTTAAGTTAAAGCCATGTTTCAGTCTTATTGAACAGGTCAACCAAGATTTTCGCTCTCTCCTCAATTCAATTCCAATTCAAAGATCTTTACTGGCGCATATGTATATGTGTATATATACAGTACACTCACCGGCCACTTTATTAGGTACACCAGTTAAATCTCTTGTTAACACACAACTAATCAGCCAATCACATGGCAGCAACTCAATGCATTTAGACATTTAGACGTGGTCAGGACTAGTTGAAGTTCAAACCGAGCATCACAACGGGGAAGAAAGGGGGTTTAAGTGACTTTTAATGTGGCATGGTTGATGGTGCCAGACGGGCTGGTCTAAGTATTTCAGAAACTGCTGATCTACTGGGATTTTCATGCACAACCATCTCTAGGGTTTACAGAGAATGGTGCGAAACATAAAGTTGTGTGGAGAATGAGCAGATTGGTTCCAAAATGTACGTATTTTAATGAAATTGCTTTTTTGCTTTGTTTTTTTCTCTGTCAGACGGTGAAGAGACCTCGTAAGGTGGCGCACCATTCACTGAAGCCTCCTCCCTCCCCGGGTGGAGACAGTCAGGACTACTCCCCCTCCACCCACTACTACGACGCTGACCAGGACAATGGCTGGTACCGAGGCGAAGGCCGGGATACACACGCCCCTGACAGCAAAGACTACCTGGATCCAGAGTACAGGGGGGGGAGGGACTACCACCAGAGAGGGAGGAGCCAGGAGAGAAGCTCCCCCAGCCCAGAGAGACCCAGGAGGGACGGCAGCCGTGGCAGAGCCCTGGACACCAGCACCGAGCGCCAGCGCTACCACAGCCGGGGACGCAGCCCCGCAGACAGCTACCGCACAGAGGACAAGTACCAGAGAGGGGAGGGGGGAGGAGGAGGAGGGGGGAGAGGAGGGAGGTATAAGAGCAGGGACCGCCTCAATGACAACCCACCAACACCACAGCCAACCACAGAGCTGGAGCCACTGGACAAACCTGTTAACGTCCTGCTGGTGAAGAACAGACCCAACGAAGGTAAGGACACCCACTCACAAACATTGGTATTGTAACCATTGTTTATGGTTAACGTAAATAGGGTTCTATTTCTGTTAAAAGCAACGAAGTGGTGAGCCAGCCTTGAATGGAAATGCTCTCTGGCTCTTCTCACAGACTCCGACCTTTGACACCCAACTAAGTACCGGCTTAAAGAGGGTGTACATTTCAACTTCAATCTTAATTCTACGATATAAGTAAATTGTATTATGATAATAATGGATCCCTGTAAAGTTGAACAGTTTAATATGTTGCTGAAGACTCACTTTTGTTGCATTGGCCTTTAACACAAGTTGAGACTTTGACACTCCTAACTTTTTTTTTTAAATGTATCTTATATGTTATTTTGTATTGTATCTTGTACAGCACTTTGGTCATCTGATGTTGTTTTTAAATGTGCTATAGAAATCATTTTGACTTTGACTTTTTTATGCAACCGCTTGTTTACAAAGTGTACATACGTCCCCCACTATGTTCTGACTAAGCAATGGTTTGTATGGTTTGGTAGAGTACGGTCTTCGTCTGGGGAGTCAGATCTTCATCAAACAGATGACCAGCACCGGCCTGGCTGCCAAAGACGGGAACCTGCAGGAGGGAGACATCATTCTTAAGGTGCACACACACTTCACCATGCAGTCACATCCATCACTGATCAATCACCCAGCACAGTGCTGTCAAACACAGGGGGGGTTCCATAGATAGGTAGAAAGGATCATTAGTTAGACATACACACCCTTGTTATGTTCATGGTTCTTTTTTCTACAGTTGTTTTTTTTCTAGTGAAATACTTGTATGATGTCACTGCTTGGGAACATCTACCAGTAATAAAATTTAAAAATAAATATCACCCTTAGGTGGATCAGTGCAGGGTAAATCCTCACGCAATCCAAAACAACTGTAAACCACTAATGTAGCATTTGTTAGACACAGTCTAATAGTAAATAATAGTTAAGTATTTAGAAATTATAAATGGGTCTTAAATTAGTATTGTTGGTATTCATATGTTTCAGAAGAAAAATAGATTTTTATCAAATCCTAAAGTCAGACCAATGTGGTTGCCTTTATTTTGTAGGTTGCAAACTACAAGTCTGACACAATCATTCTAAATGATGTTGACAGACTGGATTTGTGTCCAACTGGATCACAAATAAGTTTTTGCTCAAACAAAGAATTGATGGTTTTAAATAATGAATTTAAATCTGGATCTAGACAATCATGTTCATCAGTAATACGTTATCTAATTGTATTTAAATTAATAATTTAAAGGAATAATTCTTTCATCATAAATCAACACTGTATTTAAATCATTTTGAGTCGGCCTTGGAACCAAACGTCAGACTAGAATATGTTTGTGAACAAAACTGTGGGGCCTGCTGCTGTAAACAACAGTGTAACAGTAACTTTTGATGTAGCTTTCTAGTTTCAAACAGTGTTCCAGGGATCCAGTTTTCCTGAGGAAAGTTTGTTTATTATGAGAATCTACTGTTATACTACAGCCGCAGTAAGCCGGGTGTTCGGACTGCCACTACTGCAACACAACGAAAAGAACAAAAGAAAAGGCTAACTAAGAGCTGATCAGACAATTCCACTGGCTGCGCGCGCGGTGTCCAACGGTTTTGCTCCATGCGCCCACGTCCGTCAACACCCACCGGCTCCAAAGCAGGCACGGCCCGCGGTAATAAAAGTGACGGGCGATCGCTCTTGATAATATGATTCTCCTATATGGTATTCACACAACCACAAACGCACGGAAGGTTATTGTTCCCATCCGAACTAGTAAAAGAACAGTGGACATGCTCATATGTGTCTCTGTTTTGAGGTTGTTACCTGCAGTGAACACAGTGTCTTATTTTGAAAATTAACCGGAGGTTTTATTGTTTTGTCGGCGTCTGTGTTCCTGTCTATCTCGAGGTGTTCTGTGCTAAATTGATGCGGTGAGCTCCAGCATCCAGCAGAAATAGGAGTGCGTATTTCATCGGACAGCTGGAGCAGCAGTGGAGCAGAGAGACGGTGCAGCAGAGCTAGTGGACGCTCACGCACTGACTAAAGTAAAAACCTGACAGCTCCACTGCCGCGCTGGAGCGGAGAAGGACCGGACAGGCAGCCGGTGGAATTTGGCCTTCAGTGTAGCTATGCTCACGAGTCCACTGGTTTGAAGAGCCCTGTGTCCAGCTCCCATGAGCCTCCAGTCCAGTCGTATTATATTGGGGCGACTGTGGCTCAGGTGGTAGAGCGGGTCGGCCAATGGCGGTTCGATTCCCGCCCTGCCACCTGTGTCATGGTTGTTGTGTCCTTGGGCAAGACGCTTCACCCACCTTGCCTCGTGTGAATGTGTATGACTGCTGTATGTTTGTGGTGGTCAGATGTGGCCGTAGGCGCTGAATGGCAGCCACACTTCCACCACCGGTATGACTGTGTGTGAATGAATGGAACCTGGAACCCTGTACAGAGCTTTGAGTGCCTAGAAAAGCGCTATATAAATCCAATCCATTATTATTATTATTATTATTATTTATTATATTACATTCAGTAGTGTGATAGGGAAGAGAGATCCTTCCTTGTAGTTGTGAAAGCTTCAAACAAAGAACTCTCCACTGACGCGACCTATGCTTGAGCCCAGCGCCGATCCTCCTCATGTCTTCTGCAGGTGTGTGTGTGTGTGTGTGTGTGTGTGTGTGTGTGTGTGTGTGTGTGTGTGTGTGTGTGTGTGTGTGTGTGTGTGTGTGTGTGTGTGTGTGTGTGTGTGTGTGTGTGTGCGTGTGTGTGTGTGTGTGTCAAGGGAAGTATAGTCACTTACATATTAACACTCATACGCTCAGTCCCTAAACGTGCCTGTAACAATACCTTAGAAAATGTTTCACTTTTCTGACGAAGCCAAAGTTACATAGTGCACCTTTTAAATAAAATGCTTTGCGTGTGTGTTTGCAGATCAATGGGACAGTGACAGAGAACCTGTCCCTGCATGATGCTGGGAAGCTGATAGAGAAGTCCAGGGGCAAGCTGCAGCTGGTGGTGCAGAGAGACCGCAGACAGATCCTGGTGCGCATCCCGCCCCTCGCAGACTCTGACTCTGATAATGACGGTGAGTCAGTGAATGCTTGGCCCGCAAGACAAGGTTAGTGTTAAACCCTGGGAGCTCTGCAGTGGTGTAGGCAGGTCTGTGTCTGTGTACAGTGTCTCCCAATGGCTCGTTGTGGTTGGCTGGGTGATGGATGTTTGTTTTTAAACTGAGGACAAACAACAAATGGTATACACTCACCGGCCACTTTGTCGGGTACACCTTGCTAGTACCAGGTTGGACCTCCTTTGGCCTTCAGAACTGCTTTAATTCTTCGTAGCATACCTTCAACCAGGTGTTGGAAACATTCCTCAGAGGTTTTAGTCCATATTGACATGATAGCATCACACAGTAGCTGCAGATCTGGTGGCTGCACATCCATGATGAGAATCTCTGGTTCCACCACATCCCAAAGGGGCTCTATTGGGTTGAGATCTGGTGACTGTGCAGGCTATTGGAGTACAGTCAACTCATTGTCATGTTCAAGATCGCAGTTTGATATGATTTGAGCTTTGTGACATGGTGCATTATCCTGCTGGAAGTAGCCATAAGAAGATGGGTACACTGTGGTCATAAAGGGATGGGCATGGTCAGCAACAATACTCAGGTAGGCTGTGGCGTTTAAACAATGCTCTATTGGTACTGAGGGGACCAAAGTGTGCCAAGAAAATATCCACCACACCATTAAACCACCACCAGCAGCCTGAACCGTTGATACAAGGCAGGATGGATCCATGCTTTCATGTTGTTTAGCCAAATTCTGACCCTACCATCTAAATGTCTCAACTGAAATTGAGACTCATCAGACCAGGCAAGATTTTACCAATCTTCTATTGTCCAATGTTAGTGAGCCTGTGTGAATTTTAGCCTCATTGTCCTGTTCTTAGCTGACAGGAGTGGCACCCGGTGGGGTCTTCTGTTGCTGTAGCCCATCTGCTTCAAGGTTGGATGTGTTGCGCATTCAGATGGTATTCTTTATACCTTGGTTGTAACAAGTGTTTTTTTGAGTTACTGTTGCCTTACTGTCATCTCAAACTAGCCTGCCCATCCTCCACTGACCTCTGACTTCAACAAGGCATTTTCGTCCACACAACTGCCGCTCACTGGATATTTTTTCTTATTCGGACCATTCTCTGTAAACCCTAGAGATGGTTGTGAATGAAAATCCCAGTAGATCAGCAGTTTCTGAAATATTGGAACAGCCCGTCTGGCACCATCAACCATGCCACGTTTAAAGTCACTTAAACACCCTTTCTTCCCCATTCTACTGCTCAGTTTGAACAAAAGGTTGTCCTGTCCAGGTCTACATGCCTAAATGCATTGAGTTGCTGACATGTGATTGGCTGATTAGTTATACGTGTTAAGAAGAAATTGAACCGCTGTACCTAATAAAGTGGCGGGTGAGTGTATTTTCACTTTCTTTTTTTTAAAAGATATTTTTTGGGCATTTTTATGCTTGATTGATAGTGTAGAGACGAGGTGAAATGGGGCAGAGAGGGGAGTGACATGCAGAGATCGACCGCGGGCTGGAATCGAACCCGGGTCTGCTGCTGGCCCGAGGCCCATGGGGGGGACGCCCTACCAACTGAGCTAAGGGCGCCCCCTTATTTTCACTTTCAACCATAATTATTGTATTCAATTTTAAAAATAAAATATCCATCCAAATAATACTATTCCAAACAAATATGTTTACTTATTTGTAACCTCGTATCACTTAGTCACTCTACATATATACATGGATTGCCTCAAGTTGAACTTACCAGACAACCTCACTGAGTAAAGCTCGTCTTTGAGTCTGTGGGAAACACTGTATTCAGATTTGTATCAATTTTCACAGCTTTGATATATGTCCAGTTCAGGAGGGATTTGATTGTTCGGCTGAGATTACAGTTATGATTGGTCATTCAGTTTTAAAAGTAGACATGCTGTGTGAAAGGTAAATATTATGCAGTCCTTAATTAAGGTTGTTTCTAAAGCTATTGATTTTAAATAAGAACTTAAGGTAAAACTTTATAATAATGTTCATTTTCACAAGTCATTAGATAATGATGAACTAATGATTTACACAACAGTAATATATATTTTGGTAGATTATTAATAAGTGTTGTGTTAACAAATCACAAATGTGTTGTAAATCATCTATAAAGCTTTTAGTAAATCATGAAATGCTCTGTTACAAATCATTGGTCAATTATTAAGGTTTGTAAGTCATTAACAAACCTTTTTGCATCCCCCTAATCTAAAGTGTAAACCATTCATCAGGTACTAATGTGTAGTAGGGGTGACCTTGACTAAAAATTTACATACAGTCCCCTCCAATAGTATTGGAACAGTGAGGTCAATTAATTTATTTTTGCTGTAGATTGGAAACATTTGGGTTTGACACCAAAATATGAATATGAGACAATAGATCAACATTTAAGCTTTCATTTCCAGGTATTAACATCTGTATCTGATACACAACTTAGAAGATAGCATTTTTTGTAAAGGAACACCACATTTTTAGGTGAGCAAAAGTATTGGAACAGATAGACTTAAAGTGAATAAGACTTAATATTTTGTTGCAAATCATTTGCTTGCAATAACTGCATCAAGCCTGTGACCCATTGACATAACCAAACTTTTGCATTCTTCTTTTGTGATGCTTTTCCAGGCCTTTACCGCAGCCTCATTCAGTTGCTGTTTGTTTTGGGGGGTTACTCTCTTAAGTCTCCTCTTTAGCAGATAAAATGCATGCTCTATAGGGTTTAAGTCTAGAGATTGATTTGGCCAGTCTAAAACCTTCCACTTCTTGTCCTTGATGAACTCCTTTGTTGTTTTTGCAGTTTTTTAGGGTCATTATCTTGCTGCATGATGAAGGATCTTCTAATCAGTTTGGTTGCATCTCTCTTTAAATTGGCAGACAAAATGTTTCTGTAGACTTCTGAGTTCATTTTGCTGCTGCCATCATGTGTTACTGTGTTGTTGTCAAGATGAACCTTTACCAAAGTGATGGAAAGGCTAAAGTTTGGAGAAAGAAAGGATCTGCTCATGATCCCAAACATACAAGCTCATCTGTGAAACATGGTGGAGGCAATGTCATGGCTTGGGCTTGCATGGCTTCTTCTCGGATGGGCTCATTAATCTTCATTGATGATGTAACACATGATGGCAACAGCAAAATGAACTCTAAGTCTACAGAAACATTTTGTCTGCCAATTTAAAGAAAGATGCAACCAAACTGATTGGAAGATCCTTCAGAATGCAGCAAGATATTGACCCAAAACACAACAAAGGAGTTAATCAGGGGCAAGAAGTGGATGGTTTTAGACTGGCCAAGTCAATCTCCAGACTTAAACCCTATAAAGCATGCATTTTACCTGCTAAAGAGGAGACTGAAGAGAGTAAACAAACAGCAACTGAATAAGGCTGCAGTGAAAGCCTGGAAAAGCATCAAAAAGGAGGAATCAAAAGTTTTGTGATGTCAATGGGTCACAGGCTTGATGCAGTTGTTGCAAGCGAAGGCTTTGCAACAAAACATTAAGTCTTATTCACTTTAATTTATTTTAAGTGTATCTGTTCCAATACTTTTGCTCACCTAAAAATGTGGTGTTCCTTTACAAATAATGCTATCTTCTCAGTTGTGTATCAGATCCAGATGTAAATACCTGGAAATGAAAGTTGAAATGTTGATCTATTGTCTCATATTCATCTTTTGGTGTCAAACCCAAATGTTTCCAGTCTACAGCAAAAATAAAGGAATTGGCCTCACTGTTCCGATACTTATGGAGGGGACTGTAAGTTAAAATATCTGGCATTCAAGGGGCTAAAAATACCATCTGAAACTAAGCAGTCTTAAGTGTCTCCTTGCAGCTGCTCAGCTACTGTGTATCATTTAGAAAGAGAGAGAGAGAGAGAATCAGGACCTTTTTGCTGTCTAGAATGGTTTGAGGGAAAGCCACCCAGCCTCGTGTTCAAATCTGACTAGAAACTGAATTGACGATATTCATTTTGAAAGTGCTCATCTTGACAAGCAGAAGTGATTCCCTATAATCGCTCAAAAGTGCAATCTCTGTCTGTGTTTTCTCTTCCAGATAATATGTCATACTTTTAGATGAAGGACCACCCAAGACACACAGCATGTGTAACAAATCTGTTGCCTTTCTCTAAGCTGTAAAACGGCTGTGACACAACCTGACTAAAGTTGTAAAAGCTTTCACACCTTTTTGCACTTCTCTTTATACCTGCTCTAAAATCTTTTTAAACATTTTTAATACATCATTCAATGAACAAATAAATACATTTTTAATCACTATGTCCCTTGAATTGTGTGATTCATTAGGTTGAATAATGCCAGCAGCAGAAGTCTTTAAACTGCCTTTTTTTACAATAATGTGTACTGCATTTTATGATAGTGTCTATGAGAACTGAATCATGATTTTTCAGATAAGAGGTGATGTTTTATTTGTGTGAATCCAGACTGTTGCATGACAAAGCGTGGCTCATAACGTGGGTAAGATGTCTGATGTATTCTCAGTGTTATAACATATTAATGATTATTAATGAATTTATCTTTAACAGTTTAGAAACTCGCCGTTGTCTGTCCAGGTGGTGCATTTCTATCCAATCCCTTACCCATTGCTTTTGTTGCAATTTTTTTTCACACAATCAATTTTATATCACGTTCACACATCTCACCGCACACACCGACTCATTCCATTCCACGTACTAGTAAAAAACCATGAATGGTCAAATCAGACACCCCTTTGTTCATTTAACTTTTATAAAAATGTACCAGGGAAGCATTTTAAGTTTCAAAGGTTTTCCACTAGTATCTCCTTTGAAAGAACTGTGTTCATTTAGTATCAAATATTATCCCACATATTTGTGTATTTATGTTTTCCTGTATAACATCTTAATGAAAAGAGAAATGCATTAGCAAAAGGGAGAAAAACCCATAAAACGTCATTTTGTTAGTTCACCCAATGCTTCTGGTCAAACCAGAGCAAGTAAAGCTGTAGCAGCAAAACCCCCGAGTGTGTTTCATGTATTGAGAGTCCAACCTTTGATTTACAAGAGAATACATGTTCTATTTCTTCAATGAACAGTTCCATAGACTGGGTCAACTCTTTGTGTGCTGACCTGACACATGTCTGCACATTAGAAAGATGATTTTGCAACTAAAGTCCTTTGCACTTAACCCATTGATGACGGCTGCTGCGCGATGCCACATTGGCTCTCCTGCCTGATGCTGCGTCGCGCAGCATTATTACTTTATCTAATTTTCATGGCATTCCCAGCATAGAATGCACTGTCATTGGTTCAAATACACATGAGGTGGGTTTTATTGATTTTTTTAAGACCACGTGACCACCCAAAAGTTGTGTGGTTTGCCAAAAATCATGTCAATCAAAAAAATAAAAAATAAAAAAATAAAACAAAATAATTAAAAAAATACGCCAGCTATGTCGGCGGCAGAACAGTTAGTGGCGTTTGGTGCGCAGAATCAAGGTCTACTATAGACTACTGACGAAAATCACACAACACATTGCATCTATTTATTAACAATATTTAATAATTTTCTAATTCATCTCATTTTGACGATTTTTAGAAATATTTGTTGGTTTGTAAGCGCTAAGGGAGCATGTTTAAATAAAACCTGTGAACCTTAACTTTTAAATGTATTTTATTTCATGTTTCTATGTGCTACACAGGCTTAGATATTAAGGTTTTGGTAGACTTGACAATTCCTACTATTTTTTCAGAAAACCCTCAGGCATTAAGGACATGCATCCTAGATTGCCATAGTCATCAATGGGTTAAACATGTGCATGGTGGTGCATGTTATAGAGAAATACATACATAATGATAATTGATTAATTCTCAAAAAAAACAATGAAACAAAACGGTCAATGGTCAAACTAAACTCAAAAAATGACAACATAAAAGCCAAACACCTGTAGGTCTTACATTTGACCCACAGAATAATACCTGGAATAGAAGATTCTCCTGTCAGGCCAATCACTTGAGGATATTCCCACAGCTCTGTAGATTCATTCTTCATTTATTTTCATTTCTATATATTATTATCCATATTATTTAGGACCACACGTATCTTTACAAGAATAGAGTGGTGATGCTACAGCCTGTTACTGGCTCTAAGTACTTTAAAGACACACAGATTAATTTAATATTATCAAGTAAAGTTCTACATTTCCTAGGAAGAATTCATTTAAAGATAGTTCACGTAAATTACTTTTACTTTTTTTTAAATGGTTTAAAAGTTCAAACAGCATTTTTTCCCGATCTTTTCTTTCTCTACTTGTAAAGGGAAGCTGCTCATTGAAAGGGCTGTGGAAGAAGTTTTTGGTGATACTTAAAGCATTCCTGGTTTGCCTTACATTGACATTTTTCTAAATATTTGACAAAATATCCAACATAGTAACATCCCAGGATTAGAATACATTATAAAAATCCAACCCCATCTTAGTTAACTAACTGTTGTTAACCAAACGAATGTATTGTGGAATACTCACAAATATGAGCACCAATAAGCACAAGCGTTGGCTGTTTCTACAGCTTTGGCCAAACGTCAATACATCACACAAGGTAAAGGGTGTGCAGCTCCACTAGAAGCTGTGGAGTACACATTACACGTCAAACCATCAGTATCTTAAGAAAGGATCAAAGAAAATACTGAGCATTTAGCCATTCATAAACTATGGTAATTATGAGTATGAAAATCTTCCTGAAGGTGGTGCTAGAGTCCTTGACCCCTCACAGGGACAGGAGAACTCAGTTTAGATAATAATAATAATAATAATAATAATAATAATAATAATAATAATAATAATAATAATAATAATAATAATAATAATATCTTTATTTATATAGAACCTTCAAAAAGAATGGTTTACAAAGTGCTTTAACAAAATACATACAATGCAAGTACAATCAGATAAATACGGACTAATAAAAAAAAAAAAAAAAAAAAACACATATACAAAAAGATAAATACACATACTCATGTATACACACAACAAACCAAACGAGATTAATAGGTGCTAGGGTAAAAAGACATTGAGGAAGAGAATAAATAGATAGATTGGTTTCTTTGTGATGGCTCCATATTTGATGAGTTGACATCAATCCCAAATGAGGGTTGTTGTCAGTGACATATTTTGTTACAACACCTGCCCATATCAGGTTTGACACATTATCCAGATTTTTTTTCTGTCTGTTTGTCTCATCCTCTCTTCTACATTCTCTGTAACTCGTCCGTTTATATTTTCAAACTTCTATCCCTTCTGGTGACAGCCCTTCTTGCATGGACAATGCCCCGCTAACCCCCAATAAAAACAAATTAACGTGTACTAAATCGTACCTGGCTTAGTTAAACAAATCTAACTGCTGTACAAATGAATGGTTCCAAGTGATGTGTTTAAAGCCATGAATAAATGTAGGTGAAATTAGTTGTTTTTCTGGCTGGGAGATCTGGTCATGGCATGTTGTTTTCAGCAGTATAGATTTAATGTGGTTTCCTAACTTGTCCTCGAAATCTAAGTAGTCCTTAAATCTTTAATTTTGTCTCTGCTTCTTTCTTGGTGTACGGGCTTCTGTTTTCAGCTTTTCATCTTTGGCCCTCCCTCTGTCTTTAGAGCAATGTGTTGAGTGCCACACTCTGACTGATAAAAGCAAGCAAATCAAAGACTCTTGCCTCCCGTGTTCATTTCAAATGAAAAAAGAAAGAAAAAAAATCACAGGGATTGAATTGAAAGCCTGCTCTATGTCGTCTCTATGGAGGGCAGTGCTGCTGTGTGCACATACTCTCCACCAGCTTGTTTTTGCTTTATAAAGTAGTATGGATACAGAGTATATACTAACGTCACACTGCTATTCCAGAATGTTCCTCCATAAAAAACATTTCTTGAAATTTGGACAATTTTCTTTTGCAGGATGTATATCTCATAAAAGGGATTCATAGTGATTCAATGCACGAACGTACCTGTAGTCTCAATTTTTTAATATAATGCAGATTCCAGAATATTTCATCCAATTCAATTATTTGAATGCAATACGACTGTGTTGAATGAGACGGGTGGACTATGAATTTTGTTGCTGCTTTTATCTTGAGCACTGAGCTGTGGCACTATAGAGTTTCTCCTCATAATTCTAACACACATCTTTTAATAATATCAGCCTTAATCTGTCCTAGGTTGGTAATATAGGCTGGTGGTGGGGCTTCCTGAGGCAGCCATTGTCTGCTGCTGCTGGTTGTGGTTGTGGATTTAGCTTGAAACAGGCCTGAGTCTAACACTGAGCTGTCTGTCTGTCTGTCTGTCTGTCTGTCTCTCTGTCTGTCCATCAGACATTTCAGAAATAGAATCGTACCATTCCTACTCTCCCCCAGAGGAGAGGAGGTCCCGCCAATCGGACCTGTCCTCACACTCCTCCAATGAAAGAGTCAACCCCAGGTAAGGTGGGAGCTAGGAATGATGAGTTGACAAGCAAGGGAATTCTAGTCTCAAAATCTGACACTGATATATGTGTGTGTGTCTATGTCTGTCTGTCTCTCTGTCTGTCTGTCTATGTGACACAGGGAAGAACCCATGAGGACAGCCAAGATGTCAGCGATGGCCTCCCCGTTCAGAGTACCTGCTGAAGACCCCCAGACCTCAGCCCTGCAACTGGACACAGACACAGCACACACAGAGGAGCCTCCAGGTAAGCCCACCTGCCTTAATCATTGCTTTGGTTCACAGTCCACACATTCAATGACATAATAACATGTACGTCAATGGACTGAATAAAAGACAACTCCTTGTTTTGAGACTCTGAATGACTGACTTTGAATTGAATAGAGCAGAGAGAATAAAAAAATATAATATGGAAAGTATTAAAGGTGGAATCAGCAATTCTGGAAAATGCTTATTTCCGCACAATCTTCTACCTGTCTGTACTTTTTGTGAAATGGAAAAAAAACTGGTGTTAATACCTGTTTTCAGGCTCTGTAAACGGGTATGTAAAAAAAGGGGGCCCACCATAGCTAGCAACATGTCTGTTTACAGAGCCTAGGCGGTTTGTTAACACCAGATTTGTGAGGCAGCAGACGTTTAAACTTTTGACTGACTAGCCATGTGCATCCCTACTGTGTATTTACGCTGGATTATTTTCAAGGCAAGGCAAGGCAAGTTTATTTATATAGCACAATTCAGACACAAGGCCACTCAAAGTGCTTTACAGGGGCAAGATTAAAATACATAACACACATCAGAAAAGCGAATGAATAAAACATTTAATAGCAAATTAATAACATTTAAATAAAATAAAAATTACAGGTTAAAATGGAAACAGAAAAGTCTTCAGATTTGATTTAAAAGAGCTGAGAGTTGCAGCAGACCTCAAGTTCTCTGGGAGTTTGTTCCTGAGATTTGGTGCATAAAAACTAAAAGCTGCTTCTCCTTGTTTAGTCCTAACTCTGGGGACTGTAAGTAGACCTGTCCCAGACGACCTTAGGGCTCTGGACGGCTCATAACGTATCAACAGATCAGTAATATATTTTGGTCCTAGACCATTTAGGGCTTTATAAACCAACATCAATATTTTGAAATCAATTCTTTGAGTGACAGGAAGCCAGTGTAAAGACCTCAGAACTGGGGTGATGTGATACAATTTTTTGGTCCTTGTGAGTACTCGAGCAGCAGTGTTATGAATTAGCTGAAGCTGTCTGATAGATTTTTTTGGAAGGCCTGCAAGGACACTGTTACAGTAGTCAAGTCTACTATAGATAAATGCATGGACAAGTTTTTCTAAATCTTGCTGAGACATAAGCCCTTTAATTCTTGATATGTTTTTAAGGTGGTAATAAGCTTATTTATTATTTGTTTTAATGTGTTTTTTGAAATTCAAGCCTGAGTCTATGACAACACCAAGATTTCTGACTTGGTGTGTGGTTTCTAACATAACGGATGTAAGCTGTGCACTGAATTTTAATTGTTCATCTTTGGCACCAAAGACAATTACTTCAGTTTTGTCGTTGTTTAATTGAAGAAAATGTTGGCACATCCAATCATTGATTTGTTCAATGCACTTACTTAGTGTTTGAATTGGACTATAGTCACCTGGTTATATGGTTATGTACATTTGTGTGTCGTCTGCATAATTATGGTAACATAATTTGTTCTTATTCATAATCTGAGCCAGTGGGAGCATGTTTAACAGAAGAGGCCCAAGAATGGAACCTTGGGTAACCCCGCATTCAATATTTGTTCGCTCGGATGTGAAATTGCCTATTGACACATAGCATTCTCTGTCCTTTAAGTAGGATTCAAACCAGCTTAGCACAGTTCCAGAAAGTCCAACCCAGTTTGCAAGGCTATCTAGTAATATGTTGTGGTCAACTGTGTTGAAAGCAGTACTGAGATCAAGTAAAACTAAGATAGAACTTTTGCCACTGTCTGTGTTTAAGTGGATGTCATTGAGGACTTTAACCAGAGCGGTCTCAGTGCTGTGGTGTTGTCGAAAACCTGACTGGAAGACATCAAAGCAGTTGTTCATTGCTAAGTAGTTATTTAGCTGTTGATAAACAACTTTTTCTATGATTTTGCTCAGAAATGGAAGGTTTGATATGGGCCTATAATTGTTCATGAGTGATGTATCTAAATTATTCTTTTTTAGGAGTGGCTCAATGACTGCTGTTTTCAGGGCCTGTGGGAATACACCGGTGCGAATGGACATGTTTACAATTTGTAGAACATCTGAGGCCATACAGCTAAAACGGTTTTAAAGAAGCCTGTGGGCAGAATGTCAAGGCAACAGGAAGAGGAGTTCAGGTGTTGTATAATGTCATCCAGGTTTTTGTGGTTGATCAGATACAATTCTGTCATTTTATTTGAATTGATTTTAAGTGGGCACAGGGAAAACACATATGTTGAACTTGGTATTGATACGGTGACCGCTTGTCTAATTTTGTGAATTTTGTCTGTGAAAAAGGAGGCAAATTCATTGCAGGCTCTCGTGGAAAGATGTTCAGATGCTACTGGCACAGGAGGGTTGTCGACGGTAGCAAACAGGGCACGTGCATTGTTGTTGTTTTTGGTGATGATGTCAGAAAAGAAAGACTGCCTTGCACTTTTCATCTCTGAGTTAAAAGTGCAAAGTTTCTCTTTGAAGATTTCATAATGAACCTGGAGATTTGTTTTTCGCCACCTGCGTTCTGCTTTACGGCACTCTCTTTTTTCTAGTCTGACCTGCGGGGCATTTATCCAGGGAGATCTTTTCTTACTAGAGACAACCTTCATTTGATTTTAGTGGGTGCAATAGCATCTATAACGCTTGTAGTTTTGGCGTTAAAGTTGTCTAAAAGCTCAATAACTGAGTTACAGGGGGAGGGGGTATTGAAGAAAAGGCTTGAATAAATGTTTCACTGGTATTTTCTGTGATATACCGTTTTTTGATTACTTTTGATTGATCAGTTGTGTGCACAGAAGTTGTACTCTCAAACAATACACAGTAATGGTCTGAGAGACCCATATCAGTCACCCCCACTTTTGAGATATTCATGCCCCTGGAAATGATAAAATCCAAAGTGTGTCCTTTGTTATGTGTAGGCCGGTTCACATGCTGTTGGAATCCAAAGTTTTCAAGGACACAGCACAGTTCTTTCGCACATCTGTCCTCAGGTTTGTCAATATGAATATTGAAATCTCCCACAATTAATAAACAGTCAAACTCAATACAGATTACAGACAGTAGCTCAGCAAAGTCATAAAAAGCTTGTACAGTATGTCGGTGGGCGGTAGATATTAATGAAAATAGCTCTCGAGGCTGATTTTAACTGGAGAGCCACATACTCAAACAAATCAAAATTTCCATAAAACATCTTTTCGTATTGTAGAGATTCATTAAACAAAATAGCAACCCCCCCTCCTTTCCTATGCACTCTGGCTTCACTCATGAAAGTGTAATTGGTGGGGGCTGACTCCAAGAGAACAGCTGAGCTGTTATCTTCACCTAACCAAGTTTCAGTTAAAAACATAAAATTAAGATTGTGCCGAGTAATAAAATCATTAATTAAAAATGCTTTACCTGCCAAGGATCTGATGTTTAATAAAGCTAAATTTAGTGTGTTCGAAACATGGTCACCCCGATTTATTTCAGCCGTCTGTGGCTGAAGAGGAATACTTATCAGATTTGATACATTTGCAGGATTTAAGAGTTTCCTGTTTCCTGAGATAAACCTTGAGAAACAAGGCCCCGGCTTATCCTGTGAGTCGAAGGCGGTAACTGTGTAGCCGCGGCCCGGTTCGTATCAACAAGTGCTTTTATTCCGTAAACAAGCAGGCTCATCAGGCTGGGACGGCTGTTGATGACGTCGCGGTGGGAGAGTAGGGGGTGTGCGTGGAGCCGGGCGCTGTGGCTAAGATTGACGAGTTGAGGGGGGTAGATGGACGTCGAGGGCGGGGAGTACATACGATTTCCATGAACCCCAGCTCAGGAGAGGATGGAGAAAGGGTGGTTGGTGATGACCTGCGGGGTCCAGGGGTGACAGGGATGGGTGGAGCCCCCTCATCTCTGCCCTGATATCTCTCATGGTCTGAGCTGTTATCTGGGGCCGGCAGTTGTCCTTCGGCGCTTCTGCAAAGCTGTGTTTTGGCTTTCTCCAGTATCTTGTCCTTGGCACGAACAGATGGGTGGCGCAGGACGTAGAACATATTTGATATGAATACTTTTAATCCTGTCTTATTTAGGCAGAGTCCATCTGTCTTAAAAAACTGCCTGCGGTTCCAGAAAGTGTTAAAATTGTCAATAAAATGCTCTGAGTGGTCGGGGCACGCAGCTGAAAGCCACGTGCTCAGTGCCAGCAATCTGGTGAATTTCTCAGGTTTTTTTTTTAATTTTATTTATTTATACAGGTTTATCCCATTGAGACCAAAGACTCTTTTGAAAGGGAGACCTGTTTTCCTTTCCCACGTTACCATTCCAACACACATTCATACACCGATAGCAGGCTCACTATCGACATTCACACAAGGCAAGGTGGGTTAAGTGTCTTGCCCAAGGACACAACAACTATTGCCTCGTTTCCACCGAGTAGAGCGGGTTGCGTCGGAGCGGCTCAGAGCGGGACAGCTCAATTTTAAGAATCTCGGTGCTGTTTCCACCGCCGAACCTACCCTTACTGGTAGGGTGGGGTTTAAGACCCTACCCTTACTGGTGGGGCGGGGTTTAGGCTGGACTGCGATAGCCGCCGCGAGAATGTGGGTCAAACTATCGGGCTGTGGAACAACTGTGGTCAAGCCAGCGGTCTCTTGTTTTTGCATGGTCAAACCATGCAGCCGCTTCTTTATTTATTCCCCCGTGTTGTTGAGAGCACAGAGACGGCTCGGTGCAACTGATAGAGACAGTGAGCGAACAGCGCTGGCTGCGGCAGCTTCGTGACATCGTAGCAGTGGGACACAGTGTAGCCAACTGATTCATTTAATGACGAGGAAAAACACCACACAATAAACAGTGCCGCGCTCACATTTTCGCCAAAACACACTGACTCTCTTCACTCTAGCCGAGGTGACTAAACAAGGCGGAAATGATTCTTTCGACCAACTGTGGTCAAGCCAGCGGTCTCTCGTTTTTGCTCGGTCAAACCAGCCGCTTTTTTATTTATTCCCTCCGTGTTGTTGTGAGCGTGTATTTACTACTATCTAGGCTATGGCGTAAACACACAGAGACGGCTCGGTGCAACAGTGCTGGCTGCGGCAGCTACGCAGTGGGACACAGAGTAACCAACTGATTAAACGAGGAAAAACACCACACAATAAACAGTGCTGTGCTCACATTTTCGCCAAAACACAAGACTCTTGCCGAGGTGACTACACATGGCGGAAATAATTCTTTCGGGCAATCAAATGACGGCAGTGTGTAGCTCCGCATTTTTGGCACCCTTTCAGGCGGCTAGTACCCCTACGGAGGAGTACTGAGATTTGGAGCGGCTCAGAGCGGTTAGGTGCGCTTAAACCGTACCCTACCCAACTTTTGGCAAATGAAAAGCCAAACTACCCGGACCGAACCGCTCCGATTTGACCCGCTCTACTCGGTGGAAACGAGGCATATAACACAGGTGACAGGGTGGGGATCGAACCTCCAACCCTTTGATCATCGGCCAACCTGCTCTACCAACTGAGCCACAGTCACCCCTCTTCTGAATGGTGGCAGAGGACCACTGATATACACCTCAGCTTTCAGTGAGCTGACCGTGTTCAAGCGATCTTTAAAGTCCTGTTTCAACATTTCAGAAACAGGACCTGTTACAACATCATTTGACCCGATGTGCAGAATGATGTTCTTTACAGTTGTGTGAGCAGCTGCAATGTCCAGGATTCTTTTTTCTAAGTCAGACACCATATCATTTGGATAACAGAGTACTTTGGTATCAAAACTACACATGCTTTTCATATCTCTAACAGAAAAGTCTCCAACAATCAGATTTTCAGGCCCGGTTGTTAGCTTGGTTAGCCCGGTTGTTAGCTCTCTCTGTGGCTCTTGGCTTTTGGGCCTTACCTTGCGGTGTGCAGCTGCTGTGTTATCCAGGTCATCAGAGGGAAATCCATGGACTTGTAACAGTAGGGTGAACCTATTTGACACTAGCACACTTGTTTGCTGGGGAAATTTGTTGTTACGTCTCCCATTGGCAGCAATCCATTGCTGCGGCGTCCGGGGCACGGGGGTTGAGGAGGCACTGTGCCTAGGTGGTAATGCAGGCCAGTCGTCCAGATCAGTCATCTCATGGCGCTCGGCCCTGCCGGTTATCCGTCCTCCCTTTTCCAATCTCTTTGGCTTTGCACCAAGACGATTCCAGGGAGGGTTATCACTGCCTTGAACACAGTCCTTCTGTTTAGCCTTGCCAGTGCTAGTTAGCTGTGCGTTAGCTCGATCTTGTCCACTGTTTCGAGTCACTGATGGTGGTGGTGTCATTTCCACATAGTCCAATCACTTCCACGTTCACTTCTATTCGATTCACTTTTGTTTCCAGTGCTGTAATCCTCTGTAGAATTATTTGATAGTCCTCGTTTGATAAGGGAGGCATCTTGCTGCTAATTAGCTTTAGCTTAGCGCCTCACTTCCAGTCACCACAGGCTTGTCCTTGTTGGTAGGCCTCTTCACGTTCTGTTGAGGAGGTCGTAAAAGTTTCTAAAAATGCCTGTGGTATCTATTAAAACATAAAATAAATGACAGTCCCATTGATTTGTATGTTTCCAGGCGCTGCTGCTAAATTTATATTGACGAAAAAGAAGAATATAAACTAAATGTGCAAGAGGAGGAGAGAGCAAGCAGAAAAGTGTCTGCACAGTAGGAAAGCAGGTTTCAGCACACATACAGTGTAGGCAGGTTGTATATTGTGGGGAGATATTCACAGATTATTTTTTTTTGTTAAAAGGGATTTTAAAACAAGCATTCTCCAGAATCGCTGACTTCACCTTTTAAATAGTGCTGCTTTAAATATATTGTCATATTCTGATAAAAATGTCAAAATGACCAGCTCTCAGGTTGGTGCTCTGAATAAATGGGTATCAAATGCTACCAATGTATGTAAGCTGGTTGATATTTTGACTATCTGAAAAGAATAACTGTATTATTTTACTGTTGTCAAATGTTATTGGCAGAGTTAAACATATACAGTGTTCACAACATCATGTCTTGATTCTCTTCTCTACAGCTGCTGTAACAGCCACACCCAAGATCCTCCTGCGACCCAGTGCAGAGGAGGAAAAACTTTACGGGCAAGTTTTTCTTTTTTGTGTTTTCACAGCTACTTACAACTTTTTACTTTGTAGTTTTTCTCCCTCTTCTCCTAATCATGAGAAAAAAATAAATGTATATGAGAAAAGAAAAATATGTACAGTATGTGGCCCTCAGTCAAGTATGGCCTTCACATCCCCACTACGCAATTAAACGCTGACAACATGTACCCTGCGTTCCAAATCACATACTCTTTATTTTTTTATTCTGCGTACTACATCCGACGATAAAAACAATCTAGTTAGGATGCAGTAGGCATACACTTGGGACATACTTATACTTATTTATTTCATCATAACATTGCGCCTTGATCTTGCCTCTTACTTTTATATCCGTTGCATCCCTGTTTGTTTTCATATGGAGGCTCCGTTGATGTGATGTCATTTCAGGTTCGCACTGGATTATGGGTCAGAATCGCCCAAATAGGATGCAGTTTTCAACACTAAAAATCTTGACCAGATGTAGTCGACATCCGGGTCTTTCTAACGACCATCCTAAATCTGGCCACAAGAATCGGAACATCCTAAATCTTTTTTCTACCATACTAAATAGTAGAAAGTATGCGATTCGGAATGCAGGGTAACTGTGTGAACTCAGTTGATCTCAATTGATGTTGAGGGAAATGCATTTCCTGTGCGTACTCAGCCTCACATACTGTATACAGTTAAGTGTGCCTTTTATGGGATGCTTTATCAAATACATAGGAATAGAAATAAGGTCATTTTATTTAGAACTACAGACCAGGCGTACAGTTTTAGCTGAGGTACATCTGCTGATAAGGGAGGTAGATTTGAAATATAAGGTGAAAGATGTAACCTTTATAGAGTTATTATTTATGGCTGAAAAGTTCTTGTGAATGTAAACCAGATTGTCCCTGTTACTGATCTTTAGATCCTGTATCACATTGTAAAGTCTGTTAGGACATGAGCTCTGGTTACAGTCTGTGTTTGGTATCATATTGGGACATCAGCTCTAATGTCAGAATAATGTCGGCTTTGTTTTTACAGTGCATTGTAGGGATTTTGATAATGCCATATTTGGTGTGAATGCTCACAGCTTTGGTATTCTACGTATTTATAATTATTATTCCTTACTTTTTCCTTACTACTAATTCAAACTTCAAAATGTCCAACTCCTTCAGGACATGCTTTCAACATTTAAAAAAAAAAAAAAAAAATTCAGAGTTATTCAACAATTTATGAAAAATGATGGGAAAAAATTCCAAACCCTTCTTCTCATTCATATTACATACTAAGATTTTCATTCACCATTCAAAACGTTCAACTCCTTGAGGACATTAGTTATATATTCAGATTATTCATAAAATGCACCATTTCAGAGATATTCAAGTTTTATGAAAAATTATGCTCCTATTCAAATGAATGGGGATTCCACCGTTTTTTTTTTTAGCTTTCAACTTCCTCTACAAACTTCATCCTATAAACGTCATTTACCATTCAAAATGATCAACTCCTTCAGGACATCAGTGCTCTAATTCAACATTTTAAAAAGAAATTAATAACTTCATGAAAAATGATGCCCAAATTAATAGGGGAAGGTTTTAATATTCTAATATCTCATGAACGCTTTGACGGATTTCCTTCAAACTCTGAACAATGTCGATTATGGCTCAAAGATGAGCTCATAGATCTTCAGAGGTCATCCGGCAAATGTCAAGGTCACTAGAATATGTTGTTTATCGTTAGCCTCATAGCATAATTGCCTAAATCATATTTACTCTACGTTTACTCTACATCTACTCTATTCTACATCTACTCTACATCTACTTTAGCGTACTCTATAACCCTTAAAATATGACTTAGGCAATTATGCTATTAGGCTAACGAAAAGTAGATGTAGAGTAGATGTAGAATAGAGTAGATGTAGAGTAAAAGTAGAGTAGAGTAAATAGGATTTAGGCAATTATGCTATGAGGCTAACGATATTGAACATTCCACTGGACTTCTTGGCCCAGATTTTGAAGAGAAAAATGCAGCATGTGTCCCATATTAATGCCATCCTGTGTATATGTCCTTCTGCAGGCCCAACACAGTGATGGTCAACTTCCAGAAGGGAGACAGTGTGGGGCTGAGGCTAGCAGGAGGAAACGACGTGGGAATCTTCATCGCTAGTGTTCAAGAGGGCAGTCCTGCTGAGGAGGAGGGCCTGCGCGTTGGAGACCAGATCCTAAAAGTATAGCCAATCCTCACAGAATTGATTTCAATTTTTATAAATAAAAATAAACTCAAAATAAGCTATGATTCAAATTAAAATGTGAATGAGAGTTTACAGAACAATATTAGTGTTATATCTGAATAGCAAGTTGTAAATATTGTGCCCTTTGTGTCTCCAAGGTGAACAATGTTGATTTCCAAGGTGTAGTGAGAGAGGAAGCAGTGCTCTTCCTGTTGGAGATTCCTAAAGGGGAAGTGATCACCATCCTGGCCCAGAGCAAACTGGACGGTAACACATTCCGTCCACAAAGACTCACAGCACATGCAGTCACATTTCACACATTTAAGTCAAACTAATGTTAAGAACACAGTACAACTTAATAATACAACAATATAACAACATAATACAACTTTTTATAACAGTCAATACCATTATTTTTCTATAATGATATATCAGGCAATATTGGCATGGTGATCTCCTCAGGCCGCTTACCAAGCATGTGGAATTTGGGGCAGATTGGACAATTTAAAGTTAAAATATGTTTAATAATCAACCTCACAATTAAACACTGTAGACGTCTTCAGAATATGTTGACCAAATGAGTGAGCTGTTACTTGTTAATCTGCTAGGAGGAGGAGTCAAATTAAATCACTTGGAAAATGACAACCAGGCTAGAACCTAATGGCTGGACTGTGTATTGGTCATTAGGTTTTTTTTGTAGTTACAGTAAATTGTTACACAGATAGTCAGTGGTGATAATGTGACTCCTTGGGTATTACATGTTCATCTGCAATATTCTGTCATGCTTCTCAGTTCCATTGGACTGAAGTAGCAGATCACATGACATGGTTAAACTATGTTTGAGTTGTTTGGACAATACTACTTTCCGCTGCTATCTGAAGATGTTTGATTGTTGTTTTTGTTATTCTAACTATATTCTAATGATCTATAAAGTCATCTTGCTCTTTCTGGATTGGAACAGTGCATAACCATCAGCAGGTTTTATGATTATAGGTGTTACATGTGCCTACCAAACGTTGACCATCTTGGTGACGCATACCACAGGGCTACTAGTTATCAATTATTGCCACTTGTGATGCATGTGCCCAGTCTTTTTCTTTCCATCATAACATGTAAGAGGCGACTCCTTCCTCCTCTGGATATCACTTTAGAGCTCCAAACATCAACTTATTTTAATCAGCTTCATTAAAAATGGGGTGGTAAGAAGGCCTAGAGCAAAGGTGGCCGACCACTAACCATGGCTGGTTCGATCCCCGGCACCGGACAGGAGGGTGTCAGTTGTTAAACTTGTAGTGGCTGGTATCACGTCTATGGTGCCCGCTGTACTATGGCTGACCCTGCGCTCTGACCCCCTCTGAAGTGTGGTTACTTGAGAGGGGATAGACACATTTCAATGTAACAATTGACTAATAAAGTAACTTAAAATATGCCCAAATAGCCTAAACCTAACTCTAACCCTACACATCAAATAAAGTTAAAAAGATAAAAATTCTGGGCCAGGGGATCAATAACATGTCTAGTAAACTTGAAATAAAAGGTCCCACTACAACAGTCTGGTATCAGTAAAACATCTTCTAGCGTCCATTATCACTGCTCCTCCTGGTGGAAAGACAAAGGCATTGCAACTGTTTTCCCTACAGTCCCTGGGCCTCTCTGAATAGTCTTTTTTGAATAGGAAATTTCCTTTCCTATCGAGATGAACCGGAAGTACTCGGCGGATAGGTGATTCGAATTCTCAAAATGCTTAGGAAAGGCATAGGAAAGGAGCCTCGATTCATCCTTTAACCCTCCTTTAGCATAGGTTACTCCCCCATGGTTACTCCGGACCAACCTATGCGAAAGGAAAGGAGATAGTGGTATCCCATAATCCTTTACGGCGGCAAGATTTAAAGCAACAGGCCACCAACGGAGTTTACCGACTCTACACGAATACGAACGAGAGGTAAAACAGAAGAGAGGAGAGGAAGATTTAACTCGGCTAAAACAAACCCCCCCCCCCCCCAAAGATAATAAAGAACTCATAAAAGACCAACATCTTAATAGTTATTTTCGTAGCACATAATTTACACCATAAGAAAATAAAATACCAACTTCACATTTAATGAAGTTACTGGGGGCAGTTCATTTCAACAACAACATAAGTGTAGCCTCTTTTTTTCACATGTGAATTGGGATTCAAGTGGCCTTAAATATTCCCCTTGGCCAAGTCCGATCTAAGTGATTCTCACTCTGTTGGCGACAACCTGATTAAAATCAATATGAAAAGAACGCATGGATCAAACGAGCGCTTGTTGTAGTCCATTTTCGGAGAATAGGCTGTGTAGTTTCAAGCTAGTGACTCACGTCAGCAATACTCGCCGTCGCGCAATGACGTTGGTTAGGAAAAGTGGAGTCAAATTCATTTGAAACAGTGCTGTCTTTTCCTATGTTCGATAGGAAGCACCTTTCATCTCTCCTTGACCCCGATGACGTTTAGGGGTTAAGGTATAGGAAAGGAGGCTTATAGGTTAGGAGATTGGACTATGCTTCCTGCTTTCCTACTGTGCAGACGCTTTTCTGCTTGCTCTCTCCTCCTCTTGCACTTTTTGCTTACATTCTTATTTTTCCTCGATAATAAATTTAGCAGCAGCTCCTGGATACATACAAATCAAAGGGACTGTAATATATTTTTACTTTTATAGATACTGCAGGCATTTTTGGACACTTTTACGACCTTCTCAATAGAACGTGAGGGGGGGCCTAACAACAGGACAAGCCTGTGGTGACTGGAAGCGAGGCGCTAAGCTAAAGTTAATTAGCAGCAAGATGCCTCCCTTATCTAACGAGGACTATCAAACACTCCTACAGAGGATTACAGCACTGGAAACAAAAATTAATCGAATAGAAATGAACATTGAAGTGAATGGACTATGTGGGAACGACAACACTCTACCAGTGACTTTAAACAGTGGACAAGATCGAGCTAACGCACAGCTAACTAGCACTGACAAGGCTATGAAGAAACAAAAGGGCCGTGTCCAGGTTAGTGATAACCCTCCCTGGAATCGTCTTGGTGGAAGGCCAAAGAGATTGGAACAGGGAGGACGGATAACCGGCAGGGCCGAGCACCATGAGATGACTGATCTGGATGGCTGGCCTGCGTTATCACTCAGGCACGGTGCCTCCTCAACCCCCGCGCCTCGGAGGCCGCAGCAATGGATTACTGCAAGGGGGAGAGGTAACAACAACAAACTTCCACAGCAAACAAGTGTGCAAGTGTCGAACCGGTTTACTCCACTGATGCAAGTCCCTGGATTTCCCTCTGATGACCAAGATAGCATAGGGCCTTCACACAACAAGGTAAGGCCCGAAAGCCAAGAGCCACAGAGAGAGCTAACAACCGGGCTAACCAAGCTAACGACCGGGCCTGAAAACCTGATCGTTGGAGACGTTTCTGTTAGAGATATGAAAAGCATGTTTAGTGTTGATACCAAAGTACTCTGCTTTCCCAATGATATGGTGTCGGACCTAGAAGAGAGAATCCTGGAAATTGCAGCTGCACACACAACTGTAAAGAACATCATTCTGCACATCGGTTCAAATGATGTTGTAAGACAAGAGTCTGAAATGTTGAAACAGGACTTTAAGAATCTCCTGAACACGGTCAGCTCACTGAATGCTGAGGTGTTTATCAGTGGTCCTCTGCCACCAATCAGAAGAGGACCTGAGCGATTCACTAGACTGTTAGCGCTGAACACATGGCTTTCAACTGCGTGCCCTGACCACTCAGTGCATTTTATTGACAATTTTAACGTTTTCTGGAACCGCAAGCAGCTTTTTAAGACAGATGGACTTTGTCTAAATAAGGCTGGAGTCAAACTATTCACATCCAACGTGATGTACGTCCTACGTCACCAATCTGTTCGTGCCAAGGACAAGGCCCAGGAGGAGAAGATAACACAGCGTACCAGCAGCGCCGAAGGACAACTGCCGGCCCCAGATGACAGCTCAGACCAGGAGAGATATCAGGGCAGAGAGGAGGGGGCTCCACCCATCTCCGTCTCCCCTGGACCCCGCAGGTCATCACCCTCTCCTACAACCACCCTTTCTCCATCCTCTCCTGATCTGGGATTTAAGGAAATTATATGTACCCCCAACAGTCAACGTCCCCCTCAGCTCGCCAATCTAAGCCACAGCGCCCGGCACTTCACCCCTCCACGCACAATCCCTCTGATCCCACTGCGACATTATCATCATCAGGCTTGAGAGACTGATGATGTCAGCACTTGTTGATATGTGCCGGGCCGCGGCTACATAGTTAACGCCTACGACTCACAGTATAAGCTGGGGCCCTATTTCTCAAAGTGTATCTCAAGTAACAGGAAACTCTTAAATCCTGTAAATGTATCAAATCTGATAAGCATTCCTCTTCAGCCACAGTGTGCTGAAATAAATCGGGCTGACAATGCTTCGAACACACTAAATTTAGCTTTATTAAACATCAGATCCTTGGCAGGTAAAACATTTTTAATTAATGATCTTATTATTAGGCACAATCTTAATTTTATGTTTTTAACTGAAACTTGGTTAGACCAAGATAACAGCTCAGCTGTTCTCATAGAGTCCGCCCCCGCAAATTACAATTTTGTGAGTGAATCCAGAGTGCATAAAAAAGGAGGGGGGGTTGCTATTCTGTTTAAAGAATCTCTACAATGCAAAAAGATGTCTTATGGAAATTTTGATTCATTTGAGTATGTGGCTCTGCAATTAAATTCAGCCTCTAGAGCTATTTTCATCAATATCTACCGGCCACCACAATACAGTGCAAGCTTTTTTGATGAACTTACTGAACTGCTGTCTGTAATATGTACTGAGTTTGACTGTGTATTAATCGTCGGAGATTTCAATATTCATACTGACAAACCAGAGGACAGATGTGCGAAAGAACTGTGCTGTGTCCTTGACAACTTTGGACTAAATCAGCATGTTGACAAACCAACTCATAACAAAGGGCACACGCTGGACCTTATCATTTCCAGAGGAATGAACATTTCAGACATAACAGTGGCAGATATGGGTCCCCTCACGGACCATACCTGTTTATTTTTTGAGAGTAAAATGTCTATGCACACAATTGATCAATCAAAAGTAATCAAAAAGCGGTATATTGCAGAAAATACCAGTGAAACATTCATTCAAGCATTTTCTTCGATACCACCCCTCCCCTGTAACTTAGTTAAGGAGCTCTTAGACAACTTTAACGGCAAACTTACAAGTGTTATAGATGCTATTGCGCCCACTAAGATGAAGGTTGTCTCTGGTAAGAAAAGATCTCCTTGGAGAAATGCCCCGCAGGTCAGAATAGAAAGAAGAGAGTGCCGTAAAGCAGAACGCAGGTGGCGAAAAACAAATCTCCAGGTTCATTATGACATCTTCAAGGAGAAACTGTGCAGGTTTAACTCGGAACTGAGAAATGCAAGGCAGTCTTTCTTTTCTGACATCATCACCAAAAACAACAACAATGCACGTGCCCTGTTTGCTACTGTCGACAGATTAACAAACCCTCCTGTGCCAGTAGCGTCTGAGCATCTTTCCACGAGGGCCTGCAATGAATTTGTCTCCTTCTTTACTGAGAAAATTCACAAAATTAGACAAGCTGTCACTGCATCAATACCAAGTTCAACATATGTATTCCCTCTTAAAATCAATTCAAATGCAATGACAGAATTTTATCTTATAAACCACAAAAACCTGGAGGACATTATACAACACCTGAACTCCTCATCCTGTTGTCTTGACATTCTGCCCACAGGCTTCTTTAAAACTGTTTTTAGCTGTATGGCCTCAGATGTTCTACAAATTGTCAACATGTCCCTTCAGACAGGTGTATTCCCACAGGCCCTGAAAACAGCAGTCATCAAGCCACTCCTAAAAAAGAACAATCTAGATACATCACTCATGAAAAAGTATAGGCCCATATCTAACCTACCATTTTTAAGTAAAATCATTGAAAAAGCTGTTTATCAACAGCTAAATAACTACTTAGCAATGAATAACTGCTTTGATGTCTTCCAGTCAGGATTTCGACAACACCACAGCACTGAGACTGCTCTGGTTAAGGTCCTCAATGACATCCATTTAAACACAGACAGTGGCAAAAGTTCTGTCTTAGTTTTACTGGATCTCAGTGCCGCTTTTGACACAGTTGACCACAGCATATTACTAGATCGACTAGCAAACTGGGTTGGACTTTCTGGAACTGTACTAAGCTGGTTTGAATCCTACTTAAAGGATAGAGACTACTATGTGTCAATAGGCAATTTCACATCTGAGCGGACAAATATTGAATGCGGGGTCCCCCAAGGTTCCATTCTTGGCCCTCTTCTATTTAACATCTACATGCTCCCACTAGCTCAGATTATGAATAAGAACAAATTATGCTACCATAATTATGCAGACGACACACAAATTTACATAACCATATCACCAGGAGACTACAGTCCGATACAGGCACTGAGTAAGTGCATTGAACAAATCAATGATTGGATGTGCCAAAATTTCCTTCAATTAAACAACGATAAAACTGAAGTAATTGTCTTTGGTGCCAAAGATGAACAATTAAAAGTCAGCGCACAGCTTACATCCGTTATGTTAGAAACCACACCCCAAGCCAGAAATCTTGGTGTTGTTGTAGACTCCGACTTGAATTTCAAGAAACACATAAAATCAATTAATAAATCAGCCTACTACCACCTAAAAAACATATCAAGAATTAAAGGGCTTATGTCTCAGCAAGATTTAGAAAAACTTGTCCATGCATTTATCTTTAGTAGACTTGACTACTGTAACAGTGTCCTTGCTGGCCTTCCAAAAAAATCTATCAGACAGATTCAGCTAATTCAGAACGCTGCTGCTCGAGTCCTCACTAGGACCAAAAAAGTAGATCACATTACCCCAGTTCTGAGGTCTTTACACTGGCTTCCAGTCACTCAAAGAATTGATTTCAAAATACTGATGTTGGTTTATAAAGCACTAAATGGTTTAGGGCCAAAATACATTACTGATATGCTGATACGTTATGAACCGTCCAGAGCCCTTAGGTCATCTGGGACAGGTCTACTTACAGTCCCTAGAGTTAGGACTAAACAAGGAGAAGCAGCTTTTAGTTATTATGCACCAAAAATTTGGAACAAACTCCCAGAGAACTTGAGGTCTGCTGCAACTCTCAGTTCTTTTAAATCGAGTCTGAAGACTTTTTTGTTTCCATTTTAACCTGCAATTTTCATTTTATTTGCTTTTAAATGTTTTAAATCGAGTTTTATAATGTGTATTGTGTATTCTAATCTTGCCCCTGTAAAGCACTTTGAGTGGCCTTGTGTCTGAATTGTGCTATATAAATAAACTTGCCTTGCCTTGCCTTGCCTATTCGGATAGGCCCCTAGTGTTCCAAATCGCATACTCTTTCTTTTTTCTATTCTACATACTACATCCGACGATAAAAAGAATCTAGATAGGATGCAATAGGCATACTATTGGGACATACTTTTACTTATTTATTTCATCATAACATTGTGCCTTGATCTTGCCTCTTGCTTTTATATCCGTTGCATCCCTGTTTGTTTTCATATAGAGGCTCCGTTGATGTGACGTCACTTCAGGTTCGCACTGGATTATGGGTCAGAATCGCCCAAATAGGATGCTTTTTTCAACACTAAAAATCTTGGCCGTATATAGTAGACATCCGGGTCTTTCTAACCATCCTAAATCTGGCCACAAGAATCGGGACATACTAAATCTTTTTTCTACCATACTAAATAGTAGAAAGTATGCGATTCGGAACGCAGGGAGTGTGTTTAGTGGTGTTACAAGGCCCAGGACCCATTGTGGCTGTGGATCTGACCTGTATGGGCCCTCTGTCACGGACCATGATGGCTGCGTTTGTACGCTTGTCGGGGGTTTATGGAATATTCCAGAACTTTCCCATAGGCCTAATGCTCCTCCAGTTGTCACACTCACATCTCAGGACACACAGTCAGCCTCTCTCTCTCTCTCTCTCTCTCTCTCTCTCTCTCTCTCTCTCTCTCTCTCTCTCTCTCTCTCTCTCTCTCTCTCTCTCTCTCTCTCTCTCTCTCTCTCTCTCTCTCTCTCTCTCTCTCTCTCTCTCTCTCTCTCTCTCTCTCTCTCTCTCTCTCTCTCTCTCTCTCTCTCTCTCTCTCTCTCTCTCTCTCTCTCTCTCTCCTCCATCTCTCACTCTTTCTCTAAAGTTCTCTGTCATAATGATGAACATATACCAGCTTGGTCCCCCAAGGCTTTTAGACCAGTTCAGGCTAATTTTTGGTTCAGCCAACCATGATCCAGATGGACACATTGCACCCATACAGATCTGCCCTAAGAACACAGTGAGAGAGAGAGAGAGAGAGCAATACAAAATGTGTTGTATAATGAGCACCATCGGCTCATTCAGTTTGTGATGGAAAGGGCTTTGGTCTTTTTATAGAAATAAAAAATCTATTTAGGAAGCAAAACTCCTAATACAATGAAGCAGAGCACTGGCCTGGTATGAATGTGTGTGTGACCCTTCACTGCCCCATCACTGTTGAGAGAACATTAAGGTTATCCGGGCAAGTTGGAAGGTCCTTCACTTTAAAACACTAGTTGTTAAGACTAGGTCAGGGTCCATCCTTCTCTCACTGGTTTTAATATTTCATTTGCTTGTCTTTATCCCTCCCTCCTGTCTGTCTGTCCAGTCTATAACGACATCTTGGTGTCGGGGCGTGGAGACTCCTTCTTCATCCGTACCCACTTCCAGTATGAGAAAGAGACTCCTCAGTGCCTGGCCTTCAGCCGTGGGGACATCTTCAAAGTGGTGGACACACTCTACGATGGCAAGCTGGGAAACTGGCTGGCCATCCGCGTAGGCAAGGACAAGCAGCTGCTGGAGAAGGGCATCATCCCCAACAAGAGCAGGTAGCCTTCCAAATGTTCTTCCTCCCAAGAGGTGGAGGTCTCCAAATGGTTAACCGTACTATCATCACCTCCATGGGCCAGACCAGATTCCGTACCCATATTATTGAAGATGAGTTGTGTGATTCCTCTGTGAGTCATTCTTCCGTAAATACTTTACAATAGTGGTACAATCATTTACTGTTAGATGCTAAAACAAGCATTAACTAGGCATTAAGTGATCCAGGGATCACATTTCCCTGTGAGAACAGTTTGTTTATTAAATTATTAGAATATACCTTAATGTTTAACTTCTCTGACAGACCCAAAGTTACATAGAGCACCTTTAATACACGGCCTTTTTATTACCTTTTTAATGCATAAAACATGTATGTGAATTTGGGATGTTTGAGTGACAGGTGTATTTGCCTTTACAGAGCAGAGCAGATGGCCAGTGTGCAGAGCTCTCATAAGGCTGCTGCGGGGGACAGGGCAGACTTCTGGAGGCTGAGAGGTCAACGCTCTCTCAAGAGGAAAGACCTGAGGAAGAGCAGAGACAACCTGAGCATCCACACCCTGGCCACACGCTTCCCAGCATATGAACGAGTGGTGCTCCGAGAAGGTGTGTGTGTGTGTGTGTGGAACGCTGCTGTGGATTGATCCTTCTCTACACCTGTGTTTGAAATAATAGGTAGAAGAGTTTTTAGGGGTATGAATAATATCAGTTTTGACTGTACCTTTAAGTAACAAGAAGTCTTGTATGTGTGTGTTTGTGTGTTTTGGTGTTGGTGTCCCAGAGGTCTGGGGCCGGTTTCCCAAAGCCTTCTTAACCCTACGTCAATCGTAGCCCCTACGTAGAGTTCCTACTTAACATTTCACCTGTTTCCCGAAGCGTTCTTTGCTACGAATCTCTTTTGTACGTCATACGTTGGTAAGGTTGGTCTGGAGCGCCCTCAGAGCCTTCTTAGCTCTACCGTAGGGATGTTTCAGCTCTCACTTGTGTCATTTAACTAATAAATCTGACTGTATTTCATATCAAACGGACACAGCGATGACTGTATTTGATAACAAACTGTTAAAAACGATACAACTGTATAGCGTATATCACGTATATTTAAAGTAGGCTATTTGATATTTTAGCAGAATACCATTCACTCTGATTCACAAAGTGTTCAAACTATATGAACAAGTACTTTTTAGTCATCTAACTGACTTGACAATCAGCATTAACTGAATGGATGCGATGTCCGTCAATATGAAAATACTTTATACGTGATACGCTATAGTCTGCAGTCGGATCGTTTTTATCAGTTTGATATTTAATACAGTCATCGCTGTGTCCCTGTGATATGAAATACAGTCAGATGTATAAGTTTAATGACACAAGTGAAAGTCCCTGTGATCGCTGTGGCATCGCCAGAGATACAAACCCCCACATTCCCTTCCGTTAAAGCACCATGCGTAAAACGGACACGAGTAACATCCCTGTTTCGCATGGAACTGCCACACATTCATGAAGAAAATAATTGCCGAAAACAATCTTAATTTTAATCTCCTCCTCTGTTTCTATATTTTCTATATCTTTTTTTAATCAGTATAGGCTATGGTAGTATGTTGGACCATGGTTAACACTAGAACCTCCGCACTGTGTTCCACACGGCTCGTCCGGCTCAGCTGACAGCAGCCGGGCAGAGTGCGTCGGATCCTCCGCCTCAAAACATGTAAACATGTGAAAAACTTTATTAATAATCAATTAAAGCTTACCTTAAAATAAGTGTGCCATCTTAATGTTTATTGTATGTTGGATTTTAGCTCATTTGGACGCTGTTTTGGCCTCTGTTTTTATTGATAGGCTACTGGCAATATTATATCTACTTTCAGTTTCCTTACTGAATTAGATTATAAAACAAGAGGTCCAAAACACCGATGATGATTAAAGATCTCCTATTATACTACTTTTCTGGTCTTCATTTCTTGTTAAAAACTGCTAGAGCAACCTGACACGAATCACGTCACAAAAAACATGTATATTTTCGGGAAGCTCTTCCTCTCATCTCAGCGCGCACAGCAGTCTCTCTCTATACTTGGCTTTGTGCTTCTCCGCCCCTCCCCTCCCCCTCCCCCCCTGCTGCAAACCCCACTCTGTTGTGATTGGTTACCTTCCTTCTGGAACACTTTCACCAGCGCGCGGGCAGATTTGAGAGCAGGAAGGTGGGGGCATGGCCGGAGCTTGCCGGAGCAGCATTACCATACATGGAAACATCCGCTTTTCGTGACGACAAGAATATCAGGAAATTCTGAACCGATTTGAACACGTGACTTCTCGACCGGCTGCCCTAGTGTTTAGTGCTCTGCACAGCCACCCCAGACGGTCAGCAGGGAATACGTCTAAATGCATGTACGTCATTATTTGATACGCTAGTATGGTTAAACATGACTATAAATCATTATAACAACGTTTATAGGTCATAAAAGTCAAAAAGTATCATAGGTCCTCTTTAAACAAACTCATTTATGACTTTATATTACACTAGAAATGCACAGGTAGATTTGATTATGCCGCATATAAAGAGAACGCTGGCGCTTCTAGTGTTAAATAAATGTTTCGGCCTAGAAGGATTTCTAGCAATCTTTTATCCGCAAAGACTGCAATACGTTTTATAATATAGCCTAGTGCTGTCATGCAGCTGCGCATGAAATGAGCAGGAAATGGAAAATCGAACTCTGAGCAATCAATTTCAGCAGTGTACGAACGACGTAAGGAGTGTTTCTCCTAAGAGACCGTTCGGGAACCACGACTACAGAGGTAAACAACTTTGGTAAGTCCTAACGTAGGAGGCTTCGTAGCTCGCTAAGAGAGGACGTTATCGGGAAACCGGCCCCTGGACTGGCCATACTATGTGAATACAGTCCATGTGTTAACCTGTGAGCGTGGTTCTGAGCAGTGTGTTGTTGTTGTTGTTGCAGCTGGGTTCCGTCGTCCTCTGGTGCTGTTTGGCCCCATCGCTGACGCTGCTAATGACAGGCTGGCCTCTGAGATGCCCGAGCTCTTTGTCATTGCCAGTGAGTCTCTGCCATCCTGCTTTTGTATGTGTGTGTCTGTGTGTGTGTGTGTGTGTGTGTGTGTGTGTGTGTGTGTGTGTGTGTGTGCTTGCGTGTGTGTGTGTGTGTGTGTAAGTCCTCCTTGAATCCCAATCATATTGCCTCTTTCTAAATGTTCCTTCCACTCCTTGTGTGTTCCTCTGTTAGAGACAGAGCCTAAAGACGCCGGCTCAGAGAAGTCCTCAGGAGTGGTTCGCCTCAACACCATCCGACAGATCATTGAGCAGGTACCCACTGGCCTTAACACACACACACACACACACACACACACACACACACACACACACACACAAATATCAAATGCAATGGCCGGGGAAAATAAGAAAAGCATTAGAGTTTGATTGGACTGAACAGTTGTGAGTTAGCAGTATACATAAACAGCAGCGGCCAAGCATGCAGTCCTGAGCGGGCCCTTCTTCAGCATTTCCCACACTGTCTGAGGTCTGTCTGAGAAGGGCTCCTAGATCAAGGGTAGGCTGTGGGACCGAGCACAGAGACATTCATAAGATCAGCTTATAAGAAAAGATTGTATTTAAGGTAGAACTGACTACACCCATTGAGAAGGAAATCATTAAAAGCACAACAGACTGTTAGGCCAGGGACACACATCCTGCATCTACCTCTGGAGTGTCTGTGTTTGTTACTGCTCCCTCTCTCACGCTGTTTTCGGCCACACATGCAACGTCTCAGCTGCTGCTGCAGTGCTGCTTCTAAAAGCTTTAGTTTACTAATATTGAGTTTCAACACAAATCCGTGTGTGTCATTGCCTTTTTTTCTCTCTTTTTTCCACATTTTCACTTGTGGGAAGTTTTATTTTGGAAGAGACAAACCGGGAAATTGTGAAACTACAGTGAATGCTGCTGGTATGACTCTCAACAGAGTATTTCTCTATCAGTTAAAGGTTCAGTAAGTGGGATGGTCAGTTTAGCTAACTTCCTGTCAGTGACTGCAGTTAGCAGTCCCCTCCCTCGTCCCCACGTCACCACATTAATGCACTGCGGTCTTCAAGCAGCTAGTTATCTAGCATCATCTCAGATCCATAAATGTGATAGAACATGATAAAAACCATGAAACAGACATTGGGAAGCATTTTTACCTGCTCCGCAATTGTAGGGGCATACTTATTCACCCATCTGTCGCTCTGCACGTGCACCGGCAGTGAGACGGGTACCAGTTTGTAGTGTTCTGTCTTCTGATTGGTTAACAGAAGTGGGATCCCCGAAAAGTTGATTTGCCGATGACATGCAAAGCGGGTGACTGAGAGATCCAACTGGCGTCAGCAGGGCGTCAGAGGTCTGATGTGTGGAGCTGTAGTGTGTTAACACGGTCGCCAAAAAAAAGTCAGGTGCAGGATGTGTGTCTTAAGTAGGATTATATTTTGGTCATTTGGATCATTTCAAATTTGAGGGTGTTTTTCAATTAGGTTTTTTCTTCTTGAATGGTTTTCCAACCAAAAGTTCCACTTTCAAATTTTGGATTCTTTTTAAAGTCAGCTAACGTAACCTTTGATGAAAAGCAGCTGCTGTGACGTAAAACAACCATTACAGGATAATAGTAATTGATCAAATGATTTAGTGTACTTGTAGTCCAAGTAATGAAGAACCGGACTGTAGTAATTAAACCTACATAGCAATTCATAGCAATATCTCTCTCTCTCTTTCTCTATCTATCTATCTATCTATCTATCTATCTATCTATCTATCTATCTATCTATCTATCTATCTATCTATCTATCTATCTATCTATCTATCTATCTATCTATCTATCTATCTATCTATCTATCTATCTATCTATCTATCTATCTATCTATCTATCTATCTGTCTGTCTGTCTGTCTATCTGTCTATCTGTCTGTCTGTTTGTTTGTCTGTTTGTTAGGGACAATGCATATTGATGAATAGCTGTAACAATAAAATGTTAGCAAAAGTGCTAATTTACATCCGTTATCCCTAGGCAGGCAGAGAAATACAAGTTACAAATAGAATACATACAAATACAAAGGCACAAATAACACAATACAATAAAAGAGTTTAAAGGTGGTCACAGACTTGCTTTTCTTTTATCTACTGTTTGAGGTGTTTTTTGAAGGTTGCATAAGTTTGTGAGTCTCTCCTTGTGAGTACCTCGTGTCCCTGTTCCTCCCACCCAACAGGAGAAGCACGCCCTGCTGGATGTGACGCCCAAGGCAGTGGACACCCTGAACTACACCCAGTGGTACCCCATCGTCATCTTCTTCAACCCAGACAGCAAGCATGGCATCAAGGCCATGAGACAGAGGATCTGCCCCAACTCCAACCGCAGCGCCCGCAAACTCTACGAACAGGCTGTCAAGCTAAAGAAGACCTGCTCTCACCTATTCACTGGTAAACGAGCAACAGACAAGCAGATTTTTCAGTCAAGTGTAATCGGCCAGTGTTTTATTTAAGTGTGTGTGCTGAGTGTGGATGTTTTTCTCATCCAGCCACCATTGATCTGAACTCAGCCAATGACGCGTGGTACGGCAGCGTCAAAGACTCCATCAGAGAGCAGCAGATGCAGGCTGTGTGGGTTTCTGATGGCAAGGTATACACTCACACACAAGACATATGTTATTTTGTATTATATCTTGTACAGCACTTTGGTCAACTGATGTTGTTTTTAAATGTGCTATAGAAATCACTTTGACTTTGACTTTGACTTTGACACACACATACAAAAAGTCAACTGAATCTAAATCAAATGCCTCGTTTCCACTGAGCAGCTTGTTTAGGTTTGGCACGGTTTGGCAGGGCACAGTTACCCTAGATCTGGCTTTTAAGTCCACTGCCGAAAGCAGTGAAAATGCCATAACAATTTACAGATTTTCTCTGAACACAAAACTCTTCACTCTTGCAGAGGCGATAACTTCTTTTATATACAGTGGCTTGCAAAATGTATTCATACCGCTCGAACTTTTCCATATTTTGTCACGTTACCACCACACACGTAAATGAATTTTATTGGGATTGTATGTGATAGACCAACACAAAGTTGCGCATAATTGTGAAGTGGAATAAAAATTAAACATGGTTTTCAATTGTCTTTATAAAATTTTTTTTTAAAAAGTTTGGCGTGCAAAAGTTTTCAGCCCCCTGAGTCAATACGTTGTAGAACCACCTATCGCTGCATTTGCAGCTGCAATTCTTTTGGGGAATGTCTCTACCAGCTTTGTACATCTACAGACTGACATTTTTGCCCATTCTTCTTTGCAAAATAGCTCAACCAAAAGGTGACAGAAATAGGTACGGTTTGCTTATTATGGTACCCTTTCCATCTTTTGACAGTGGAAACGCAAATAAAAGTGGAACACCGAACCACACCACTCAGTGGAAACAAGGCTACAGTTATTTGTTATTGAGTCTCAATAGTTGTGTAGTGGATTGACTGCCCTGCTTTCTTCCTGTCACCTTTCATAGCAGTGTGTGCTCTGAGCATGCTCACACAGTGTGTCTTCCTATACTTCCTTACCAGTAGTGCTCTACAGCTCGGCTCTGTTTGTCTTCTCTTCTTCTTTCTCTTGTTTTTGTGTTATCCGTCTGTCTGTCCATCCTTCCTGCCTGTACACCCAAGATCCACAATGTGTCTCTTCTAGTTGGAGGGAGTAGAGAGTGATGTGAAGTGCCAGGATGTGGAGCGCCTGTCCTTCCTGTCTGCCATGTCAGCTGACTACCTGAGCATGGACAGTCGTCTGGCCTCAGACCTGGATGACACGGCGGACGAGGGCGGCGCCTACACCGACAACGAGCCCGACGTGGAGGTCATGCACATCTCAGCCATCAGCCGCTCCTCTGAACCTGTGTCAGCTGAGGAGGTCAGGTTCAACACACTCACACGCACACTCACACACACACACACACGCACACTCACACTCACACACACACGTACACTCACGCTCACACGCACACTCACACGTACACTCACACTCACACTCACACGTACACTCACACTCACGCTCACACGCACACTCACGCTCACAATCACCCTCACACTCGCACTCTCACACACACACACACACACACTCACTCACACACACACGTACACTCACACTCACGCTCACACGCACACTCACGCTCACAATCACACTCACACTCGCACTCTCACACACACACACACACACACTCACTCACACACACACGTACACTCACACTCATGCTCCCACGCACACTCACGCTCACAATCACCCTCACACTCACACTCGCACTCTCACACACACACTCACACGCACACTCACTCACACACACTCTCGCCCTCACACACACACACACACACACACACGCACACACACACACACACACACACACACACACACACACACACACACACACACACACTCGCCTTCACATTCACAGCATTACTGTGATCAGCTGAGCTGCGCCAGCCTGCGTTCAGTAGATGGATTGTTTAAATGCGCCAAATTGTACTGGAAGGACTATCCACTACAACGTTTCACTGCCAACTACTGACCTGGAATGCATACCACAGTGATGTAGTTCTCTTTTGTGGATATGTGTGCATGTGTAGCACATTCAAGAACTGTCAACTATACACGGATGCTTTTAAAGACGCAGAGGAAAAACTTTTCTGTTCTGAGCAAATCTGTAGTCGTGTAAATGTAGCCTAAAGCTTCCATGCAGCTAGTGTTGAGTGCGCTGTAGGGATCCATTAGCTCTAGAACTCAGAGAGTGACCTCTATGCTGCTCACTGTGTGCTGCAGCAGCAACCTCTGAGAACAGAAAAGACCATACATGCATGTTTCTTGCAAGTGTATTTTTGGAGAGTTCGCCGTTGTTCTCTGTCTGTTTACATAACATGATTCAGACTTAGCCGCTAGCTTGTAATGATTTAAATTCTGCTAGTTACTGTTTGAGTGAATGGTTTTTACTTTCTGTTCCACCACTGCCTGTACTAGCCATTTCTAAGCCCCGCGGCACAGTTAGGGTAGGAAGGTTTTTCAATAAGATTATTTATTTATATTTGTTTCAGGACAATGCACATTAATGAACATGTACAGCAGTACACATAAAAATGTCAGATTGTAGCCCGGGGGCTCATTTCCATCTGTAGTCCATTAGACAGGTTGATGTTACAATATAAATGACAAAGATATACAATAGAAACATTTGCTTTATACAAATACGGAGAAACAGAAAGAAAAGTAAAACAGGAGAATTCATTAGTAGGATTAGTAGGTTAAACGAATACACAACTAATAAGGTACAGCATACATTTAGAGGTGGTTGCACCTTTGCTTAGTTCTTAGCCATACCTTAACTTGGCTCAGTATCAGTTAGTTTCCTTATCTTCCTTTTTTGGAAATGCGTTACCACAGACTAGTACAGACCAGTATGTGTACAGACAAGACAAACATGTAGATCACATAGATTCAACGTACATAACAAAACATGTACATAATACATACACAGCACCTTTACTAAAGTTGTAGTCAGCGGTTCTAGAGAATGTTTGTTGTCAAACTCACTTTTTGTACCTGTCCTTACTGTGTGTGTGCTGAAAAAAATCGAGTGTTAATAAACAGCCTGGGCTCTGTAAACTGGAATGTAAACAAAGAGACTCTACAGTAGCTTTCAGCAATGCTATTGATATACAGTAGGCTAAGATTTGGTGCTATGTAAAAACAAGTGGCACGTGTTTTATGGTTGTAAATAGTACTGCAACAAGTCTTCCAATAAAGCGGTCAATAGGCTATTTAAAGAGGTGTTGATGCCATACGTATCAAAGTCAAAGTATTGCCAAGGGTCAGTGTGAAGCCCACTGAGGCAAATGTCCATTTGTGATTTTGGGCTATACAAATAAAACTGATTTGATTTGACTTAGCCTTCAAATGGGTCTTGGATCTGTGTGTGGTAAGATGGTTAGTTAGTAATGTACAAAACGTCCCTTAGCAGATTTGGGGCGGCTGTGGCGAAGTGGTTAGGGCGGTCTTCCACTCAACTACAGGGTTTGTGGTTCGATCCCCCGTCTCCCCGCTACACGTCGAAGTGTCCCTGGGCAAAGAGACACTGAACCCCAAATTGCTCCCTATAGTTAGCCAGCTATCAGTGTATGAATGTGTATGTGTATGGTAACGTGGGAATGGGAACAGGTCTCCCTTGAAAAAGAGTCTCTGGGCTCAATGGGATTAACCTGTATAAATAAAGGTTAAAAAAATAATTCTAAAGACCGGTACCTTCATTATGTTTATTTGCAAAGCTTGGACAACCTGCATGTGTCACCATGAAACAGTAAGCTGTAGAACATATTGACCTGACATGATCGATACAAATTAAGATGAGTACATCCCATTTTATATACTATCTATGTTACATCCACAGGCCACTATTGAATCAGTCATAGCACCACCTACTGGCAACATTAAGTAGATTGACAAAACAACATTCTATTTACATTACATTTACGTTCTGTGTTCTACACTTGATATACATGATTTATAATTAGTCCTTGTCATAGCGCTACATTGTGGACACAGGACGTTATATTTTTAACTCCTTTATGCAATGTCCAAGATTCGTAAAAATGTTTACATGTCAAAAGCAGCTCAGTTGTTCATCTTTTTACCTAACACACTGTCTCTGCAAAATACTGTAGGGTTCTATGTTCCTGTTGAGAGACATGCTGTGTGTCTACTGGACACACCCTTAAGTTCTCCCAAGTTGTTCTCGCTTTATTCTGAGCACGTGGATGCCATCTGTAGTTCCAACAGGGGATTGCCACTCCAAGCAGGCCATGACAGGAGACTATAGTTATCCATTGCTTCTGTACAGACAGGTGACGTGTACAGGATTGTGTCCAGGTGACACAATCGTTAGTCACAGTCTTTGTCTACAATGTATTGTATTTACTCCTATAATGAATGAGAGGAGTCATTCAAATTCCTGAGTTGTCCTGTATGCAAACATAATAGAAAAGAAATACCATCAAACACATTTCTGGATGTGGATATATAAGTTACCAAAACAAATGAATATTATTTAATATATACTGTATACAGTATATACAGCAGAACAGGAAATTAGAATTTGTCATTATCTAAAAAAAAAAGCATTTGGTATTAAACTGTGGATCACAATAGAAGTGAATTGTAATCCAAACGGTTTCATACCATAATGCTTGTAGATCTGTGTGAGATCACACTGATTCCACATGAACCAAAGTCAGTCATTATTAAAGTCAATCTTTGAAGCTTTAGCCTGAGACACCAAAGTGTCATGCTCCTGCTTACTGACTTGACCTGTTCTGTATACTGTGTGTGTTTGTCTGTCTGTCTGTCTGTCTGTCTGTCTGTCTGTCTGTCTGTCTGTCTGTGTCTGTAGATCTTGCGCCGGTATAGTCCAGACATCAGGAGTCGCATGAGGAAAATGAGCAGCCGGGAAGTCCTCAACAGGTCCAGCCCTCCACATGGGTTCTTACCAGACAACAAGGTGAACCACACAGGATATCTGTAAACTGAAAAGTTATAAAAGAACTGTTATGGTTTCCTTAAGGCCAGACGCTGCAGGTGAATATGATAACAATTTGAACTTATAGATATGCCATATTGCCAGTTCATGACTTAAATTAAAACATATATATACACTTACCAGCCACTTTATTAGGTACACCTTGCTAGTGCCAGGTTTAACCTCCTTCAGAACTGCCTTAATACTTCATGGCATACTTTCAACAAGGTGTTGGAAACATTCCTCAAAGGAGTGGCACCCATCTGCTTCAAAGTTGGACGTGTTGTGCGTTCAGAGATGGTATTCTGCATACCCTGGTTGTAACGAGTGGTTATTTGAGTTACTGTTGCCTTTCTATCATCTCAAACCAGTATGCCCATCTTCCACTGACCTCTGACTTCAATAAGGCATTTTATGTCCACACAACTGCCGCTCCCTGGATATTTTTTCTTTTTCGGGCCATTCTCTATAAGCCCTAGAGATGCTTCTGCCTGAAAGTTCCAGTAGATCAGCAGTTTCTGTAATACTCAAACCAGCCTATTTTTTTAAAATATGCAAATGTACGCATAATTAGTAAGAATATAGTTCCAAATGTACATAATTATTGAAACATTTTGGAAAAACCTGTAATAGAAAAAAACATTCATGATCATATTATAAGTTAAACACTTTCCCTCATCACCTTAAAGCCTAGACGCTTAGTGTTCAGCCTCTTTTCCACCAAGCGCTGAGGCAAAAGGGTGAAGCTACACACTGCAGTCTGTTCATTGGTTTCTCTTCATTGAATCAATCTGCAGACTGCACTGTGTCCCGCTGCTATGAAGTCACCATAGCTACGTAGTGGCTATCGACTGTCTGCGATGGAAAAGCAAGCCAGATATAACATAACAGAGCCGTACCGCTCAGTGGAAGCGAGGCAATACGTGGTTTTGTTTTAGACTTTTAAACAGATAACTGTATTATCTCTGCACTGAGTGTATGTCCTGACGCTTCTCCCTCCTTCCTCAGGTGAAACTCTCTCTGAGGGACAATCCGCTCCTTGTATCAGGCTCCACCAACCCACACAGTCACCACCGCCACAACCACACTGCAGCCCCCAACTCCAGCAGGAGTTATGACTCTCCCTCCAGCAGCAGCCCAGCCAGCAGCAACAACGAGCCCCCTGCAGCCATCCCCCGCCCACTGGCCTGCCCCGCTCCTCCTCCTCCTCCTCCACCACCGCCTCAACACTTCAACCCCTGTGGTAAACTGCTGAGCCTGGGAGCGACACAACCCTACACTGCTCCTCAGGCCGGCAGCATGGCAGAGGCAGCAGCTCACCCGGCAGCATGTAGACAGCTGGAGCAGGCAGCACACGACAGCCCTGCAGAGGACCCGTCCATGAGGTCCTTCATGGGGAAGATCAAGGCCTTTGAGAAGATGGATCACTTTGCGCGGGCACACAGATTGTTGGAAGTGCAGGAGGCTCACAATGCCAGGGTGGGCATATAAGCTTAAAGATCCCATTGGTCCTATGCTAGTCCATGCAATGGAAGCCAGGGACTTTGATCAGTTGTGTAAGGTTTTACAGATTGGTCATGTATTGGTCAGATGATGTATGCCTCTTTGCATGGGGCAATCACCAAAGCCAGCATTAAAGTTGTAGTCAGTGATTCTGGAGAACGCTTGTGGTCAAATCACTTTCATCATATCTGGTCATATCTGCTCATGAACCGCTACCTGTCTGTACTATGTCTGCACTGAGAAAAATAATCGTCTGGGCTCTGTAAACGTTCATGTTGCTAGCTACGGCTTCCTTTGTTTAATTACCAGTTTACTAGGTTGTGTATAAATACTGGATTTCATATCAGCACACACACAAAGTATGGACATGTAGAGGGTCATGAGGAGATATTCACAGAAGTGAATTTGTCAACAAGCGTTCTCCAGAATCTCTGACTCAACCTTTAATTTCAAGGTGTTTTAGAACAATGAGCATACAGCACCGCAGATCCAGAAGGGGTGGTTGAAATGAATACAAATCAGATTAGCTTGATTTCAATCTCATTTTCAACAGTTACAGTGGCATGATGAAATTGGCTCATCAAAGTGTGCAGATCAAGAGAGTATTGTTGTCCATGATGTGCAAAGAGAAAATGAATAAATATATATGACATCAAATGGATGGACAATGTCTGGAGCATACTGTTAAATAAATTCACCTTTACTAAGGTCTGACAGATTATTAAAGATTCAATTTAAATAGCTCTCCACTACAAAGGCCCCCAAAGGTTCAATCTCATAGCGCTAACTTTGCTAACACAAAGTTGTTTCTGCTCGTTAAAAATCCCCTCTCAGTAAGTGCCCTTCAGTTTATTTTCATTGCTTGCTTTATTTCTGGAATAATGTGTAGTTAACTTCATTGTTTTAACTGTAGTGCAGAAAGTATTGTAGGAGTAAGGAGTTTGGATATCAGACTTTAATCAACTAATCTTTGCTTCCAGTTGGAAATAGCTCAGAAGCATCCAGACATATATGCAGTACCGCTGAAGACAGCCAAGCTGGAGCACAGTCGCCCACAGCCTATCGGGTAGGCTCACTACTGCCGTACGACTGTTTCCCAGCTCCGCTGTGAGTGTGTTTGTCACCGTGTTTGTGTGTTTGCAGTGTTCCATTACCTCTCAGTTTACAGTTAACACTCATAGTGCACACAGTGTCGACCTCGTGGCGCTGCTAGACTAAGAGTCAGGGGTCAGTGAAGGCATTAAGATACATCATGTGAGAACCATGAAGGACACTTTGTGCTGATCCATCTATCAGATTGAATAAGAATTTGACACACAGGAAAAGGCATTACAAAGTCAAGACTTTAAAAATCTTTAGCAAATTCTATCCAGAAGTGGTTACATTTACACCATTTCATAGTAATGGATACTTGTTAAGATGCTTCTGTCTGGACCGACCAACTTTGCTCAATTGTCAATCAGCTAGTACAAAGTGTTGCCAAAGCTAGTGAAGCGCACTCTAGGCTACAAAGTGTCACAGCCTACTACTGGCCTGGCATGTGTACTACAGCGATTTAGGTTCCGTTCGCAGATCTGTGTGCATGTTCAAAATGCTGTCTACAACGTGAAGGTTTTCAAAAACTTAAAGGAAAAGCTTTTTTCTGTTTTCAGCGAGACTGTTGTTGTGTAAACGTGGCGTAGAGTTGAAGTGGGGCAGGACTCAGAGCAGCTTGTATTGTGTGTGTTTGTCCAGGTCCAGCTACCGTCCTGAGGCCCAGCCTGAGGGAGGCTCCTTCTACCCCAGTGAAGAGGAGGCAGTGCCGGGATACTACACCGCCAACTCTTACCAGTACCAGGACACTGAACTGTAGCCTCTGTGCCAGCCCTCTACATGTACCAATGTACTGCAGTCTATTTAGACACTTACCATTCCACCATGTCCTTCACAAATAAGCTGCTGACTTAAAACTGACTCTTTGCTTCTTCAATATTGAGGGAAAAAACGTTATTTCTTTTTTGTTTGTTTTTTGCTTTAATGAATTTATAGCAATATGTACTATCCATTTGGGTAGCAACACACTGTCTTCACTTTACTTTTTATGTTGTATATTTGATTGTTTATTTTCTTGCGTACCACTTTTAATGGTCAAAACTGAGTGACTAGGAACCACTTGTTTTTCTTGTCTATGCAAGACTTCAGTTTGTGCACAGTGTAACTGAAACCTATTGCCACGACTTCTGCCCTCAAAAAACCTCAAAAAACATAAGATGCGCTTTATTATCACATCTAACCCCTTATTTTATATATATATATATATATACATATATATATATATACATATATATACATACATATATATACATATATATATATATATATATATATATATATACACATATATATATATATATATATATATATATATATACACATATATATATATATATACACATATATATATAATTACATATATATATAATTACATACAGTGTGTATATCTAAAGTCAAGTGTTTCTACTCTGTCTTTGCATTCCTTGGTATATGACAATGCCTATGTATACATACAGTATATCTATCTACATGTATATATCCATCCATCTATCCATATGTATATTCTACCCTGGAATTTGTTACAATTTTTTGAAGTGCCTTTTCCTTTCTAGTCAGTCCCATGAGGTTTGGGTTGTCTTTCCTCCGTCCCTCAGCCACCCAGCCGTACTAAACTCTCTGCTGCTGTCCAGCTTTAAGGGAAACCAGGGAACCAGTGACACCAAAACCTTAATAAACCTTAACCCTACATACAACAGTACAGTACACACACCCTGCAGCCAGTCCTGTCTGCCATGTGTAAGACAGTGCAAACCATTGTGTCTGATCAATGAGTATGTAGCCTATTCTAAATCAGTTGTGTTAAAGGCCTGGTCAATCCAGCAGCATTTCAATGGAATACATTTAATTGAATTGCAATTGGCATAAGTGGACTAGCTCATTGGGGCGAAGAAGTTAATCTGTTGAAAATATTTTATGTCCAGTTGGATTTTGGCAAACTAGTCCACTAAGCAATAGTGAAGTGTCATCACAGTGCTTAACTTTGAAGGTAGAGAGAGAGACACACAGAGAGAGAAGAGAGAACTGTCTCAGCTGTATCAGCGTGGTTGGGCTTTTAAATAACCTCCTCTGTCATAGTAGGCTAGGAACTGCTCCGCTAAAGAGATGTGGATTTTAGACATATGAGATAAAAATCAATGGTACATCTCAGTGGAGTGCTAAGTGACTAGCACCAGCTTGTTTCTAGTATGTTGACAGCTTGTGGGGCAGTAGGAGATATTGTTGTTCTAGCACCACATTTGGACACATGGCTGTCTCACCACTCGCTCACCAGCTCTCCTTACTCGCCAGCTATTTTTCCAATTAGTGCTGGGGGTCGTCCATACGTCACCAAGATATATAGGCTATATACATATCAACTATTTCACTAGAACATCACATTCATTTTATAGTGCCACTACCTGGTGTTATAGGGGTCTTTAGATTTTTTCCTTATTTTTGACCATGTTTAGTGCTCAGTATGCTATGCTGTTTTTGCACTGTACCTCCCAGCAAGAAATGATTTGACAGTCTTAACTGTGAGGCCATTGGAGTGATGTATGTCGCCAATTGGAATGTCCGGTCGAATACGTTCCTGCAGGTGACACTCTCTTCTGTCTGTTTAGCCATTATGGCTATCACTGCCTATGCTAACAACATGAGTGATTGGTGATTATAGTTTTCTTATTGTCAACAAATTCAATGTTCAGATTCAAACCAACACTGAATTACTCATTTGCATTTTTTGTATAACCAAAGCCTTATATATAACTTAGTCCTCTGTGCCATAGAGCTCCATTGTTATCCATAGACTGCTGTCGAAAAATACTCACTAAAACACAATGTGTATTAGGTCACTGCTGAAAATGGTTCCTAAACAACTGCACTCCTTAATGTTATTTGATAAAAAGCAGAAATGTCCAGCTGTTTCAAGAAGTTACTGAACATTTTTTTTAAGTGAAACTATGTGTAATCTTTTTATCAATATGTATGTCTTCAGTGAAAACTAGTAAGTATTGCTTACGGGCTCACACATTGTTGGTTTTGGTCTTTTTTTGTGAAGTTTATTGGCAATAAGAAGAATATAGAATAATAACAAGCGCTGTGTCCCTTAAAAGCATTGTCCTATTTTTTGGAAGAACGTCTTACGAGGACTGAATGAGTGGATGTGGATCTGTCCTCTGAAGGTATGGCTGGGTGGACTTGCTATGGGGCCGTCGAATGCTTTTTCCTCGCATTTCAAACACAGAAGCCCTCAAAAAGACCTCATGATGAACAAAGCAGGACCCACCTGAATGCCTTTAACATGTCATTTGATTATGTGGTGCATATTCCCAAACCTATGTTCACAAGATTTCAGCCCCTTGTGTAGTAGCTTCCTTAAGCTAGGATGGTAAAGCCAGCCTTGTCTGAAGTAGCCTACACACATTTGTGGGATGTGTCCTTCCTTTATCCTGCGTTCCAAATCACATACTTTTTCTTTTTACTACACTACATACTAAACTACAGAAGAGTTTGAGGGCCACAGGAGAGAAAAATAATTCAGATAAGGATTTTTTTTTTTCATTATGTCAAGAAATGTCAAGAATTAAAGACGAATACTCCAAAATGCTATTGGAGTTAGTGGGATATTTATGTATTTTCAGCATACTACAATTGACGTGCATGTATTGGGACGTCCTATATCTTTTTCTGGCATACGAAATAGTATGGGAATTGGAACGCAGGGTTAGTGTTCATAACTAACCACAGGCATTACAGCTAGCAGCAAGACCTAATTGCTCATGCACAATCCTCGCATATGTGGTGAGCAAGTCTGGCTGAATCATTGTTGTGTTCAGTCATCCAAAGAGTAGAGCAAAATGTCCACATGTCTACACCCAGAGGGAAAACTGTGATGGATGTTAGTGTAGTTCTGACCCAGAGGAGGCCCCACTATGAGCGAGAGTCAGTGCCCTGCCAGGGTGCCTGGTGGCTTGGCTTAGGTTTGGGCTCAACCATCAGTACGAATGAATTGTCCCATCATGTTTCAAATTATGCTTGATTGTATGTTTCAGTTCACTCTTTACCTCCACACGAGTTACAAAGTGCTTACAGAATCGCAATGTAAGCTCTATACTGAGTGAAATCGAACTCATGGAGTATATTGTACTGTACATGACAGAGGGTTATACTGCAAATGAGACTGAACGTGATTTGAATGACTGGACTGTGTCTGCGGAGTTTTTCCATATTTTCACCTTAAAACACCAAATAAAATAAAAGGTTCAAAACCAAAATGTGCACTGTGCTATCATTTTTAACAAACAGGGATTTCAGAAACATTCAGTCGATCATTCTGTTAGAAGCCTCAAAAATGAAGAGACCACTCCAAATGTTCAGTGTCTCTCGTTATATTCTTTAGAGGCATATGTTTGAATAGAATGAACATGTTGGTGTTATTTTATAAACTACTGACAACATTTCTACCAAATTCATAATAAAAATATTGCCATTTAGAGCATTTTCGATAAGTAATGTAGAGATGAAGATTGAAGAAAACTCCAGGCTGGTCTCTTTTCCTTGGCTGTATATTACATTACATATAAGCTTCAGGTGAACTTTAAAATGCATTATTATACACAGATAAGGGGGGATTCAATCTAAGAAGGCTCGAGTGGTTTTCAGGCGGGAGAAAAATTATTCCAGCAAAATATCTTTCAACATGGTGATACACAGAAATCCATTCTTTATTCTTCTGTTTGTTTGGTCTTATTCACTGAACATTAACCCTTCAATCCTGCTGTGGTGTGGTGGCACCATTCAGTGCATCCTCTTCCACGGCCAGAATGGCAGTATAGATTTGATTTTCATCCTTTTCTGTCTTCTGTCTTTTTCACTTGGCATTTTGGATTTTTGTTTCCATTCCGACTCTGCTCTGTTTACAGGTCCAATAAGCATTACTGTGCAGTAAAGCTACCACCAGCCACTGGTTGTTGTCCTGTGTTTCTAAAAAATACATCCTTAGAACACATTTTCTGCTACAATGTTTGTTTCACCTAGTATGAATATGGTCTCTTTCATACAGATTGAATGTGACACTTTTGTAACGTCTTTTATCATGTTAGTGTATCATGACATGATGCCAAAAACACTTGGATTGTCACTTCCACATCAGAGTCATACTCAATAAATGCCACTGCCTCATGTGTCATTCTGTAAGCTAAATATAGACTTTCTATCTTGTGACATCCCCTGCATTCCAAATCAAATACCTTTTCTTTTTACTACACTACATACTCAAATACAGAAGAGTTTTAGGGCCATGGGAGAGAAAAAAATTAGATAAAGAAGATTTTTCTTTAATTTTTTTTCAGTATACTGTGTGTGTGTGTGTGTGTGTGTGTGTGTGTGTGTGTGTGTGTGTATATATATATATATATATATATATATATATATATATATATATATACAGTCATGCCCGAAATTATTCATACCCCTAGCACATTTTTTTTTTTAATGCTTTATTTATAGATTTTTTGAAAATATGCATACAAATATCAGAAACATACCCCCCCACATCTCCCACCCCTGGACCCCTAGCAAAAAAAACTAAAAAAAAACAGAAACAAAAAAACAACAGCAACCAGACATCATTATGACAGCATGTGAAAATAAATAAAACTATTTTACAGGCTTAGTCAAAATTGTAACCACTCAACAATCAGGCAGTCATCAAATGCCATGTACATTACATTTTTGAACATCATATACACTTATTTTTATTTTTTATTTTTTTTTTTACTTACATAGTTCAAAGGACACGTACATTCAATTACAGCTTGCCAGAAGAGGCTCATCAGTATCAGCAACAGCACATAACAACAAAGCAGTCATGAGTCATATTGACAACACCGTTTTCTGTCTAATGAAAAGTCACAAAGGTAACACCATTTACTGACTTATGATGAAACAAAAAACACAAAACAAATAATCTGCAGAGGCAGAAGCCGAGAGATGTTATGGTATTTCTAAGAAAGACAGAGCAATAGTAAAATCTATAAAGGGAAACCAGACTGCCAAAAATTTCTGACGAGATTTAGACCTATTATACCTGAGCTTTTCCAGTGGAATTGAGGATAACACTTCTTTGATCCAACTCGTGAATGACGGGGGCTTATCTGACTTCCAACCACGGAGAATAAGTTTGCGGGCTAGAAGTGAGGTAAATGCTATGCAGTTGGATTGGGCCGAAGTAATGATTAAACCCTCATTGGGAACTCCAAAAATAGCCGTAATTGGATTGGGTTCAATTGATTTGCCGCAAATATATGAAAAGGCTTCGAAGATGTGACCCCAAAATGTAGTCAAGTGATGGACAACCCCAAAACATATGCCCAGCTGTAGCTGAGTTCAGATGGCACCTGATGCAAGTAGAGTCAACATTGGGAAATAATTTAGACAGTCTCTCTCTTGTGTAATGTAAATGATGCAAAACTTTAAACTGGATGAGGCAATGCCTAAGACAAAGAGAGGTGGTGTGAATACGGTGTAAGAAATGCTCCCAAACTTCTCCAGTGAACTCCTCACTCAGATCTTGTTCCCAAGCCAGTTTGGTCTTCTCTAGGGAAGGTAAACTATTTGTTTGGATAGTCTTATATATTCTAGAAACATTTCCTTTGGTAACTGGGTCCCAGTCTAATATGATGTCTAAAATGTTTTTTTCCGGCAGGGCAGGAAATGAGTAATGTTTTTTGGCAAATCTGCGTGTCTGGAGATATCTAAAGAAGTGTGTTTTTGGCAAATTATGGTCCCTTTGAAGAATTTCAAATGAAACAAAAATGCCATCTTTGAAAAGGTCACCAAAAAAGATCAAACCATTACTGTGCCATACGTGAAATGCTGCATCATTCTGGGAGGGAGGAAATAGATGGTTGTGAGTCAAGGGCATAAGGCCACATGCACCAATTAAATTAAAATGTTTTCTGAATTGAAGCAAGATCCTGATTGAGTGTTTTATCACAGGATTATTGAAAGGTTTAATAGTTCCCACGGGTAGAGGAGAGCTCAGCATAGATAATGGGGAGACCTTGGCATTAGGGCGGATCTCCATAAGGGCCCAGGTGGGGACTCTCTTACCCCTAGCACATTTTGATTTAAACTTACTTACTTTTTTATTCAACCAGCAAGCCTTTTCTTGATTGCAAATGACACAGGCTTCTCCCAGAAGATACAGTTTTTCTCTATAGCTAAAACACAAAGCCCAGTACTCTAAACCAAATGACCAGTTGCCTAAACACATTTAGTAAAACTACCCCCCATTTGCCAAAACCACAAACACAATTCACCTGTAGACACTGTTCACAAAACCCATCCCCTTTTTCTCAAAACTCTAAACACATTTTGCCTTGCTAAAACACATGTTGCATATATCTCTGCTCCAATATGCATTGTGAAGCTCATGTGACGCAAAATGCCACCCACAGTCAGCAAAACTTGAACACAGTGAACATACTGGGGTTGCGTTCCGAATCGCGTACTCTTTCTTTTCTCTATTCTACATACTACATCCGACGATAAAAATAATCTAGTTAGGATGCAGTAGGCATACTATTGGGACATACTTTACTCTCTTATTTCATAATAACATTGCGCCTTGATCTTGCCTCTTGCTTTTATATCCGTCGCATCCCCGTTTGTTTTCATATGGAGGCTTCGTCGATGTGACGTCACTTCACGTGCGCACTGGATTGTGGGTCAGAATCGCGCAAATAGGATGCAGTTTTCAACACTAACAATCTTGGCCGCATAAAGTAGGACATCCGGGTACTTCTAACCATCCTAAATCTGGCCACAAGAATCGGGACATCCTAAATCTTTTTTCTACATACTATATAGTAGAAAGTATGCGATTCGGAACGCAACCCTGGTGTCATTCAGTAAACACAACGACTCGTAATTGAAAACACTTGTTGCAAATGATGTGACCACACATAAGTCAGTGCAGTTTGCTGAAGGTTCCGCAGAGGCAGAGGAGGGAGAGGAGAGGAGCAGGCAGAGGAGGGAGAGGAGCAGGCAGAGGAGGGAGAGGAGAAGGAGGGCGAGCAAGACAACACATTTTCATTACAGATGAAATGAGAGCAACAGTCATTGACCACGTCATTGTCCACGGCATGACAATGACCAAAGCGGGACAACGAGTCCAACCAAACCTCAGCAGATTCTCAGTGGCCACCATTATTCGGGCCTTCAGAGAACACAACAGGCACTGTATAGCCTAGTAGTTTTTTAGTCACTACACTAGATGTTTACAGTATACAGTAGTATAGTGGAGTGCACCTACATACAGACAAGTGCAATCATGGTTACAGTAAAAGTGTGTACTGCAAGGACCATTTCTGACCTTGTGGATGAGGCTGGCTTCAACCTCACAAGAAGGAGGAGGAGAGGCCGTAACATCAGAGGACGGAGAGCTATCGTTTATGTGCCCGGCCAACGTGGAGGAAACATCACACTCTGCGCTGCCATGAATTCTAGAGGGCTTCACCACCGGCATGCTGAACTCGGTCCCTACAACACTGAGCGTCTCCTCGCCTTCCTAGGAGAGCTCAGAGGTGTTTTGCATGACCAGGACCACCCGAATGCTGGGCCAGCTGATCACCACGACCAGCAGAACCCTGGGCCAGCTGACCTTCCCATATACTGTATATGTCATCCTCTGGGACAATGTTAGTTTCCATCGCAGCATCCAGGTGGTTTAACATCAGCCAGCAATTTATTAATGTGTGTCTGCCTATTCCTAAACCCAATAGCAGAGTTCTTCTCATCATGGCGGTGGAAGGTCTATGACCGCCAACCTTACACCAGAGAGAACCTTCTCAGGGCTATGGACCTGGCCTGTGATAATGTGGCTGTGGAGGCGTTGCAAGGCTGGGTGCGGCATGCCAGGGCATTCTTCGCACGTTGTTTGGCTATGGACAATATTGCCTGTGATGTCAATGAGGCAAGGCAAGGCAAGGCAACTTTATTTATATAGCACAATTCAGACACAAGGCCACTCAAAGTGCTTTACAGGGGCAAGATTAGAATACATAAAACACATTATAAAACATGAGGTCCTGTGGCCCGACCCAGCCCGACGACGTGATGCCGCCCAATGATTTCAGTGTCAACATACTGTACAACATGTCAATTTACAACATACTGTAATAAAAGAAATCACACCCTGAACATTGTGTTTTCAATTGTTACTGTACTGTAGTATCTATTGTGTGTAATGGATCCACCATGGAGTTTACAGTTCTCATTTTTGCATTGAGTTGTGATATAACTGCATTTTCTGCATTATGTAACTATTCCCATGAAACGCACACATCTATAGTAAATGCCCAATACATATTTGAGAATAAATAAGGGTTGTTCAAATGAATCCTGGCAGTTGTGAAACTGTAAAAAGAACAGTCTCACACTCTGAAAATTGTGTTTTAAATTTCTTGGGTAATGTGGTTAATGATGCTCAGTAGTGTTTACATTTTTGCAGGCCTTGAGCGGTATTGTGGTGTCAGAGTTTTCTTTTGAGCATATGAGCAACTGTTTTGGTGTGATGGGTTGGTTTTGAACAGAGACTGTGAGGTTGTGTGTACGTAGCTTTAGAAAAGTGTTTTGTGTTTAGAGTTTTGTGAAAAGTGAGGGCAGTATCGTGAAATGTGTTTAAGCAATAGAGAAAAACTGTAATACAGTTTTTCACAATTGTTTAAACACATTTTTTGGAACATCAGCCACAATGTGCACAATCCGAAACTAATTTTCCAACTGCCCAATTCTGCTGAACTCCAAACACATTTCCTGCCTTAGACTCATATTTTCATTCCAAAACACACATTTTTCACAACATTACACACAATTCTCTATATCTTGCACACTCTTCCTGAATTCTCTCTCTTGGTATTCACACAGAACACACTGCCAATCACATTTCTAAACTCAAAGGGCTTTTGTGCAGTTAGCTACAGTATAGAAGGGTCAGAGATGAGCTCCTGTTGGCTGTGATTTACAGTAGACTGCACATTTTGGTACAAATACAGTTTTTGCCGAATACTGTAAACACTCAAAGTGACTGCTATGACCACAGCATCACAACCTCTAACTTTTGTAACTATGCCCTTAACCAAAGCACCAACCCTACAAACACGATATATGCTTTGCACTGTGTTTGAAATTCTCCAACACACTTCTTGAAAAAAAAATTAACAAATCAAATACCAATCAGTCTAAACCTTAGCACTACAAATACCCCAGGTGAGCTCAGCTCCTTTCTGAGACAGTAAGAGTCAGGGTAAGAGGAGGAGAGCGAGCGACAGGAGGACGAGGACAAAGAAGGCAACAGACGGAGACACATACAACAGGGACACTATAGTGGACCATGTTATAGATCATGGCCTATCAATGAGGGAGCCTGGACAGAGAGTGCAGCCCAACCTGAGTCGCTCCATAATTAGGAGATTTAGACTGGATATCAGGTGATCATTTCCCTGTTGCTTCTCAAAGGATGACATTGAGTGTGATGTTGATGAGGCGATGTGGCCAGACACAAACAGGAGGCGGTATCCATAAAAGGATTCATAATCCAACCACCCAATTCCTACAACACTGTTTTTTTTTAACCATTGTTCCAGTACCATTGCTTGAACTGCAGTCCTACCTATTCATTGTGTTTGTTTGAAATGGCAAAATAAACTATTCTGCAACATGTGTGTTAGCATTTGGCAAAATCCGTAAAGTATTTGTTGTTACTGTAGGTGAAAGTGTATGAACATGCAAAGGCATAATTCTACTGATAAAGCATTCATATAGTGTTTTGCATTTATACTATAGTTTTTTCCATTCTGCACACCATTGTTCAATGAATGCTTAGAAATGTCTAGTCATATGATGTATGTGTTTGTCATTTGAAAGGAGAGAGTTAACATTGTTTTGAGGGTAAAGTGTGCTTTTGCAAGAGAAGTGAAGGATTTTGCATTTTGTGTTTAGGGTTTTGAAAAAGTGAGGTAGTCTATCAGGAAATGTGTTTAAGCAATTGTGAAAAACTGTAAGACGATGTACAAGAGGAATCATTGTGGAAAAAAATATTTTTCCGCTTTTATTTACATTTGAACAAAAAGTGGCATGTCCAAAATGATTCATACCCTTCTCAATAATCAATAGAAAAAGCCTTTATTGGCTATTACAGCAATCAAACACTTCCTATAATTACTGACCAGCTTTTTGCATGTCTCCACTAGTATTTTTGCCCATTCATCTTTAGCAATGAGCTCCAACTCTTTCAGTTTGGAGGGACTCACTGCCATCACCCTGATCTTTAGCTTCCTCCACAGATTCTCAATTGGATTTAAGTCAGGACTCTGGCTGGGCCACTGTAAAACGTTAATGTGTTTGTCTGCTAGCCATTTCTTCACCACTTTTGCTGTGAGTTTTGAGTTGTATATTAAAATGTTGTACAGGTGTGTGTCTACATTTGCTCTTATGCATGTGGACAAGTGTAAAGTTGGAAAAGGACAAAAAGCTGGTGGACAAAGTGGGGGAATGGGAGACAGAGACATGTTTGAGATGTGTAATAACCATGTTTTTATTTTAGGGAATGTTACATTGCTTTTTGTTAAGAAGAAAGTCAATCTGATCAAATATTTATTGAAAATGTATGGTTATTACAATTAAATACAAATGTGCAATAAATTATTACAGAACATGTAGATAACAACATAATAACTCTTGCATATAGATTACTATCATATATATATAGATTACTATCATATATATATAGATTACTATCATATTTATATAGATTACTATCATATATATATATATATATATATATATATATATATATATATATATACACACACACACACAACTGCTTCCTTAAGGCTATTTTTAAGTTATTGCAGAGTTGGACATATTAACTGTGTATTTGGGTCCCATATAATAAATATGCCATATGTGTTTGTTTATGGCTGACGTAGGTATGGGCATTAGAGGCTCAGGCGTTTCATGAATAGGGCAGGTCAGAGAGGTCTATTGTTCTAGTGAAGATGATGGAGAGTTCTTCAGCAATCAGCTGGTGGAGGGTCAGCCCATCATGAGTATACACCCAGGATTCACCTGTCCAGTCGTAGCGCTTCGGTCCACTGAGGAAAGAAAAGCATGGAATTCAGTGAAAAAGAGGGAACTCTCCCTGCGTTCCAATCCCCATACTTCCCTACTATTTAGTATGCCAGAAAAAGATTTAGGATGTCCCAATACATGCATGTCAATTGCAGTATGCCAAAAATACCTAGATGCCCCACTAACTCTAATAGCATTTTGAAGTATTCGTCTTTATTCTTGACATTTCTCAACATAATGAAAATAAATCTTCCTTATCTGATTTTTTTTTCTCTCCTGTGGCCCTTAAACTCTTCTGTACTTTAGGATATAGTGTAGTAAAAAGAAAAAGTATGTGATTTGGAACACAGGGTCATTTGTATTTATTCTATCAAAGCGTGATATCAAAGCACTTCTTTAATGTAGTTAGTTTGTGGAATGAATGAGTGTAAGTCCTATTAGTGTTTTCCCATCAAATCCATCACTCATTTTGAGATGTCCATCTGTATGAAGACAGAGGACAGATGGCTGTAGGACACGACAGATTATGCCACATAAATGCTTACCTACAAAATAATGATCTGTTCAATTGTACACTAATGTAGGATTTTTTCACTGATTTGCTGACTGATATACTGCACTAGAGCGAGTTGGTAGGTAGTTTATCATAATAAATCACCTTATAATTAGCAACATTAGCAATATTTACCCCCATGCATAAGGTCAATCTTATATAAATATTGATAATGATAATTAAAAACTATTTTAAACATAAAATATTTATTAAAAACTCATTTAGATTGCCTTGGTAGCTTTGTGGCTACAGCCCGTGCCATAGAATCACAACATTGCCGGTTCAACTCCAACCAGTGGCCTTTATTACAAGTCCTTTCTCTCTGCCCCATATCTGGTGGAGCAGCATTGTTACCTGGTGGGAGAGGAGAGCCAGATCTGTTTGTTTGGAGTCTGTTTGTTGATGACGTAGGTTCCATGGTCCCCGCCCAGCTTCACTGTTAACACTCCACTCTGGACATCAAGCAAACACTAACATTACTACATTTATTTATTTGTTTGTTTTATTTATTTATTTCAGGACAATGCACATTAATGAACATGTACAGCAGTACACATAAAAATGTCAGATTGTAGCCCGGGGGCTCATTTCCATCTGTAGTCCATTAGGCAGGTTGATGTTACAATAAAAATGACAAAGATATACAATAGAAACATTTGCTTTATACAAATACGGAGAAACAGAAAGAAAAGTAAAACAGGATAATTCATTAGTAGGATTAGTAGGTTAAACGAATACACAACTAATAAGGTACAGCATACATTTAGAGGTGGTTGCACCTTTGCTTAGTTCTTAGCCATACCTTAACTTGGCTCTTAAAGGTGGCCAGAGTGGGACGTTCCCTTATAGTTGGGGTAGTGTGTTCCATAATGCACTACCTTTAATAGATAGTGCATTATGGCTGAAGGCAGTCTTTCTAAGGGTGTATTCACACATGGAAAGTCCGTTAGTTCACTTGCTTTGGTCCAGACCAAATAGAATTTGGATTTTTTTTTGTTGGTGTGGTCCACTTTCATACTGCCCCTTTTGCAAGTGAACCAGCATTACGAAGCAAAACCACATGTGATCTGAAGTCATTCATTCATTGGACAGACATTCTGGGGTGGAGAGAAGCAGGAAGAACGAAGTAAAAACTGCGAAATATATCATTGATATAATATGGGGTTAAAAATAATAAAAATGCCTACATCTAGCCATAAATAAAGAAGAAACACATCAAATTATTATTGTTTCATATGGTTATAATATGTAGCCCCATGTCAATGCCACGTTATGTGGCTTCTAGCCTACGATGTGAAACATCATTTTTACTGTATTTTTGCTGCTGGACGCGCGGCTCGCGTGAAGAATAGGCTCAAACTGAAACACAGCTGATTTAGCTGTGTATCAGCTGGGTGTCAGTTCGGCGCAGTTCAGCACCAAACTGACACGGGGATAGTATTGACGGTCCCGTTGGGAAGAACAATAAAAACACACACTTCATGCAAAGCGCGGCGTGAACCTGTTGGCACTGTAGGCTACGGGAGACACTCCTCTCCATCTGATCGCTGATCCGCACGCGTCATTATCAAATCTCGCTCGGGGTTCCCGGTCAAACCACAACTAATCTTCCTAACAATGGCGACAACAACACTTTCCCATAATGTGAAGCTGATGGTGATTTATTAAAAAAGAAAAGAAAGAAAAGGCGCAGTGCTTCCTGCAATTGGGTCGGATCGAGTCCGGCCAAATTCACACCACAAACGAACTGCAGCAGAGTGCGTTTCGAAGCGCATCGAGACCACCTCTTCAGCTGGGTCTCGGAGCGTTTGTTTGGTCCGCCCCCGAGTGCGATTGCTGTATTCACACCTGTCTGAAAGATGCGCACCGAAGGTGGAAGTGCATCTGAGTTCGTTTCAACCGAACTAAACACAGCATGTGTGAATACACCCTAAAAGGAACCTTACAGTCCCCGTTTACAACAGCTCACTTGACACACATGACAGTGTGACAACACACATGACACTTAATAGACCAGTCCAATACACCCACACCCCCTCACTGATACATGTCTATTCCCATCTTCCTGAGGTTAGCTTTCCTTTCACAGAGTTAGATGTTTAGATTGATCAATCATTTCTGTCAGTTCAGTACAGAGCAAAAGCTGATGATGCAGTTAGCCTAGCTTAGCCTAAAAAGCAGTGGGACAGAGCTAGGCTTGGCTTCATCCAAAGTTCCAAAATAGAACCTACCAAACGCACTGAGGCTTAATAATGAACATGTATTCCCTCAAACAGACAACAATGAAGCCACTATGTAACAGTGGTGTTGCTTCTGGAAGAGGAAGAAGAGCGTCTGCAGTATGCAGTGATGACAGCAAACACCCAGCTTTTCATGGCCACACATATATGTGATATATATACACATATATCACTTCAGCTGAAGGGGGGGGGGGGCTCTGTGTTACCGCAGAGCAGAGGGACAGTGTCAGGATGGCCTTGAGACAGAGACATGTATCTGTACAGTGGACATCCAGCAGGAAATGGAACAGTGCCCGGACACAGTGCACTGTCATCATATTAGTGAGGAACAGCCTTCCTCTACGTCTGCCTAAAATACATGCATCTGATGTTAGGATTTATGAATAAGAATTAAATAATGTCTGGTCTCAGCACACATTCCCTTGAATTGCTGTTTAAATTTTCTAACGTTCAGATTTATTTCTCTTTTGGCCTTTTTGGCTTTCTTTATCATAAGGATATAACAGGAAGTGACCGGCTCAGGCTGAGCCAATCAGATCCTAAAGGCCCGTCTACACCAAAGATTCGCGACGCGACGGTTTTAGAACGTCGCAGGGGAAAGTTGCAGCAGTGTAGACTGACAGTTGCGCCGTGGCTAACGCCGTTGCAAGGAGTCCCCAAAGACTGAACATGTCAAGTCTCCCGGTCAAGTTTTAGAACGCAGAGTGCAATGAATGGGTTGTTTGCCCCTTCCAACCTCCCTCCCCAGAGGCTCTTCCCCCCTTTCCCCGGCCTCGGTCGGGCACAGCTGCCGAATAACGCCTTAATTGTCTCCTGAATATTTCTATTATTCTGATTGTGTTTTTATTTTCACAAAAATTGAACTGAAAGTCACAAATATTAGGAAATATAGCCCCGCGAAGAATGCCTGTGTTACGAGAATAGCGTGTGTGTGTGTGTGGGTGGTCGAGCGAAAAGAGCGAGCGCTAGCGGAGTGCCGGAGAGAGTAGGCCTATCCTGTATAGCGTATGAGTGCTGCTGTGAGGAAAGGTGTAACATTATGCTTCTTTAATTCATGTTGTGAGTAGGCTATGAAAGACACAGGCTACTTTAAAACATGTATTTCACCATCAGTCTGGCGGCAGGTAGGCTTAGTAGACAGCGCCTGGTTCTGAAATAGCCAGCATGTGGGCTGTAAAAATAAATAGTCTAAATAAATAAAAACGCCGCAGTAGACCTACTATGGCTTATTGATGAACAGGACTAGTCGGTTAAACGTTTGAACGTCCGCTGCCTCGCTGGTCGGCACCAGAAATTGTCGGTTATAATGTAGGCTATTGTCCATCACTTGGACTTGAACATTAGGCTACTGTGGTTAATAAAAGAGGGAGAGCGATAAAAAGGTGAGAGCACAAAGCAAAAAAGGTTTTCTTGGCCGCTAAAGGCCCGCAGTGTTTACTCTTGTTCGTCGGCCGTTTTTTTTTCCTTTTTCCTCCCGTCAGTTGCCTTTACGCATGGCGCTGGAGACAAACCCAAAGCAACACACAGCTGGACTCGGCGGTCCAGTTAATAAGGACACAGTAGCCCATACTAACGTTTAGCAAGAAACTTTATGAAGAAGCACTTTAAATAACGATCTCTGCCCATACAAAGACCTTGAGTTGGACTGGACGGAGCGACCCATGTGTTAAATCCATCCGGTAGGCTGTGTGTCTGATGACAGGACGTTATCTTAATATTATACAGCGCGCCGCACATAAGAAACGCATTTACATTAACGGCTTTTTAGAAAGAAGAATGGGGCAATAGGCTACAAACATTAATCGACGCGAATCTTTGGTGTAGACGGGCCTTAACAGAACAATCTTTATTTCTTTTATTTCTTAACTTTTGCATTTTCAAGCTTTATTAGACAGTACAGAGTTGAAAAAATGGGGAGAGAGAGAGAGAGAGAGAGAGAGAGAGAGAGAGAGAGAGAGAGAGAGAATTACCTTCAGTAAAGGTCCACGGGTTGGATTTGAACCCACGACCACTGCAACGAAGGCCGGAGCCAATATGGTACGCGCTCTATCCACTACGCCACCGGAGCGCCCAATACTTTTACACTCTTTCTATCCTATTTCCCATTAACAAGGTGTAAAGACAGAAGCACCAAGATAGAAAGCCCGCTGCGCTGCCTCCCTCTCAGGTCATTAACTAACAGTAGAATCCAGTATGTAGGCCTACTGCAGTCAGACATATTGCCATGCAAACAGGGACAGACTTACCGAGAAGACCACGTCGTATTCGGCTCCAGTGAAATCTTCATCTGTCAGGTCTTCAAAGTAATCAGCCAGAGCATCCAGGGTCTCATCAGCCAGCTTCTCATAGGCTGATTCAGACAGCTCACTGGTAGACACACACACACACACACACACACACACACACACACACACACACACACACACACACACACACACACACACACACACACACACACACTTGTGAAGGAAGTTCTTTTAAGGTCAACTCAGGTGGAAGAATATTTCAGAGACTTGGATGAATTATGAAGCGATATTTATTACAGACTTGGCCAAGGAGAACCGGACTGCAACTCTCGTGACTTGCACTTCAATTCTGACAGACTCATGCTTAGAGCTGTGTCTTAACCTTGCGCTATCTCTAACACCTCCCCGGCTCGGGCACCAAGCGTACCAATGTTTTGGTTCAGAGCTGAACACAGTGAACCATAACATTCTGGAGTAGAAGGAGATGAGACTTTATCTATACAACTGACCTAAGTGTCTCCTAACAGGCTCCAAGGCTGACCTAGAGTCTGTGAGACAGACACACAAGACAGGCATAAATGAATATTCGTTTTTACCATTAATATTAACCATACTAAAGACTGAAAATTCCCTCACAACTTCAACTGTTACCTGTGCTGCTTAGGAAACAACAGAGCCCTGGCTCACCTGATGTGCACAGATGTAGCTCTCTGTGATGATGTCACATGGATGTTCCTCCTCCACCTCTCTCCATCCACTCTGCCCTGACACACAAAGACTGAGGTCAGGCACAAACAACACACACTTGTTAGTGAGTGATAACTCACCTGCTTCACTGTTCAACGCGTTGCATTGATTCCCGTTTTAAACACGGTGTTATCTCCACGTTGGTAACAGTAATCCGTAAAGTCAATCTAGTGAGTGAGTGTGAGAGGCAGCAGAACTTACTTTGTTTGGAGGCTGGCACATGAGATGTGTTGTGTGTTGAGAAAACAGAGCAGCCCCCGTGAGGTGAGGCAAGCTCCTGACCTGGAATATATTACATTAATAATGTTAATATGCAGGTAACTACCGGAGCTGTGTTTACACCTTTATAAATAATAGGCAGAATAATGCATTCAAACTGTAATTGTAATGTCTGGAGACGTGCGAATGATATTATTTCACAAGCATATACTTCGAGTCATTTGGCTCAACAGTGTGACTTTCATACATTTAATAATGGTTTATATAATCAGCACCTACTTTATTTAATCCACTTTGACAAGTGAAGTTGACCCCGAACATTCATTTTTCCACATTTAAAAACCTGACAAAAACCTAATGAACCTGACGATAGTGATACCAGTTCATACCATCACTGTCTGTCAGTTTACCCTACAGGCGCATGCAATGATCGGCAGGTTTACAGAACTTGACATAACATCATACTGAGTGTTAGCTTAACAGGCTAACACTCGCTCAGTTTATTGGAGCTAGCAGTGTGTTAGTTACCTGGCTCCAGAGGCTCATCATTCTCTGCTGTGACGCCACGGTGACATGTGTGTTGGCCAGGCGACACGTGTGGGACAATATACAGGAGGCTTTGGTGAAGCAGGCCATGTTGTTACCATGGACCGATATGTTATAGCTGTAATTTTGCTCACGTTCTTCAACAAGTTCACCGATGCACCGTCTCTTCTTCTTCTTGAGTTAGGCTGACTAGATGCAGCAGCTTTGGCGTAGGCATAGGCTATTGCTGCCCCCCACTGTTTGCTAGTTAGACCTACACCAAGTCATTTTATACAGTCCACATGTATGAAGATAATCCAACTTTGATTCAGGGGTTGCGGTCTACGAAGACTGCATTTGAAGACCGATTGCGTCATAGCGGCGCGCAAAGGTTGTCCCGTTTGCAAGGCTCCTTGCAAGGCTCCTCATAAGCGGCCGAGAAATGCAGCCTTCGGCTGTGTCTTGATTCAGGGGTTGCGGTCTTGGAACCGGCCTCGTAGGCTGCATTTGAAGACCGATTGCGTCATAGCGGCGCGCAAAGGCTGTCCCATTTGCAAGGCTCCTCGCAAGGCTCCTCATATGCGGTCGTGAAATGCAGCCTTCGTTTCACGGTTTTGAAGCAGTTTTGAAGGCTGCATCAGATGTATCCTTCGTGGCCCAACATATCCCATGATTCATTGCGTTTTTTTCAGAGATGGCATACAATAAAATAAAAATTAACAAAACAGCAACGTGTTGCTCCATCTTCTTAACTTTTATATTCCTTTCTTTTTTTCTTGTACTTTTTTTTCTTTTCGTCTGGTAGGCAACTTCTTTTTCTTTTTTCCTCCATTGACAGGGCTGTCTCCGTTGGCAGCAATCAGGGTTGCTAGGCAGCACAGGAGCGGCGAGTCGTCACGCAAGGTAACGGCTTGTTACGTAAACCGGAAATGCTCGTAAACGGAGACCTGCGGAGACCGTCCCGTTTAACAAGGCTCGTTGGCCTCAAAACCGGCCTTAAAATCGGCCTTCATAGGCTATAGCCTTCATAGACCGCGAGACTGCGTCCTACCAAGGCTGCAACCCCTGAATCAAGACACAGCCTCTGTTTCACGGTTTTGAAGGCTGCATCAGATGTATCCTTCGCAGCCCAACATATCCCATGATTCATTGCGTTTTTTTAAAAAATGGCATAAAATAAAAAATAACAAAACAGAAACGTGTTGCTCCATCTTCTTAACTTTTATCTTCCTTTCTTTTTTTCTTGTACTTTTTTTCTTTTCGTCTGGTAGGCAACTTCTTTTTTCCTCTGTTGACAAGGCTGTTTCCGTTGGCAGCTATCAGGGTTGCTAGGCAGCACAGGAGCGGCGAGTCGTCACGCAAGGTAACGGCTTGTTATGCACACCGGAAATGCTCGTAAACGGAGACCTGCGGAGACCGTCCCGTTTAACAAGGCTCGATCGGCCTTCATAGACCGCGAGACCGCGTCCTTCCAAGGAGGCGGTGTCTGTAACGGGATACAGCTGTCTTGTTTTTACAATTCTTCTTCTTCTTCTTCTTCTTCTTCTTCTTCTTCTTCTTCTTCTTCTTCGAGTGTATACTACTGATGCTCATATATCTATGGCTCATACTGCCTTCTAGTGGGAGGATGTCAAACATTTCTATCTCCCTGCGTTCCAAATCACATACTTTTTCTTTTTACTACACTACATAGGCGGAAGGGGAAAACAAATCAGATAAGGAAGTTTTTTTTCTTCATTTTATTGAGACATGTCAAGAATAAAGATGAACAGCCTACTGCTAAATGCTATTGGAGTTCGTGGGGCATCTAGGTATTTTTGGCAGACTGCAATTTACATGCTTGTTTTGGGACATCCTAATTCATTTTCTGTACAATAGTAGGCTATGGAAGTATGGTTATTGGAACCCCGGGACTGTCTTTCTCAATATGTCATTTTGAGCATTGCTAACAGGGTTTTGCTTCAGCACATGGAACTCACTGGACTTTTGAGCTAGAGTTCATGAACGATAAACAACAAAGATCCAACATTTGTTTACTCAGACTTGCATTCATTCAACCGTCTAAAATAATATCACATACAACGTGACAGGCAAAGACATGCATGCATTGTTGTTGTAAGTAACACATGCTTGGAAAAGTTGTAACAGATAGACAAAATCAGCAAAAACAATGGCTAGACCATGTGATCTCATTTAAAAAGATGTATTGAAATGAAAAACAATCTGGAACGATATGCCTCTCTTTCAGTGGCTGGCAATTATAGGCTACTTCATTCAACTTTCCTTTTCACTCTACATGTGAAAATGTATCTTCTAGAACACACTTTCTTAAACCTGCAGTGTGTAGAATTTATGGTTTTATTTCCTAGCAGATTTTGTAGAAAGTAATTATAATATCCATAAGTACATTTAATTTAGTGCGTAATAGCTGAAAAAAATGTTTTGAATAATTTGTTTTCCCCTTAGAAAGGGTCTCATATATGTCCATATTTCTGCATATCTTGGACCAAGGCCTAGTGCCGCCATCTTGAAAGTGTCATAGTTGGAATGTCATCAGGTGCATTGTTTAAAATTTAGAATTGTTCTTGTCCTTGAAGGCCACTGTAGCTTCTGTTATTATTCTAAAGGGGTGGGGTTACCCAGGGAGCGTTGTATTCTAGAACTTTCTAGAACTTTCTTGATGATGTCATATTACACACTGCACCTTTAACATAATGTAGCCTATAGATTAAGATAAGACAGTCCTTTGTTAGTCGACAGTGGGAAAAAGTTCAGCGTTACAGCAGCAAAAGAGTATAGTGCATAACAAAAGCATCAGTAAAATATGCTAAATATAATACCCTACGTAAACAGTAAAAAAAGATGACACTAAAAAGTTAACAGTAAAAATGGAAAGTTAGAAAGTATAGCTATAAGTTAGAAAGTATAAATATAGCCTATGTGTGTATATGTATACGTCAGTAATATAAATGCCCTAGTTTGTTTCAGCTTGTAGTCCCAGTGTTTTTTAAGCTAAAGTAGGCCTATGTTAGTGTGCACTCTACATATATCGTCGCTGTCGGGCGGAAACCTCGTATCTCCATTTTTTGCCATTTTTATTTTTTTCATAAATCATATCTATTGGTCACGCTTCACGTTTTATAAAGTTTTAACCAATTAAAAGTACTAAAAAGAGGTTGAGAATAAACCTCGTAACTCCATTGGGTCCTCAACTGATGGCAAAACCTCGTAACTCCACCCCCTTTCCATTCGGAATTAAGTACCGGTAACAGCTGTTCAAATAAACTATGGTTGCGTTCCGAATCGCATACTCTTTCTTTTTTCTATTGTACATACTACATCCAACGATAAAAAGAATCTAGTTAGGATGCAGTAGGCATACTATTGGGACATACTTTACTCTCTTATTTCATCATAACATTGCGCCTTGCTTTTATATCCGTCGCATCCCCGTTTGTTTTCATATGGAGGCTTCGTCGATGTTACGTCACTTCACGTGCGCACTGGATTGTGGGTCAGAATCGCCCAAATAGGATGCACTTTTCAACACTAAGGTTGCGTTCCGAATCGCATACTCTTTCTTTTTTCTATTCTACATACTACATCCGACGATAAAAAGAATCTAGTTAGGATGCAGTAGGCATACTATTGGGACATACTTTTCTCTCTTATTTCATCATAACATTGCGCCTTGATCTTGCCTCTTGCTTTTATATCTGTCGCATCCCCGTTTGTTTTCATATGGAGGCTTCGTCGATGTTACGTCACTTCACGTGCGCACTGGATTGTGGGTCAGAATCGCCCAAATAGGATGCACTTTTCAACACTAACAATCTTGGCCGCATGAAGTAGGACATCCGGGTACTTCTAACCATCCTAAATCTGGCCACAAGAATCGGGACATCCTAAATCTTTTTTCTACATACTATATAGTAGAAAGTATGCGATTCGGAACGCAACCAAACAATCTTGGCCGCATGAAGTAGGACATCCGGGTACTTCTAACCATCCTAAATCTGGCCACAAGAATCGGGACATCCTAAATATTTTTTCTACATACTATATAGTAGAAAGTATGCGATTCGGATGAATGAATGAATGATTTTATTTGACCATTTTGATATAAAAACATGAACAGCATTCTGTCACACATTAAAATACATAAAATAGCCAGGGATAGACACAAAAAAGCCCGAAGGCTTATTTCCATTGTGGTCCCTGTACACAAAATATACACAAAATATACACATACATAAAAATCACACACACAACAATGACCCCCACAAAGGCAAGCCTAATTATGCATAAGCCATTTTTTTAGGGCCTTTTTAAAATTGCCCAAACTCCCGACCACCTTGAGTGCTCCCGGTAACCTGTTCCACAGTGCAGCACCCGTATAAAAAAAGGAATCCTTTCCCATGTTGGTCCTCACCCTTGGTGGTACAAAATCAGTGGTGCTACCCCTAGTGGCATGTGTGTGAACTTCACTTACACGATTAAAATAGTTTCTAAAATATTTGGGAACATCCCCATTTAAAATCTTATGTACCGTTTAATCTGAGATACCCGATCAACAACTTTCAACCAACCCAACCTCTGAAAGTGGGAAGATTCCAGATGAGTTCTCATGGGGAGGTCAAAAATAAGCCTAACCAACTTATTCTGCGAGGTCTGAAGCCTATGTTTCAAATGCACCGTGACGCCACTGTACCATGAGCCACATGCATAGTCATAATAAGGCTGAATTAAAGCTCCTGCTAAAATTAACATTGTTCTTTGATCCAGAAACTTTGAAATTCTGGCCAAAAAACGGATTCTGTGATTTATTTTGGTGATTGCCTTTTGAGCCTGACCTAAACCAGATAAATTACAATCTAAAACACAGCCAAGGTAACTGACTGATTCCTTGGATGTAATTTCCAAATCTCCAGCTAAAACCTTAAAATCCGAGGCTTTTTTCAGTTTGATTTTTGATCCAAACAATATGGACTCAGTTTTCCCCATGTGAAGTGATAACTTGTTGTCAGACATCCACCTGCTAACAGTTACAAGTTCTGCAGAAAGTGTTCTTTCAATAAAATGCTTATCTTTGTGAGAAACTACCAGCGCAGAGTCATCAGCATATAAAAAAAGATTACAAGAACAAACAGACTGTAGGTCATTTATATATAAAAGAAAGAAAAGTGGCCCCAAAACACTCCCTTGAGGAACCCCACAGACCATGCTTAGTGGTTGAGACATTGTACCCCCAATGTCCACCACCTGCGTTCTATTCTCCAGATAGGAGCCCACCCATTTCAGTGCTAAGTCACTAAAACCCATTGCTTTCAATTTATACAATAAAACGCAATGGTCAACCGTATCAAAGGCCTTCTGTAGGTCTAACATGACCATGCCACAGAAGTGACCATTATCCACTTCTTTTTTAATAAAATCAGTTAGAAACAGTAAACATGAATCTGTAGAATGAGATTCACGGAAGCCAGATTGGAACTCATAGAGTATATTTTGTGAAGATACGTATTTGTCAATTTGTTCAAAAATGATCTTTTCGATGATCTTTGACAGACTACTCAGAATAGAGACAGGTCTATAGTTGCCAGGGTCCAGTTTACTCCCTTTCTTATAAAGCAGAATCACTCTGGCAATCTTGAGATCATTGGGAAAATGCCCTTGTTCTATAGAACTGTTTACAATATGAGTGATGCATGGGGTAATGATCTCTGCAGCATCCCTTAGGAACCGTGATGGAATAGAGTCTAATCCTGTGGCTTTAGAGCAATCAAGCCTTTGAAGCTTCTCAAGAACATGTGCCTCAGACACCTTTTCAAAGAGGAAGCCACCCGTCTGAATCCCTAACTGAGAGTAATAATCTCGCACATGGCTTTCACCATGTTGACCAGTCAGGCCAGGTAGCTTATCCACAAGCTTGCTGGCAACAGATGAAAAATGTTCATTAAAGCCATCTGCTACTTTCTCCTTTGCTGATGTACTATTATTACCAAGATTTAGAGTGATGTTAGTGTTTTTGGTTTTCATCTTTTTACTGTAGCCAAGCTGCTTGAGGGATTTCCATAGTTTTCCTGAGTCATTTCTATATTCAGCTATTTTCTCCTTAAAAAATGCCTTTTTAGTATGAACCACTACTCTGTTAACTTCATTTCTCGCCTTTTTATAATCAGTCCAACTCTGCTCATCCTTGTTTAACCTGAATTGACCATACTTGCTATTTCTTGCTCTAATTGCCTCAAGGATGTCATCGTTTACCCAGGGTTCTGTCCTCTGTTTTATTCTAAATTCTTTACATGGGGCTACTTTATCAACAGCTTCTAAAAACATACATTTAAATGAGCACCATGCTCTATCCACATCCATGCATTGCAGTACATTAGACCAGTCCATTTGCTTTAAACAGTCATTTAGTGCTTCTTTGGTATACCTTTTTAGTGACCGGGTTTTAATAGAACGGAACGCAACCTTTGTCTCACGTGCTTATGTAACAAAAAAGTGTTAACCCCTGTCTATTCTGTTACTCACATCCAACCTTCAGACCGCCTAACACTTCATTATTATTCATGAATCTGGCCTGATAGCCAATCAGCTCACTCACAACTGGTGAGATGTGTTGGGCCAGAGTGTGGTTGGCTGGCCGCCTCTCTCTGGTGACAGCCATGACAGATGACTGGAGGATTACTGACTGAGGAGATCATGGTTGCGTTCCGAATCGCATACTCTTTCTTTTTTCTATTCTACATACTACATCTGACGATAAAAAGAATCTAGTTAGGATGCAGTAGGCATACTATTGGGACATACTTTTCTCTCTTATTTCATCATAACATTGCGCCTTGATCTTGCCTCTTGCTTTTATATCTGTCGCATCCCCGTTTGTTTTCATATGGAGGCTTCGTCGATGTTACGTCACTTCACGTGCGCACTGGATTGTGGGTCAGAATCGCCCAAATAGGATGCACTTTTCAACACTAACAATCTTGGCCGCATGAAGTAGGACATCCGGGTACTTCTAACCATCCTAAATCTGGCCACAAGAATCGGGACATCCTAAATCTTTTTTCTACATACTATATAGTAGAAAGTATGCGATTCGGAACGCAACCCATGTTGTTGGAGAGGACGTGGGGAATAGAGGAGAAAGTTAAAGCTTTGTAATCTTATTAAGATATAAGAGAAGTTTACCTTTTAACAACCTACAACTGTCATTCATCCATTAGATTGGTCTGCACTAAAGCAGTGTTCATAAGAGGGTGACTGGAGAACCTGCATAATGCAAACACTCACACTGAAGACCTGGAATTGATTCTAAAGACCACCATTGATATAATGATAATAATATTATTATTATATTTAATTGATTTAGCGCTTTTGCTTGACATAGGAGCACAACAGTAAACAAACAAAAGGAAAATGCAAAGTTATTTGTGTATGTTTAATCCATAGGTTTAATCCCATTTACCACTTATTTTAGGCCTATATGTTACATACATACATACATCTTCAACCGCTTATCCGAAATCGGGTCGCGGGGGCAGCAGCTTGAGCAGGGAACCCCAAACTTCTCTTTCCCGGGCCACATCAACCAGCTCTGACTGGGGGATCCCGAGGCGTTCCCAGGCCAGTGTGGAGATATAATCTCTCCACCTAGTCCTGGGTCTTCCCCGAGGCCTCCTTCCAGCTGGACGCTCCTGGAACACCTCCCTAGGGAGGCGCCCTGGGGGCATCCTTACCAGATGCCCGAACCACCTCAACTGGCTCCTTTCAACGCAAAGGAGTAGCGGCTCTGCCCCGAGTTCCTCACGAATGACTGAGCTTCTCACCCTATCTCTAAGGGAGACGCCAGCCACTCTCCTGAGAAAACCCATTTCGGCCGCTTGTACCCGCGATCTCGTTCTTTCGGTCATTACCCAGCCTTCATGACCATAGGTGAGGGTAGGAACAAAGATCGACCGGTAGATCGAAAGCTTTGCCTTACGACTCAGCTCTCTTTTCGTCACAACAGTGCGGTAAAGCGTATGCAAAACCGCCCCTGCTGCTCCGATTCTCCGGCCAATCTCACGTTCCATTGTTCCCTCACTCGAAAACAAGACCCCGAGGTACTTGAACTCCTTCACTTGGGGTAAGGACTCATTCCCTACCTGTAGCAGACAATCCATCGGTTTCCTGCTGAGCACCATGGCCTCAGATTTAGAGGTGCTGATCCTCATCCCAACCGCTTCACACTCGGCTGCAAACCGATCCAATGAGAGCTGAAGGTCACAGGCCGATGATGCCATCAGAACCACATCATCCGCAAACAGCAGAGATGAGATCTTCAGACCACCAAACTGCAACCCCTCCCCACCACGACTACGCCTTGATATCCTGTCCATAAATATCACAAACAGGATTGGTGATAAAGCGCAGCCCTGGCGGAGGCCAACCCCCACCGGAAACGAGTCCGACTTACTACCGAGAACCCGTACACAGCTCTCGCTTTGAGCGTACAGAGATTGGATGGCCCTGAGAAGAGACACCCTCACCCCATACTCCCGCAGCACCCCCCACAGTATCTCCCGGGGAACCCGGTCATAAGCCTTCTCCAGATCTACAAAACACATGTAGACTGGATGAGCAAACTCCCAAGCTCCCTCTAGGATCCTTGCGAGAGTGAAGAGCTGGTCCGTTGTTCCACGGCCAGGACGGAATCCGCATTGTTCCTCTTCAATCTGAGGTTCGACTATCGGCCGAACCCTCCTTTCCAGCACCTTGGAGTAGACTTTGCCGGGGAGGCTGAGAAGTGTGATACCTCGGTAATTGGCACACACTCTCTGGTCCCCCTTTTTGAAAATAGGAACCACCACCCCGGTCTGCCACTCCTTCGGCACTGTACCCGACTTCCACGCAATGTTGAAGAGGCGTGTCATCCAAGACAGCCCCTCCACACCCATTGCTTTCAGCATTTCTGGACGGATCTCATCAACCCCCGGGGCTTTGCCACTGTGGAGTTGTTTGACTACCTCAGTGACTTCCACCAGGGAAATTGACGATGATCCCCCATCAGCCTCCAGCTCTGCCTCCAACATAGAGGGCGGGTTAATCGGATTCAGGAGTTCCTCAAAGTGCTCCTTCCACCGACCGACCACCTCCTCAGTTGAGGTCAACAGCGTCCCATCCTTACTGTACACAGCTTGGATGGTTCCCCGCTTCCCCCTCCTGAGGTGCCGGACGGTCTTCCAGAAACACTTTGGTGCCGACCGAAAGTCCTTCTCCATGGTTTCTCCGAACTTCTCCCACACCCGCTGCTTTGCCTCTGTCACGGCAGAGGCTGCAGCCCTTCGGGCCTGTCGGTACCTTGCAACTGCCTCAGGAGTCCCCCGTGATAACATATCCCGGAAGCACTCCTTCTTCAGTCGGACGGCTTCCCTGACCACCGAGGTCCACCACGGCGTTCGAGGGTTACCGCCCCTTGAGGCACCTAAGACCTTGAGACCACAGCTGCCTGCCGCGGCTTCAGCAATGGAAGTTTTGAACATCGACCACTCGGGTTCAATGCCCCCAACCTCCACAGGGATGCTAGAAAAGCTCTGCTGGAGGTGCGAATTAAAGATCTCTTGAACAGGGGCCTCCGCCAGACGTTCCCAGTTCACCCGCACTACCCGTTTGGGCTTACCAGGTCTGTCCAGAGTCTTCCCCCACCCTTTGACCCAACTCACAACCAGATGGTGATCAGTTGACAGCTCTGCCCCTCTCTTCACCCGAGTGTCCAAAACATGCGGCCTCAGATCAGATGATACGATCACGAAATCGATCATCGACCTTCGGCCTAGGGTGCTCTGGTACCATGTACACTTATGAGCATCCTTATGTTCGAACATGGTGTTCGTTATAGACAAACCATGACCAGCACAGAAGTCTAACAACAAACGACCGCTCGGGTTCAGATCGGGGAGGCCGTTCCTCCCAATCACGCCTCTCCAGGTGTCTCCATCATTGCCCACGTGCGCGTTAAAGTCTCCCAGCAGAACTATGGAGTCCCCTACCGGAGCCCCATGCAGGACTCCGTTCAGGGTCTCCAAGAAGGCCGGATACTCCGAACTGCTGTTCGGTGCATACGCACAGACAACAGTCAGAGTCTTCCCCCCCACAACCCGGAGGCGTAGGGAGGCGACCCTCTCGTCCACCGGGGTAAACTCCAACGTAGTAGCGCCCAGCCGGGGGCTCGTGAGTATCCCCACACCGGCCCGGCGCCTCACACCTTGGGCAACTCCAGAGAAAAGGCCTATATGTTGTTACATGAAAAACACTCACATAGAGTTGCATGTCTGCTGACCATTCTGAAAAGAACACCGTAGTTTTTTAATTTCTTTTAGAGTTTTTATTTTATTTTAAAGATGTTCACTCCACTTTGGCAGCCATGAGTTTTCAGTACTTCAGTGTGTCAAAGTGGATTTGAAGTCATGCTAATTGCTACAAATGTGGAAAACAAGCAGTAAGTAAAAGTGAACAATGAAGTAGGCCTAATGGAAGAGTAATAGAAGAGTCCCCTGTCTCCTTCTCTCTGTCTAGTCATTTACAGTTAGTTTCATTTGAATATGAAAAACATGTCTAGAAATAGGTTTTATTTATTTAAAATAATGTAATAACTCATTCTGGAATACATGTATATATAAACAGAGCATCATAATGAAACACAACCCCAATTCTGAAAAAGTTGGGGCGTTATGTAAAACGATTATAAAACAGATTGTGATAATTTGTTATTCCATTTTTACATACAATCAAGTTGAAAACTATACAAAGGCAATATATTTGATGTGTTACCCTATCTATTTCATTGTTTTTCGCAAATATATGTTAATCCTGAATTTGATGCCAGCAACACATTTCAAAAAAGTTGGGACAGGGGCATTAAAAGACTGGGAAAGCTGAAGAGTTTTAAATAAAGTACCTGTTTGGTACACTACTCACATAACAGGTGATATTATCACGGAATGTTGAGCAACTGAAGTTGTATTTCAAGCAAGAATGGGAAATCATTTTGCTTTCAAAATGTCAACAATGAATGTCCTCAGTTCCCAAAGGCTTACTCAGTGCTGTTAAAAGAAAGGGTGATGTAACACAGCGGTAAACACGCCCCTGTCCCAACTTTTTTGAAATGTGTTGCAATTTTAAAATTTGTGTATATTTCCAAAAAAACAATTAAGTTTATCAGTTTAAACATACATATGATGTGTTGGTACTGTTGATTATTGGATACATGTCCAAAAGGATTATGAAATGATCACATTCTGTTTCGTTCACATTTTACATAAATTAATATCAGAATTGGGGATTGTAGTAAATATTTCACGTTAAAATATAAGGTGCAGGAAATAATGAAAACACAGTACAGTCTTTTCATTGTAAAGTCCTTTTGTATTTATTACAAAATATATTCCCAATCTCTGCTGGATCAACAGGAAGACTCACTATGGCTGTATTAATGTTACCAACACCACACCATGGTACAGTACATTTGAAATGCATCCACAGTGCATGCTCCAGCAGTTTGAAATGCATCAATGTCCCTGCATCAAGTGACAACATAGCTTTGATTGAGAGCAGATATAATGTGATGGACAATGATGAATACACACTGTCATTTCCTTTGGTAGGGGAAATGCAGTGCAGGGGTCAATTGTTTTCTTGATGGCAGTTCAAACATCATTTGGCTGGTGATTAGTTGCATAGTCCCTTTAGAGGTTTTTATTCATCCTCCCTTCCTTTCTACAAGATACAATCATGATTTTGTCCTCAGTAATGCTGTTCTGTATTATACTGTACAAACAGGGGATCAGCTCAGCCTTAAAAGGAGGCCTGCAGTCTTTATTTATGAATTCCCCTTAGTCAGACATGGGTTATCATTCAGTTTAGTTTGCTTCACAGAACTGCTGACCTGTTTGGGGCTGCTTCACTGCTTTGTGTCTGTGTTCACCTTGATGACCAAATCAAATGGTGCAGAATGTGTACAGCATTGTTCCCACACACACGCATGCACACACACACACACACACACCCACACACACACACACGCATGCACGCACACACACAAACACACACACACATTCAACAATTCCAATCATTCACCTGTTTGTGACCACAGCGCTCCATTTGGCAACAGTACAGCAGAAATGTTTCATTTGAACCAAACTGTCTCTTTAACATGAACCTGACAGATTTTCTTAAACGTGGACATAAAAGAAAGTCAGGATAAACAGCCCATGAACATACTTCCCCAATAGTCTTAATGAACGTGTATGGATCTTTTTTAATTTCCAGCATAGAGGTTGGTCAAAATACACTTGTGTGTCTCTTTGAAAGCACTTGGCAGACCTATACACTGATCTGAGGTCTGTTTTCCATTGGTGAATGATGAGTTCTTTAGTGACTGTCCATGTTTCCCTCCTCTGTCCAGTGACACGGGCTGACTGCTCTCAGGAAGCTGTCTTTGTACATGTTCCTGGAGTCTCCTGTAGGTTCACTTTAGATCTGCACACACAACACAACTTTGTAAGCCAAATGCACATTGATTATACATTTTGTTATGTATTTAACTAAAAGTTAACCTATGAAAAATTAACTAAGACTTTTGAGTGTAGGATAACTGGCAGAGAGCTGAGCTGAATAAGGCTTTTAAGATGTTTTTAAACTCTATTTGTTTGCAGAGGGAGACACTCAGAATTGTATTTGGTGTCAGTGCTAGACCTCATTGTCTTTCTGGAACTGATGTAGGCTTTAACTACATCATTTAGTGTAAAACAAGAGAAACTACCCAAAACAACCAAGCTGATGTCTTAAAGGAATAATTCAACATTTTAAATTCTTAGCTTTTTGCCTCACTCTCTGGCTCAAGAGAAGGCTCAAGAGGCCAGGTTAGCTTAGCTCAAACACTCAAACTTTACAACATCACTAAACACTCCTGTGTGCTTGTTGGGACTGATATGAAGGTAGGGGGGTTCCCCAGTCCTTGGCTGTGTTCGGAAAGCCATACTAACGTCCTACTCATACTCATGTTGACTTCAATTTGAGTATGTGACGGTTGGGTATGCAAGTTTGGGTATGCGAGAATTGCCCGGATGAGTACTAACTTCCGGGAAGATTTTGGGTATGAATCGATTGTATACTTTTCCTACTCAACCGCCCCACAATGCATTGCATCTTTTCAAACGACAAGGATGTTTTTTTTAATTCTTTATTTACAATTCTGCATTTCCTGCACAACAGGTAAAAATCTAGTTCAATATCTAACCTGTTGAGGGCGGTAATACGCTAAACAGCGTCTAAACGGCCAGAATCTTATTATAAGAAGAAGTAGAAATTCTTTATTGCTTGAGTATACTTCAGTGTGGATGTTTCGACGCACCTCGCATACACAATCGATCTTAAGTAGACAGTATGTAGTATACAGATGTTGAGTATGTAGGAGGGAGTACATTAGTATGGCTTTCAGAACACAGTCGTTGTCTATTGGAGGCCAGTTTTCTCTCTCACCTGTTGTGTGTCATGTGACTCTTGACCAGGTGTCCAGCAGCCAGAGCAGACATCAGTGACAGCTCTCCAGCCAGGACAGTGGCACACACCACCTGGGCAAGCTGCCGGGCATTCTGCCCCGGACACTCCTGACAGGCTCCCTGCACCCCCAGCATCTATATACACACATGCACACACACACACACACACACACACACACACACACACACACACACACATACATTACACACACAATTTAAGTCTAGAACTTTGCTGAATATAGTGTAATACAGGAGCTATACAGAAATCCCAAAAAATGCAGACACTACCAAGGAAACAATTTTCCTGTTGGCAGAGCTGTAAAAACTTCACCATTATAAACATACATTTGTCTTTACTGTACCGTGAGACATAGCAGCAAAGAACATTGTTTTTTCAAGCACTGGTCAATTTTGAAATGTTTGTCTATTTTGTTTCCATAGCAGGTCTTCCTTCATACTAGTCAAAGGTCCAAAATCTACATTTACGTGTTAAGGTGCGAACACACTACACGCGTTACACGCGTACAGATAAAATCGGCCATTTTTCCATAGGGAACCATTGGTTTACGCGCGTACATGGCGCGTAGATGCGTCACTCGCGCTAAAGCAACATTTTAGCCGCGTATATACGCACCTAACGCCCCTACGCGCGGAGTTCAAAAAATTGAACTTTTTACACTCCTACGCGTGACGATTAGCCGCGTTGGCCAATCAGCGTTGGGCTTGACCCGACGTCACATACATTGGCACGGTCGGAGAACAGTGTACTGTACACAGAGGCTGAGAGACACCGAGGAGGAAAATGTATTGCAGGCGGCCGGTGCTGTATGACAGCAGCTCGGGAATGGAAGACGTGGGGAGAGTAAACCAGGAGAATAGACTTCCTGGTTAATTCAGTGAATATGTGCGGCTGTGCTTTAGCCGATAAAACAAGTTAGCGCCGTATAGCATTAGTTTTTATTTATTTATTATTCTTTCGGACAATTCCACACAATACACAATTTTCTCTTGCAAATATTCATACATCATACTTTGTGTTGTCCGAAGGGAGACGGAAGAAGCCAAAGGCTTATCAGGTCCCGCCCCTAAAGTTAACTCACCCTGTTGTGTGCAGGCGGCTAGCGCCTCATATTATAAACCCAAACATGACGGCTATGTCCGGGGGACTTTCACAACAAGTACAGTGAAGCACCGGTGTTGATCTACGCCAGCCACGGTCCCCTGTCACAGCCAGGTAGGGTAATGTTGGCTACTTGGCTTTATGTTGTGCCGCCGTGCACCGATGCTCCTGTAACTGTGTTTGTTATGTAGCTGCCGTGAATATGCAATGCTGTTTTAATGCTAGGCTATTTGTGCTGTTCAGTTTGTCTTTTGGCACAGTTGTTGGCCGTGTTGTTGTTGTTTTTTGTGCGGACATGCACGCTGTTGTGTCGGGTCGGGTCTGATCGCAGCCATGGTTGATTAGGGGAAATACAATATCGGGAGGGAGACTAGGCACGTTACGCTCGTAGAACCATTTTTGACACAAAATGATCAAGCAACATTTTAGCTGCGTTACGCACGTAAAGCATACGCGGGTAACGCATGTAGTGTGTTCGCACCTTTAGGGTAACACTTTACAATGAGGGTACACTAATTAACTGTTATGTAATGATTAGTTAATGCTATTAATGGTTAGCTAAGTTAATGCTTATTAAACATTAATTAACAGTTAATGCTAAGATATTAATGCTTATTTAATGCTTAGTTAAGTATTAAATATGCTTGTTAACGCTTTAAACTTTAACTTAAATCGCTTTTTTAATGCTTAGGTAATCATGAATTAGGCATAATGGTTAGTTAATGCTAAGTTACTGTTTGTTAATAATTAATTAAGCAGTGATTAACAGTTAGTAAATGCTTAGTTTATGATTATTAAGCTTAAGGTAAGCATATACAAACGTTAATTAATGTACTATTGTTAAGTGTTACCGGTGTTTGTTTATTTCCCCTATATGCCATTATCTTGACATTAGTTCATTTCAATACTCAGACAAAAATCTCAACTTTTAAAGCACTTACATCAACTAAACTTTCTATGATCATTCTGAAGGTTATTACAGAAAGATTTCCTGTTGTTCACTGTCTAGATTAAACTTTGGACACTTCTAGGTTGTACAAATGGCTTTATCCAACGTCTACATTTTTGTAATACAAAAAAAGTGTTGTTTGAATGTCAGCAATCAACAAGTGACATACCATATTTATTCATTACTAAATTGCAAGGCATGATCCAGGCAAGGTGATATTCATGAATTCAGTCAAATTCATTCTTACAGGTTGTTATTTCTCATTTACTAGCAGTTGCCTGTGTGTGTGTGTGTGTGTGTGTGTGTGTGTGTGTGTGTGTGTGTGTGTGTGTTAGCGTGCATGTGTGTGTGTGTTGTGTGTGTGTTTGTGTGTGTACCTGGAGACAGGCTTGCTGGGGGGGCAGGATAGTGCCTCCTCCCACAGTGCCCAGCTCTATAGAGGGCATGGTGCAGGTGATGTACAGGTCCTCTCCTGTTGGTCCTGACGCCTCCATCAAAGTGATGCAGTTACTGCTGCCCACAGACTGGGCTGGGTCCTAGAGGGCACAGACGCACACACACACACACACACACACACACACACACACACACACACACACACACACACACACACACACACACAAATACACACACACACACACTTAGCCACATACAATAACACAGGGAACAAGGATACAGGTGCATCTAAAACAAGTTGAATACCGTGGAAAAGTTAATTTTTTCGGTAACGTAAGATTCATTACTATAGATTCAGTCATACACACAAAGTGAAATATTTCAGGCCTTTGTTTTTTTATTGAGAAGATTATGGCTTACAGCTCAAAAATCCAGCACGGCCAATCATTAAAAGGAATTTAATATACAGTAATTCTACTTTCTGAAATGTATGTTCATTAATGCACCGACTCGATGAAAAAAGAAAATCCTTTTCAGAAGGTTGACATTATATCATGTTGCCTTTTTGAGATACTTTATTTTTGATGAGGTATAAGATGTGATCCTCAAAAACAAAACGGGCCTGAAATATTTCACTTCATGTGTAAAGAACGTCAAAGACTTTTTGAATTAAATCATGTAGAAAAGAAAATGAGCATTTCTATGATATTCAACATTTTGTGAGATGCACCTGTACACTAAAATACAGGACTGAACAAAATGTGTCGTAGAAGTACTTTACCTGTCCACAGGCTATGTAGATGGCAGCGACCAGGTTGGCTGCATGTGCATTGTATCCCCCGATGCTTCCTGCCATGGCTGAGCCCACCAGGTTCTTACTGATGTTCACCTCCACCAGCGCTGCTGTGGACGTCTTCAGAACCTGGGCCACACACAGGGGGGTAGGGGGGGACATGGCTTAACTGAGACGGCTGGTTGGAGATACAAGCTGTTCTGTTGTATTCTTCCTCTAATAAAGAATCAAATGTAAAATGTATTGTGCAAATATAGGGTAGAGTTTTAACCTCTCTAAATGTGGCTCTTGTTTCTTATTTGAAGTAGAGCCATTATCTCATCATTCCTTTTTGTCATTGCTCTGAACCAGAAATCTTAACTTCTAAAGCATTTACATCAACTAAACTTCCTAATCATTATTGGCACTATTCTGAATGTCACAACATTTGTTCATATGCTGTTAATTGTCTGATTAACAATACATTTTGTACTTATAAACATGCTGAAAATGCATTTCTAAAACCTGCACAAATACATTTTTGATTTATATAAAAAAAGAAAAAGGCTGTATCCAAAATGTGTTCTGTAGAAACTTTTGAAATAAAGATTGTAACTCTGGCTTTATCCAACATATAGATGTGTTTTTTTTAAAGAGATACAAATTACGCATAATAAGTTTGATAATGCAAAATTTGCATATTTATTCAAACTTTTCTGAAAAAAATGGAATACAAAACATAATTGTTTTAATGTAAGTAATCAACTGATAAATATAATTCATGATGACATCATCATATAAGTTTAACACATTACCCGATTCACCTGCAGTGTCTCGCCTAAACTACATGTATTGGATATGAGGGGCTAACTACGGTGTCCTTTTGTCATTCTTGGTACTAAATTCTAAAACAAAAACTACAGAAATGGCCAATCTAATTTCATTACAAATCTCAAGTGCCCTATAACACTATGGATTTATGTTGATGTACACACGACCGTACTGAGTTTGAATAATACATTTGTGCCAACAGGAGGCTGCACTCGCACTTCCAGCCCTTCCTACCTCTTTGACTACCCTAGCGGGGATGGTGGCCTCACACACAGCAGACTTGCCCCTGCCTTCGATCCAGTTGATGGCGGCTGGCTTCTTGTCGGTGCAGTAGTTCCCGCTGACAGCCACCACCTGCAGCTGAGGGAAGTGTTGCTGCAGCCTGCTCAAGGCCTGCTCTGTCCCCTGCACACACAACACACACTGTCATCAGCACATGTCATATGACCTACTGTACATTCCTGGGATAGCAAGTCTGACACCTTTCTGCACTTCTACAATGTGATACTGTGCAGCACTGTTCTGTTCAATCTTTTATTTCTACAGGTAAATCCCATTGAGACCGGAGACTCTTTTGCAAGGGAGACCTGCTCCCATTCCCACGTTACCATTAACACCCACATTCATACACCGATAGCAGGCTAACTATGGACATTCACAGGAGGCAAGGTGGGTGAAGTGTCTTGCCCAAGGACATAACAACCATGACACAAGTGGCAAGTTGGCGGGGATCGAACCGCCAACCCTTCGATCATTGGCCGACCCTCTCTACCACCTGAGCCACAGTCGCCCCTCTGTCAAACAACTGTCACACATATGCATATTATGTTGCTTGTATATGCGTCTAAACACTAATGATGAAAACTAGGTGTAAGAGCATAGTGTACATCAATGTTTCATTTTCATTTTCATTAAAGACCCATAAACGTTTGACTTTTAGGATCGTATAGGAGTGGTTGATTAAAACCTCCATTCTTAAAATGTTACATATAAATGAACACATGGTCATTTAAAAAAAAAATATAAAACAAGTCTTTTAGTCTAGCTAAAATGCCAAACAACACACACACACACACACCCACCCACCCACCCACCCACACACACACACACACACACACACACACACACACACACACACACACACACACACACACACACACACACACACACACACACACACACACACACACACAGACACACAGAAATACATAACCGTGCACTTACTTTGGAGATCATGTTCATTCCCATGGCATCCCCAGTCTTAGAATGAAAGCGGATGTAGAGATTTCGGCCAGCCAAACAGACCATCAACTTCTGGAGCCGTGCAAATCTGAACAACAGCAAGCACAGAACACTCTAATTTAAAGACCAAAACACAACAAACACAGACAGACAGACACACACACACACGCACACACACACACACACACACACACACACACACACACAGTCCATACTATGTTGAGTTCCAGTGCGTCCCTGTCAGATGTGTTCCTACCTGCTGGTGCTTTCGAAGGCGTCTTTGATGTCCTGGAAGCCGTCTGTGCTCTCCAGCCAGGCCTTGACCTCAGCAGCCTGGCAGGCAGAGGGCAGCTTGACCACGGGCCCTCGGGTCATACTGTCAGCTAGGATACGACTGCTGGCTCCGCCTCCAAGCTACACACACACACACACACACACACACACACACACACACACACACACACACACACACACACACACACACACACACAATTTATTCAATTATTGAATATTTCAATGTTCATAAGTTCGTAGGTGTTTCCATGGTTTTGTCCAGTGCTATCCTATATCAACACATGACACTCACAGCGATGGCTCGGCAGCCGCGGTTGGTGCTGGCCACTAGGCAGCCTTCTGTGGTCGCCATGGGAACCTGGAACTGCTTGCCGTCCAGATGCAGTGGTCCGGCCACGCCCACTGGCACAGGCACGTAGCCAATCACATTCTCACAGCAGGTGCCCATCACCTGGGAAACGCAAATGTAAACAGGAAGAGGTCTCAAAACTCATGGTCCAACCATTAACCATGAGATCACTGGTTGGATCACTGGCACCAGACTGGAGGGTGTTAGTAATAAAACTAGTAGTGGCTGCTATTACATCTACAGTGCCCACCATCTCTACCAATGTGTCCTTGAGCAAGACACTTAGGGTGTATTCACACATGCCGTGTTTAGTTCGGTTGAAACGAAATCAGATGCACTTCTGCCTTCGGTGCGCATCTTTCAGGCAGGTGTGAATACAGCAATCGCACTCGGGGGCTGACCAAACAAACGCTCCGAGACTCAGCTGAAGAGGTGGTCTCGGTGCGTTTCCAAACGCACTCTGCTGCAGTTCGTTTGTGGTGTGAATTTGTCCGGACTCGATCCGACCCAAATGCAGGAGGCAATGTGCCTTTTCTTTCTTTTCTTTTTTAATAAATAGCCGTCAGCTTCACATTATGAGAAAGTGTTGTTGTCGCCATTATTAGGACGATAAGTTGTGGTTTGACCGGGAGCCCAGAACAATATATTACATTTGATCGAGAGGACGCATAAACATGCTGAATGTGTTCAGCGATCAGATGAAGGAGAGGGGAGCGTCTCCCGCACAGTGCCAACAGGTTCACGCTGCGCAAGAAATGTGTGTTTTTATTTTGCTTCCCATGTACGGACCGTCAATACCCCGTGTCAGTTTGCAGCTGAACTGCGCCGACCCAGCTGATACACAGCTTAATCAGCTGAGTGTCAGCTTGAGCCTATTCTTCTCGCGTGATGCGCGTCCAGCACCAAAACTACAGTAAAAATTATGTTTCACATTGTAGGCTACACGCCACATAACGTGGCATTGCCATAGGGCTTCATATTATAACCATATGAAACAACAATAATCCGATGTTTTTCCTCTTTATTTATAGGTTAGATGTAGGCCATTTTATTATTTTTAACCCCATATTATATCAATGATATATATTTCGCAGTTTTAACTTCGTGCTTCCTGTTTCTCTCCACCCCAGAATGTCTGTCCAATGAATGAATGACCTCAGATCACGTGTGGTTTTGCTTCGTAATGCTGGTTCACTTGCAAAAGGGGCAATATGAAAGTGGACCACACCAAACAAAAAAAATCAAAACTCTATTTGGTCTGGACCAAAGCAAGTGAACTAGCAGACTTTCCCAGTGTGAATACACCCTTAAACCCAAACTGCTCCAGGGGCGCTGTACTATGGCTGACCCTGTGTGCGGACCCCCTTCAAAGTGGAAAACTTGAGAGGGGATAAGTGAAAAGACTAATTTCAATGTACCTTTACTAAACTTAACGTGTCCAGTGTGTGTGTTTCTCTACCTTGGAGTAGTCGTAGTCTGTGTATGGCAGGGAGGAAAGGGCAGAGGGAGAGGGCAGCTTGACAGAGAGCATCTGTCTGCGGATGGCCACTCCTCTCTCTGGTCTCTCCATCATGGCCTCCAGCTTGTATGAGGGGATGTGTTTAGAGTTGACTAGCAGCATCACCTCAGCATCACTCAGGTAAACCGGGCCCAGCTGCAACACACACACACACAATAATCACGCACTGACTTACTATTCATTCTGTGACTCCTTAAACATTCACCTAAGATTTAAAGAAACAAACCAAAAAATCTCTTCAACTCTTAAAATGGATAGATCTTTGAATTGTGTCTTGAATTGGACAAAAAGATTGCTGTTGTTGACTGATGACCTCATGAGCAAAACACTTTAGTGAAGATGGTTTCCAAAGGTTTCAAAGTAGGGCCACACAATTTTATGTATCATTATCGCGGTTGTTAATATTTAGGCATATGTATGGCAAATACTGCTTGTACAGCAATAAATGGTGGTTTATGCATTCATGCACGCTCTGAATGTCAACATATTGGGCCAATCAGGATGTAGCCTACCAGTAAATGTAAGCAATGCATGAAGGTGTCTCCCTTCAGCGATCAATAAATAACAAACAATAAAACTATCTTGTTGGAATGGAAAGTATGCCTTTCATTTTTGTCTGCATAGGCTACTGACTGTCTGGGGAGCCTGTGATGGCAGTGAATGAAAGGAGAAAGACATTAAAACTGTATAATTAAGTATTTACTTATTTGTCACAGGTGATATTGGCATCGCAATATTCAACAATGTTATGGCATGTTGCAAGGTGTCCTGATATGGTGCAGCCCTAGTTTCAAGGAGATTGGAGCTGAGAAGATTTGTGGCCACACCGAGCAAGGAGGATCAGTGCAAGTGTCTATGCTGCTGGCGTCATGTTCTAATTGGTTTAGCTTCAGAGAGAGAAAGTGCATGTGACTAAGCTAAGTACAGCGTAGTTAAATCCAACAACTACCTCAAAGGTGGGATACAGCAAACACGAAAAAAGATGCCTTAGGGGGCTGGGAAAGTGGGCCGAGGTTTAGTAACCATGCAGCCACCTTACAGGAGCTTAGCTGAGTTATGAGCTGTGAGATGGATGGGGGTTTACAGTGTGTCACTCTCACCTCAGGGTTTTTGAATATGGCCACACATTCATCCAGATCTCTGGGTTCTTGGGGGAGGCTGGGCTGGTCCCTGTCAGGCTGGACTTCTTCCTCGGTCTCCTCCACAAAGAAACTCTTCGGCTGGGGAGGGCTAGCTGGGGTGGACAGGGGTCGGATGACTTCGTCTATAGGGAAAGAATGTGGGTTCAAGATTCAAGATTCATGATGGTTTATTTGTCATATGCACATTAACAATTACAGCAGTCATCGGCAAGGAAATTCTTCAGTCCCAGGCTCCTCTCAACAATGTAATATAGAAATAAAACACAAGTGAAACACAAATAAACAAAAACGTAGTGCAAGGACACAGGTCAGATAAAACGTGTAGAGAAAAGGTGCACCATAGAAATATGCAGTAACACAGTGCGTCTGTGTTACTGCATCATGACTAGGGCTCAAACACACACCTCGGTCTGCCTTGTTTGCGGGTGTTGGGGCCGGGGCTAGTGGCTGGGGGGCACAGGGCTCCTTCCTGCAGCAGGGCTCAGTGGCCCGGCGAGGGGCCAGGGCAGGGCTGGACATGGTGATGGGGTTCTTTAGTGACAGAGTGGACTCCATCTCAACCTGCTCAAAGAAGATGTACTTGATGGCCAGAAGCAGTGCTAAGGCCAGACAGATGACCTGCTCTATGTCCATGGTTATCATCCTGCAAGACAGAAAAGAGACAATACCATGCAGGTGTTATTAGTGATGCGGACTAGTTGCCACTTTTTTTTTAAGATTATTTTTTTGCATTTTCAAGCTGTATTAGATAGTACAGAGTTGAAATGGGGAGACAGAGAGAGAGAGAGGGAGAGGGGGAATGACCTGCAGTAAAGGTCCACGGGTCGGATTCGAACCCGCCACCACTGCAACGAAGGCCGGAGCCAATATGGTACACAATCTAACCACTACGCCACCGGAGCGGCCCTAGTTGCCACTTTTTGTTTCGGTTTTATATCTCAAATATACAGTATACCGGATAAATTCAGTGTTAATAAACAGCTTAGTCTCTGTAAACAGCCATGTTAACTAGATATGCTGGGACCCTTTGTTTACATGCCCGTTGACAGATCCAAGGCTGTGTATTACCACCAGATTGTTTTCAGCACAAACACAATACAGACAGGCAGCGGATCGTGAGGAGATAGCCTAGTTACTGATTTTGACAAAAAGTGATTGTGACAAAAGGATTTTTCAGTTGTCTTTTTTAAATGGTTGGTCATTGTCCTTTCTTTTTCTTTATAATGTAATGTCATAATTGTTTTACATGCATGTAATCCCATAACTCGTGTTTAATAATATTTCTGTCCACATCCATGACCATGCGGTCCTTCACCAGAGGTTCAATGATTGATCCAATGCATCAAAGGTTTTTTTAGAATCTGTTATTTCAAACTTGTTGCCTGATGACTAGTCTATGAGCGTTAGTCACTAGGAGACGGTGACTGGTTGGTATGTGACTGTTCTGACCCCACATCCTGACATACAGCTTCTACTGTTCATTAGCTTACAGACACATTCAACCAATGAAGTCATTCGTTTACACAGGACACACACATTGCTAATGCTCTAACGCAATGCAGGATATGCAGGGGAGCTGTCATGTGCACACACAAAATAAAAATACTGTCCCTGCGTTCCGAATCGCATACTCTTTCTTTTTTTCTATTCTACATACTACTTCTGACGATAAAAATAATCTAGTTAGGATGTAGTATGCTACAATTGGGACATACTTTTACTTACTTATTTCATCATAACATTGCGCCTTGATCTGGCCTCTTGCTTTTACATCCGTCACATCACCGTTTGTTTTCATATGGAGGCTCTGTCGATGTGACGTCACTTCAGGTTCGCACTGGCTTATGGGTCAGAATCGCCCAAATAGGATGCTGTTTTCAACACTAAAAATATTGAACGGATGTAGTAGACATCCGGGTCTTTCTAACCATCCTAAATCTGGCCACAAGAATCGGGACATCCTAAATCTTTTTCTACCATACTAAATAGTAGAAAGTATGCAATTCGGAACGCAGGGAGTAGCAGTAGTTAGAAGCAAGCCAGGCAGAGGCTCACCTGGTGAGGTAGAAGTGCCAAAGTGGTCTCTCTGGCTGGATCCTCCTGGGTGAGAGGTGGTCCAGCTCCATGCCCAGCTGCTCTATATCCAGGGTGTTGTTGATGGACAGAGGCTCAGCGATCCAGCGGCTGTGTGCGTGGACCATCACCAGGCCTAGGGACTGAGAGCACAAAGGACACGTCACACCATGCCGTTAGCCTCGTAGCATAATTGCCTAAATCGTATTTACTCTACTCTACTTTTAATCTACATCTACTCTATTCTACATCTACTCTACTCTACATCTACTTTTCGTTAGCCTAATAGCATAATTGCCTAAGTCATATTTTAAGGGTCATAGAGTAGGGTAAAATAGATGTTGAGTAGAATAGATGTAGAGTAAAAGTAGAGTAGAGAAAATATGATTTAGGCAATTATGCTATGAGGCTAACAATATTCTAATGAAGCAGAGAATCAAAGAAAGAACAGGAGGCGCTACCAGAGCATTCACCATGGCAGTCCCCCCCCCCCCTCTTGGATTTTCCCTACCCATAACATTCAAGACTGTGCCATCCCCTGGACACATTCAAATCACTAATCAAAACACACCTCTTCAGAATAAAGCCTTCAGCCAATGATAATATAAAATGTTTCCATATTTACATAGCATTACATAGTAACTTTGCATATTTACATTACACCTGCTTTTATATGCAGATTTGAAATGTTTTACTTCATTTTAACATACTGGTTTTCGCTTTTGTTTATGGTGTGTTAGCTTTATTGCTACACTTGTTATTTGATTGTGTTCCTATTTGATTGTAAAGTGTATTTGAGTAAGTTGAAAAGCTCTATATAAAATAAATGTATTATTATTATCATTATCATTACCATGATCATCTTGACTCTCTGGGTGACAGGGTTGGGCTTGTTGTCCTCCTCTTCCTCCATCACTCTGGAGAAGTGACTGACCTGCCAGATGGGATGGCCCTCTTGACTCTCACGGGACAACTAGGGGAGACAACACACACGCCATGACTTTATCTGACATTAACACACACCTAAACTCCTACACACACACACACACACACACACACACACACACACACACACACACACACACACACACACACACACACACACACACACAAAAACGGACCAAAAAATGCAGCATTATTACCTCCAGGACCAGGGAGACACACGCAGGGAAGAACGTCATGAAGACAAAGTAGTTAGCCAAGACGGACATGCAGCCAAAGCAGCACATGATCTCCAACTGGCGCACACCTGAAACATACAAAACTGACACTCAGGAAAGTGGTCACAATGCCACCAAAATGACCAAATCAGATTACCTATATTACTGTTTGAGAATCTGGCAAGCATTAGGTTTGAAGCAAATGGACCTTCAAAAGCTCTGTTATATCTCCTGCAACTCTATTAAGGTAACTTCTTTTTTAACTTTAATGTTAACTGAACACACGATTCAATTGTTGCAAATCACCATTTTCTAATGAGTAAAGGTGACACAAGGAGTAACTAAACAGCAGGTTGAATAGCAGCACTTCACCGCTGTCTGAAGACATAACCAACAGTGATGTCATGGTGTATTATATTATGTATTATAGAACACTGCTACATGACTGGGGTCAAATTGGAGGTTAAGCTAATGAATATAACGTTCACCTTTGTCTTCTATTCTAAATATGTTTTTTTTAAGGAATGTCTTCAACCTGTCTGATCAATTGACTGCTTGTGTTCACTGGATTTATTCAGTGTTTCAGATAGTATATATTTTTTTCGCTATGCCGTCACAGCAACACGTCACAAATGAAATGAAATGAAATGGTACTATCCACAAGACATCCTTCTTAAAATGAGAAGGCTTGGGTCGTGACACATAGGTGCAGCTAGGCTGTGGGTGTGCTAGCTAAGCTTTTTGTTAAGACTAACTACTGTACATTTAATGTATGTTTACTCTGATAGAGGGGACATGGGTGGAACCGGGATGAAAAAGGACGGGTCTCTTTTTCGTTTTATGTCCAAGTGAACTTACAAATATAGTACATGACCTCCGTGGGTCAATGACATATAAAATGTATGAGCTCAGCTCAAAGAACTACCGGTAAGTGCACTGAAATACACAGAGCCTCAGAAATGCACACCCTCACTTATAACTCAAACGGCAAAAGATAGCAAGTACCTGACATGGTTCCCACTCCGATGACTAAGCACTCCACTAGAGCGTCTAGAGTGAAGGTAGGTCCCAGTACTGCCATGCCACGAGCAATGTTGTCCCTTACTTCATCCTGAAAAAGGTTGTAGAACAATATACATATACAAGTCAGGGCTACTGTTGCATGCCATGTGGAACGTTGCACTACTGTATGCTATGAGTGATACTTCCTCCTACCTGAGAACTGGAGCTTAAGGCATACTTGGCCAGAGCGCATGCTTTGGAAAGGTCGATCAGAAGCAGGAAGAAGGGCAGAGCCTCGCTGCAGGTCAGAACACAACAATCAACTGGAGTTTTTAACAGAGAAAAGTGATCATGAAAAGGACTGTATGCTGCAGTATGTGTCCTTACTTTAGCCCGGTGAGTTCTTTATCCAGAAAGTGAATGACCACTGTGCTGAAGACAAAGCTGGAGAAGATGGTGAAAAGGCCAGCGATGCCTGCAAGAGAGACGGATACCCTGCATTTTAGTTCTAGCTATAGTTTGTTAGATCAACATACTGTATCTGCTTCCTCTAAAGCCATATGATCAAAAGCATCTCTAGTCACCTTTCATATACAGTACTCTTATCGTCAACATCAGTATCTTACCTAAAATATATTTGGATCCCAGTTGTCTCAAGTTCTGGAACTGGAAGTAAATATAGACAATGGCGATGCAGCGTGTGATGGTAAGGATGATGATGTCACTGCTAAGAATTTGCTGTAAAAAGTGAGAGAAAAATCATCATAAATGTATAGGTTAAGCAAGGCAAGATCCTCAATGAAATACTTAAAGGTGAAGTAAGCGATTCATTAATGTTAGTATAAGTGTTAAATTGCTCTTTATTCATAAAGTGATCACTTACATGATGTGCGCGTTTCATAAAGCAGATCTCTCAGTCAGCTGCTTTGCATGTAATCGGCAAATAAACTTTTTGTCGTATCCCAAAATGAATATCCAATCAAAAGAGAGAACGCTACAAACAGAAACCTGTCTCACTCATGGTCTCACTGCCGGTGCACGCCAAAGCAACAGATGGGTGAATGTTTATGTGCCTACAATGGCGGAGCAGGTAAAAATCCTTCCCAATGTCTGTTTTGATGGTTTTTATCATGTTTTATCACACTTATGGATCTGAGATGATGCTAAATAACTGGCTGCTTGAAGTCCCTTTCCTTTAGGCAGCTTGCCGGGACAACAGCTAGCCTGGCTGGCTCTGTCGAAAGGTTACGAAATGATCCTTAAATATTTGCTGTTTCATTCAAAATGACTTATTGTAATTTTTCATGAGGTTATGAATCATGTTATGTTGAGCAGTAGCTTCCTGGAGACTTGTTATAGCCAATATCAGATAGATATTACTGCATGGACCATAGTGGTGTTGTCTTTTGGACAAACTCACTGACAGGTTGCTTGACCACTGCTAACAAATCATTAAGTTTTGAAGGATTTACATAATGGTAATGCCAACACATCTGGGATGAGGGTATGACAGCACAACCATGTGGTTAGTCAAATAATGCGTACACCACCAGTGTCTGCATCTGACGAGGACAGTCCTGGGGCCTCTTCAATCGATAGGTCGATGGCCCACTTCAGATTGTGTGGTCGATACACTAACTACAGATAACTGACACACTCTGGATCTGTCTGGTTGACTTACCTCCTCTGTTTTAGGACAGTCAAAGTTCCAGCCACAGATCTGGTCGTTACCAGTGAACATATTCATAGACATCATACAGATGGTGAGGGTGACTGTACCAACGATCACCTCCCAGGGGTGGGAGGCCACCAGGAGGCCGTGCATCCGGAACACGCCTGTCAGCATGGTTGCGGCAGAGCTATAGCAGCACACAACATGACAAGAGTCAGATAATAAGAATAAGAGGCATTCTGCATAATGAATAAATCTAGGCCTACGTTTTCTTCAGATACTTTAATACATTTCATATAAGAGTATTTATTACATAGTAGTAGCCTATTGTATAGCTATGTAAATAGGCCTACATTTATTTATAACTTAAAATGTTTTAACTGTCACTTATTTGAGACAGATGCAATATTGTGGACGTGTTGTTACCTAAAGGCTAGTAGGCCTTGGTAAAAACTATTGAGACATGGCGGATGTGACAGACCATATGAGGAGGAATGTCAAGGTGTAGGCTAGTTAACATACGCTACATGGATACAGGCAGGGAACTATTTCCAACTCAGTTTCCTAGAGAGGATTCAAAGAATAAAAATATCGCAATGATCTTTTATAACCTAGCCTATTTAGGAAATAAAAAAAGCATAAAGGCATAGGCCTCATTTTAATCATCAATTAAGGTCAGAATACATGAATTAAGCCTATTGTGTAGGTTAGGCTGCATTGCATTGTTAGTATGCTACAGCCTACGCTCCAATCAATGGCCTATCAGGTCGCTTTCAAGAATCCAATTTCCTCTTTTAATTGCAAAATAAAAATGTAGATTCGCCATTTTGAAAGACAGTTAAACATCATTTAAATACTCCCATTTCTTCGTGCTTGTGATGGAAATCACTGATTGAGTTGACAATGCTTTGCCGGACCGAGATATTTTTGGACATTTCTCAAGCTGGATTTAGTCTGCACTGCAATCCTGTGAGGATACATTAATTCATAACTGACAAAAGCTATAATTAATATTTATTTAAATAAATTGGACTTACCTTAAGCGGGATAGATGATATATGGGAGAGTGAGATGTGGATAGTAAAGAGTTGTAGCCTCCCTGCCCGGTGTGAAGAGACACACTGAGAGCCTTCCCCCGCAGCCCACGGCCGGTAGACCCGATGGAACGATGGCATGCTCAGAAATCATGCGACCCTTCAGCCAATCACGGCGATCACCTGCTTCGCGAGCGCTTAATCCACGCCCCGTTTCCTAGGCGACAGCAGTACAAGGGGCGTGGCCAGAGAGCGGACGCATGATCTCCCCATCGCGGCGCGTATAGACCACAGACACACAGGCTGTAGCCTACAGGAGGACAGACTTCAGAGTGGAAGTGGGCTGTGTCTCTCTCTATGAAGGAGAACAATACGGGAAATAGCCACCTCACTGGGATCATCTTCACCATTTTAAAGTTGCTCCTTTTCCCTTGAGACTTCGAAAAAAGGGAGAATTCCATAACCAAAGTGAAAAAAACACATGGAATACAGCAGACGCACCTCAGAGATCACACACACACACACACACACACACACACACACACACACGCATAGCCTACCACAGAACTATAGCACAATGGACGGACCTAAATAAAGAATGTTAGTTACAATCCCATACAAAATCATGTGCAGTAGGGCTATAGAGTTATAAAAGTGTCATGCCATTTAATTCAGTATTTTTGTTGTTGAGTTTTTCAACTAAGCCTATATTGTTATTCAGTTAACATTTCAGATGGATGTCCCTTCTAAACTAGAACCAATACGCCTATCTCTCATAAATATAATAAAGAATTGCGGTTTAGTATTATGTAGGCTAATCACTACAGTAACGTCAGACTGAGTGGACGGCCCGGCCCTTGTACAGTGTTTTGGCGCGCCGCTCTAGCTTGAGTAGACAATCGGTTCATCTCACGTTCCTGACTTCGAGTTTGTCATTCCTGAAAGAAAATAACCAAAGCAGGACTAGCATGTTCAACCTGATTCGAAGAGGTAATGACATACATGTGTTATAAAGGCAAAACGATAGAACCCGACTTTCTTGCTTGGAGTTCTTTAACATTTACATTACCTTACTAGCAAGACAGTTGTTATTTAGCGGAAGTTAGTTAGTTAGCTAGCCAGCTACATTAGCAAAGGCAAAGTAGCAAATGCTAACCTTTGATGATTCATTGGCATTATACATGTTGCAGGGATTCAGCCTTGTTTTATGAATTTAATTTGTAATGTTTAAGGTAATGATAAAATGTAATATGACTTTAAGATCCCGGCTAGTGTTGCCACCCGTCCCATTTTCCCCATAATTGTTCTTTTTTTTCCACCAGCTGTCCCGGGAAAAGAAAACTCTCTCCTAGGACACAATTTGTCCCCGTTTTTGGGGAAAATGCCAAAACTCATTTGATTTCCTTCGTTCAGTAGTTAAGGCCGTGTCACACACACGGGCCGAGGCGTTTTCAATGGCGAGGCGAGCGGGCAGAGAGAAGGCGCAGCGTTCCGTCAGGCGGCACGACAATCGGGCAGGGGCGGTCTTAAAGATCGCGGGGCCCGTTTCAAGACCCTGTGTGGGGCCCTTCAGATTTTTTTTTTTTTTCTATAAATAATGCTTGTGCGTGCTCCCAGCAAAAATAAAAAAGATTGTGTAAACCAGTTGGTTCATAGACAGATTATGAGATAATAGTCCCAGACTCTTAACGCCCCCTATCCAGTCAGGTACATTGACTTTTACGCACAGATACAATTACTGGCATGAACATATTAAGGAAGTCAGTGTTTCCCACAGGATGTTGGGATACTGACAAGGGATATACTCTTGGGCCCCTGGGCCTGGTTGCATGCAGTTTTCTTCTCTAAGTGCACCAGATTGATAGCCTGGCATTCCCAGACCTGCCACTAGGCGCTGGCAAATTAAATTTGCTGCGCGTGTTGGTCTGGACACGCTCCGTTGAAGCTTTATCAAGAAAACCAGAAATCTGGCTATGGTTTCAATTGGTTCTATCTAATATGGGCGCGCCAGAGCCCCTTATATGGTACTCTGGGGAGGACGTAACCGGATGACGACAGTGACATGCATGCGACGTCGAAGCAGTGATAGTAAACATCAAAGATGGCTGTGGATATGTTGTGTGAGTTTGAGACTGCTTTGGCCTCGACCCTTAACGATTTGGAAGACGGCACTCAAATCTTTCATTAGCAATTAAGTGGAATGTTCTGTTTTGCCGACCGACAACGGCAAACGTTTAATTTAACAGTTTAACAGCTGCTCGCTAAACGAAAGGGGCTTACGTCACCTTGTGCATCGCTCTGATTGGTTGTAGTGCTATCCAACTGCGTGCAGTGGCATTTGAAATGCACGAGTAGGAGCCGCCCCTTGAGTTGGAAATTACTATTGATCGTGGCCAGACCCTCTATCGTTCAAGATATCAGGGTCTGGATTTCCAGGCTACCAGATTGATGAATTTTACTTTAAAAGGTTGCATTTTTTTCTTCCGGGGTCTTCTGAAATGGTAGCTTAATATTGGCCGAGCCCTCCGCTCCAAACATCAAGTGTCCCTTTTTTTCTTTACTCCAGGGTGGCAACCCTAATCCCGACTAGCCCCACTGAACCCAACAAGACAGTTTGTAAAACTGATTAAAAGTAGTAGCCTAGTAGTATTTAATTTAAGAACTAACCAAAATAATAAAATGTCTTTGTAAAGTAAAATATTTACAGTCTTGTTCATAATTATTTTAGTGATATTACTTAGTACTGTATTATGTATTATATTATTATTACACACTGTGATACTTTGAATGTGTTGCCAGTGAAAAAAAGGCAAGCTATAATCAAGGTTGGGGCTAAACAACAAAACAGGGCCTTGACAGTAGTTTCTCCCCAGAAGATTATTGTGTGTTTAGATTTCATTTCTTGTGTATTGATTACTGTGTTCACGGTTGTTTTTTAATCAAACATGTTTTAGTGCTGCCATCTAGTGGTTGGAATATAGAACATCAAGTTTTCTTATGCAGGAGGACAGTGCATTGATACAGAGCTACTTGTTGTAGGTTTTCACGTGTTAACATGTTGGAATGCTTTAACCTTTGCAGCTCCATGTCATCCTGATGCTGATAAGAGGACCATGAGTTGCCCTGCTGGAGGTGCACCAGCTTCTTCCCAGGACGGTGGAGCCACAAAGCAACAGGAGCCACCTGAGGTCCAGTTCAACATCACAGCAGACCATTCATATGCTAAATATCTGAGAAGGAGGGAGACTGCTAAGCCAGGGTAATTTCAGACACATTGCTTTCATAACTTTATGATTTTTTACAGTAAATAACAATAATTTGTCACATTTTGGGCAAAAAGGTATTACGTTTTGGGCTCAGCATTTTGTTACATTATTGACCAGTGATTCAATTTGGGGTTTTATATTACATTTTATTTCTACATTTTGGGTCGTCGTTACATTTCCGGCTCTTGCAACATGACAGGGTTTAAGCACAAGATTTGTGTGCAGCACGCACTGTTTGTGAGTGAGGTCCACAATTGCGTTGAAACTGGTACAGATCCTTTTGCAGAAATCACCCTAAGCCAGGTTTCACGTGGGATTTATCAAACAGTCGTACCTCGCCAATCTCATATCTCATATCAGCGTATGATTGAGCAGAACGTTGATAAATGTGGTGGCTGAAAACCATCGTAATTTGAATATCACGCCCCTATATTTTCTGAGTTCAGAGGCCTCGCCCAGAGGTTTTACCACAATGAGATGCACAATACAGGAGAGAAGAGGAACTTGTCTGAAGTAGAAATAGACACCACATCAACACAAGTAGAAAAAAATATAAAAGTTTTATTTGGGAGCATTAAAGCGCCATTAAATAATATCAGAAGGCAGCGGTATGGAAGGAAATCATTGCTGCGCTCAACAGCGCTGGAGTTGACAAAACATTTCAAGCTTAAGTTTTTATATTTTATTTATTTATCAGTGTTATCGCTCAAATAATATAAATTAACATAATATAAAAGTTTAGGCCGCAATTTCTTGCCTAAACAGGTGAAGAAAAAGTGGTCTGAGTAAAATCGCCAAATTTGCATGTCGCTGCTCTGAAATGCAACTTTATGTAGACTGGCGGAAGCCAGCTGGACCCTGAAACTGACCCGACTGAAGACCGTGTGACCGGAGGAGACACACCAACTGTCCCATTATGGTAAATATTGAATAGGCTACAAGTAGCCTACTTTTAAACTTTTTACGCATGTCTTGTTTTTTTTTCTCCATGAAATAAATACACGTCTGCAGGGATGTTGATGTTTAGAATGTTTAAGCCATTTCAGATGCACTACTCCAAGGGTGTTCTAAAAACAAGTAACACATTTTGCGTTTTACTTTATGACAGATGCGCTTGGCACAAGTGGTCAGCTGTCAGCTGCACAAACCGGCCTGTATTCAGCTCCACAGAGCCAGGCAACCACCAGCTGTGAGAGCGCCACACTGGACCATCACTACAGAGGTCCCGGCCCAAAAAAACAAGCTGAAACGAAATAAATCGCTCACTTGTAGCGACCAATGACACATTAAAAGAAAAACCAAAATCTCAAATGCGTCAAATAAAGTGTAAAGCTGAATGTTGTGCAGTGTATTTTTCTTATAAAGAGCAGCCTACCACCTGCATACATATTTAATACTTCACATAGAAGCGATGAATGAATGCAGCCCCCGTGCTGCAAAGTCCCCCCAGCTGCTCCAAGGAGGAGACAACTGCCCTTACACAGTCCAATGCAGCTCGGTGGCCTGTGTGCATACGATAATCAGTGCTCCTACTCAGTTGCATTTTTATTATTTTTTTTAGATATTTTTTGGGATTTTTCATGCTTTTTTATTGACAGTGTGAAGAGACAGAGTTGAAATGGGGCAGAGAGGGGAGTGACATGCAGAGAACAACCCGGGCGGGAATCGAACCCGGGTTTGCTGCTGGGACCGACCTGGCAGGGGACGCCCTACTGAGCTAAGGGCGCCCCCTCAGTTGCATTTTTAACTGATTAATATGTTTATTTCAGTCTGAACAAACGCTGCATTAGTATGATCTTATAAACATTGTCCACCCAAAGTCATCGTCTACCCGGCACTGCAAGTCCATGCTGTTCACAAACTTGCGTACACGAGGTCAGAGCTGGCGTGAGATTTGAGCATACCCTGCGCTCACGTCCAAATTGATAGATGCCGAAGTTTGCGAGGAAGTGTGCGTACACCCACTATACCGGTGTACACACGTTTGATAAATGAGGCTCAGCGTGTGGTAAATGATACTGTTTCCTTGGACAGTTCACATTTGGAGAAGGTTTTGACAAATACAATTTCTATTCAGGAACACACAAGAGGAAATGAGACCTGTCTGCCGTGCTGTAAGGAAAACGTTACGCACTGCTTGTATGGACTCTCTGACAGGTATGAATAGTTTATCTGTTATTATGCTTTCAGTGTCGCACTTTCATTGTCTCACAGCGTGTCTGTTTAAGAGGTATGCCTCGAACCTTAAAGTTAACTGACATGCTCACAGGGCATAAGTCTTTCATTGCAGAAGGGAAACACCTTCATGAGGTAATATTCATGAATTGTATTTAGCACAAGCTAAAGTTGTGTTTGGTCGCTGGCTATGGAGATATTTTCCATTCATCTCTTTCAATGTAATACTCATAATCCACATTCTGGCGTGGACTGATTGACCTGAGGTCACAGTGTCCTATCATTCTCACCCAGCATGTTATTGGGACAACCTTTTATTTGCCTTTGTCACTTCTTTTGATACAAATGACTTGAAGATAAAGCATTATTTATCTCGAATGGTTCTCCCTATAATGTCATGGCTTTGCTGTTTTCTCTCGTTCGTCTTGACCCTCAGGCATTAAACCAGCTGAAGGCAAGCAAGTGACATGGCCTAAGTCAGTGGTCACCTACACAGGTAAGACTATCGTCATGAACGTTGTCAACCGAAGGAATCGCTTTGGAGAGAGTCTGCTCCACAAAGCGGTGTTGGAGAGAGACATTCGAATGCTCAGAGACATCCTGAAGCTGGGAACAGATGTCAACGTGGCTGATAACGCAGGTACTCAATCTGCTTTTCTATATATATGCTGCTGCACATATTTATAACGTTAACCAATCCTAAGTCATCATTTAGATATTTACATATTGCGTGTTTCATTACAGCTATTATTTTTATTGTCATTTCCACGTACAGTATTCTAATTCGTCTACATTTTATTTTATTTAAAGAATAAGAAGTTTGCTTTATATTTATATTGTGCACCTTATCACTACACTCTTATCTGCATTGTGTCCTTGCACTACTGTTGTGTTTATTTGTGCCTCCGGTGTTGCTCTCTTGTCTTGTATTTTACTTCTATATTGCATTGTTGAGAGGAGCCTGGGACATAGGAATTTCCTTGCCAATGCCTGCTGCTGTAATTGTTGTGCATATCGTTAGCCTCGTAGCATAATTGCCTAAATCATATTTACTCTACTCTACTTTTACTCTACATCTACATCTATTCTACATGTACTCTACTTTCACCTACTTTATAACCCTTAAAATATGACTTAGGCAATTATGCTATTAGGCAAACCAAAAGTAGATGTAGAGTAAAGTAGATGTAGAATACAAGTAGAGTAGAGTAAATAGGATTTAGGCAATTATGCTATTTCTCAACTATGAGGCTAACAATATGACAAATAAAGCATCTTGAATCATCACGGCATATTGACTGTACAATGAGTTTGTGTGTGGTGTTGTGTATGTCTTTTCAGGCTGGAGTCCTCTTCATGAAGCAGCCCTGTCCGGTCAGTATGAGGCCTGTGTGGATCTGATCCAGGCTGCAGCTCAGGTCAACACTGTGTCACACAATGGAGTCACACCATTACATGATGCCATCAGAAATGGACATGATATGGTATTATATATATAATACCATATATATATATTAGGGCTGTCAAAATTATCGCGTTAACGCAGGGTGATTACTTTCTGGAATTAACGCGTTCATTTTTTTTAATCGCAATTAACGCATGTGCAGAATGATCCGCCCCGTGCATCCCACCGGCTCTGTACTACAGCCACTCAAACGTTGCGGCTGACCCAGGATCAGTAGCTGCGCACAGCCAAACATCACAGCACGCTAGCCCATGCCGTGTTTTAAACTGCTAACGGTCACGTCTGTGTCGGGGGCATATAGTAGGCTATATAAAATCAACTGCCGCGGGTGACAGTTGATGTCAGGAGCAACAGGAGGAGAAACATTGTCCGCTCTGTTCAGAGCCCGCGAGGACACAAACGTCTGCAGTTTTCAGAGGTGTGTGTGAGTAGACATCAACATAACGTTGGCTTCCTGGCACAAATGAACAGTCCCCTAGGACGTGTTCGCGCGTACACACACAGACACACACAGACACACAGACACACACACAGACACACACACACACACACACACACACACACACACACACACACACACACACACACACACACACACAGAGTTGTAATCAAGTTGTATTCAAGAATGCACAATCTATAGATTCACCAAATAAATGCCATTATATAGCCTATCCTATATTTGCCCAAAGACATAGTAAAGAGACAGACCAATTGAATAATGGTGTGGTAGGTATATATTTTAGTTTGATTTAAATGTATTTTCAGTATTAAAACCATCATTTGGATTTTCAGTTAATAGAAATTCTAATTTTAAATATACATATCCACCTTCTGTCCTTTATCTTTCCGTTCATACAACAATATACAGAGAAAATTCAAATTTTTCGGGCATATTTCGAATGGTTAAATTAATCGTGATTAATCGTGATTAATCCACAGAATCCTGTGATTAATCTGATTAAAAAATGTAATCGTTTGACAGCCCTAATATATATATACATATATAATACCATATCTCTCTTTATATATATGGATATGGTACCATCTAAATTAATTACTTTCATTCATAATTTTCAGGTGCCTCAAAATAAATTCTACAAATTTCTATTTGGATTTTTTGCCAATCTCCCAGATTGCTGAGCTACTCTTGGAACATGGTGCGAATCCTCTGCTGAAGGACAAGAATGGAGAAACAGCATTTGATATCAATACAAAGGCCTTTCTACAACTACTAATGATGAAAAACATCCATAGACACACCGCCACTGCTGGATCAAGAAATAAAAGTCAGCTACTCTTTTCAAATGAACATATTAGGCTGGTGTTATTTTACATTCAAGTTTTGATCAACAAAAAAACAACAACGTGTCTGTTGCTTCTTCTTTCTGACTTTACTACCCTGTCTTAAAGAAGTTAAGAGTTTTTAAAGTTTTTATATTGGTTCTTTAAAAACAGATATAACAACAGATATGCTGCTGCTCACTGTATTTTGATTATTTTTTTTTAAATCAAAAGTTACTTAAACAGGAGGAAATGATGCATTTGTTGGGGACTAGTTTGAGCAGCGTATTAAACCACCTTTAGTGCTCTAGTAATCATTGCCACATATGTCATCCCCACATGTATGTCATAGAGTCAAAAATATACTTTGTGTGTCCATGGCAACGAAGGAACATGTCACAATACAACATTGTGTGTTTAAATAGTTTAGTCAACAATCACAACAATGTATCACTATGGCACAGAGGAAGACAATATTTGTGGAATTTGGTGATTGATGGCCAATGAGAAAAATATTGCATATCGACAGACACCATTTATTTATTTATTTTTACATCCCTGTATTTATCAGAGCAGAAAAATAAGGAAAGTCATATCTGGTATTGCTTTTATATTCTCTGCAGTTGCATCAGAAATACAGTGTGTGTACAACACAAGAGGATCAAAGGTTGGTCCATCTAAGGACCATGGCACTGCCAAGGACAGGAGTGTTCAGCCAAGCCTTCCACATCCCCCTGGAGAGGCTTCCAAACACATTCACCCAAATCAACCATGGAGTAAAGACAACACAAACAGTGGTACAGTCAACTACAAGGGAAAAGTAGTTACTGTTATCAACGTCAACAGAAAAGATGGTGTTGGTCAAACTTTGCTGCACAAGGCCGCCAAGGAGGGAAACATTCAAATGATGAAGCAGCTTCTGCTACTGGGGGCTGATGCCAACATGACCGACAATGCAGGTTGGCCTTTAGAAATGAGTGGATAAACCATGAATAAATAGTCTTGTGATTTATGACAGCATTGCTTTAATCTGCTTAATGTTCTGGTGTTGTGTTGAAGGGTGGACCCCTCTTCATGAGGCAGCACTTTGTGGCCACTATGAGGTCAGTCTGGCCCTGATAAAGGCTGGAGCTCTGGTCTCTGCTAAAGCATGTAATGGAGTCACACCATTACAGGATGCCATTGCAAATGGCCACATGGAGGTTGGCAGCACCACACAATCAAACAGTACATTAGTCAACAAGCCACACTGTATGTAGTTTATATAGCATACTGTATGTATTCATTGATTTTCTGTGGTGAATTTAAAGCTTTTTCTTCATCCAGATTGCTGAAGCACTCAAGCAAGGGTCAAACACAGGAACAAACGATGAGGGAAGACAGATTGCAGCGGGAACTGCTGTACAACCATTTCTACATAAAACAGTTGGAAAAAACAGAACTCAATACAAAAGAGAGGATCTCCCAGGTTTTAGCATTTTGCACTCGTATTAAGGTTTGTTATATTGTCCTCAGAGACATCAGCTCCACACCACTAATTGCCCCTGTCTTTTCCACAGCTCTGACACACCCACATGATGATAGCATGGAAGCTCATGCTGACACACAGCTTGACAAGGTGGGAGGTTATGCAGTAAATTATGACATGAGATTACAATGTGTTCATAGGGATTGAAAATGCTTATTGTCATAATGACATCATGGATAGTAAAGCCTTGCTTCCACTTAGCCACGGTTTTGTGCTCCATGTGTTTAGCAGCTCCATGGAAATTTAGTGCACATACATGATTCTGTCGACCAGTCAACAGACGGTAGTGTGTAGCTCTACCCTTTGGGACCGCTTGGTATCCCAACTAAAGGGGGACAAAAATAGGTGTGGCACGGTTGGCTTATTTTGGTACCCTTTCCAACTTTTGACAGTGGAAAGGCAAATAAAGTCGTGCCGAGCTACACCGCTAAGTGGAAACAAGGCTATAGATGACAGGATTAAACCTACAATGTTCAGCGAATGTAGTTTCTAGATATATAAGGTTAAAATAGACTTTATTCAACCCTTATTAAAGCAGGCCACAGAGAGTAATGGAGAACTTGAAGCAAATGAGACTGGGACGGATCGGGCCAGCCCTCCAACACAGAACTTCTCAACTGCTGTTAATCAGAAAAAAACAAGAACATCACCTGAAGGTAAACCTGCCCTACCACTGTTCACCACTGAACATATTTTCTTCTTTCAAACGTTGTGTTTAACAAAGCACTAGTATCCATTTTCATCCCTGTTATAATTTACACAATTACTCAGTTTAATATTGACATGTTAATATATTTACAATTCCCCAAAAAAGAAACTACTGAATTTGTATTGATTAAAGGTGGAGTCACTGTATTGACATATAAGATCTGTCTAGTTCAATACACTTTTTTGTAGTACTTTATAATATGATTTGTAAAAAATAGAATACATTCTGTAAAACTCATGTATAGTTACTTAATCAATATAAATTCAGCAATTTCCTTTTTCTGTGTTTGTTGAAAGGATCTGGTGAGAGTACACCGCCTAGGCTGTGTAAATGGATATGTAAACAAAGGGGTCCACCGTAGCTATAGCAACATCCGTTTACAGAGCCTAGGCTGTGTATTAAGACCAGATTTATTTTCTGTGCACACACAGTACAGACAGGTATCGGACGGTGATGAGATATTCACTGTTTTGGACAAAAAGTGATTTTAAATAAAAATAATTGAACTAGACAGATCTTAGGAAACAGGGCTAACACAAAGGACTGTATTGGCTGACTGGATCTCATCTGTCCCAATTCTTCAGTGAGGGCCAACTCTCTGCCCAGCTCACTTCTAGTGCTGTCATCCCCTCCAGAGCCCACTAGCAGCAGCTTTGTTGCTGCTGTGCATGGGCCTACACCTCCACAGAGCAGCCAGGACATCCAGCTGTGTTCAACCCCACTGTATGCCAGCTTCTACCAGCCACGGCTAGGGAAAGACAGCGACAGTGACCAGACCCTAGATTACCTCGGAGACAGTTCAGATGAGTCCGAAGACTGGGCTCTCAAAGCAACACAGAACTTTAACTTCAGCTCATTTAGCATGGAGGCACATGGGGAAGATACATGTATGTATACCTTCCCTACTGAAATGGTTTAAAGCTTTTGTATTGCATGTGAGCATGGCAGCTTTTGTAGTCTCGATGTTATGTAAATCCAGGAATAGAAACGCTCTGACTGAGCAGACTATGAAAACTGTCTAGGTAAAAGCATTTGAGATCTGTTCTCAAGAACATTAGAATGATATTCATGGTTTTAATACGTAAGCCATTTTTTCGACCTCTATATTTATTCCGTTTATAAGTTATTGAGTTAGTTGTGCATTCATTTTGTCTTGTTAAATTATTTCAGTATTGAAATGCAGTTGGTCTGACATGCTATTTCATTACCATTGTTTTGTCCAAAGTGGTTTATTAAAGTATTTCAACATTGTTAGTAGTAGTGTGGTAATTTAAACAAGCCTATCCGGGAGAAGTCAACACACAAATGACATGGAATTCAAAGCCGCCCTGAACTTTTAAATCTTTCACAGAACCTAGTTTCAACACCCCTCTGAGGTCTAGGGGTATTTTCTCCGATTTTACATACTTTTATAAATTACTATTCTATTTCAAATGTGCAAGAAGATAAATTATACCAAAGTGTTTTATATGGAAATGTTCAGAACACATTAGGCCTTTGTTTTCTGAGGTCTACTTATGTCCTAGACCATTGTGTATATAAATAATTGGCTTAAATGCTGAAAAATTAATTGCGATTTTTGAAAAACCTGGAAATTTGTGTGAAAGACAAACCTTTAGTCATCCTGTTGAGTTGTTTTGGCTCTTGAAATTGCTTCTCCTAAGCCTTAGCTTCAAACAATTTCCAAAACACAGTAGGGAAGTGCACAAAACATGACTAATATAAAATTTGGTCCAGACGCTTTTTGGTAGAAATGTTTGTCTCTACTTTCAAAAAACATTAGGAAATTAGACTGAATGAAGACTTTGAACCACATATAATGATTCAAGGGATGTATACTAAAAAAAGAGGGAGCATCACAAAACATTTTTCAAACAAACCATTAAGTAAATATAAAAACAATAATAACAAACTACTTTCACACTATGTATATACTCTATGCACTATTTACAAGCTAAGTGGTAGCTGGGGAGCTTCTGGGTCTTGCTTCTCACAGTGTTTTCTAAGCCTGTAAGGGACTGACAGTATCACGAGAACATTCCCCGGAAACAGGAGGACCTCTAGTTTGAGATGATGCTTTAATTTTATTTTTCAGCCATATCTTCAGGGAGTTATTAATAAAGCTATGTGCGCACGCGCGGCCATAGACCTCAGAGGCATTGATAGCGGTTTTTAACTCCTGCATTGTACATCATATATATCCGTTGTGTGTTGTAGCTGGGGAGTTGATGGTAGAAGAAATGCAGTGCGTCTCACGTAGTAATGTTTTCTACATAGCTGTAAATACAATGTATCACTGATCCACTCATTGAAACACTAGTTTTGAAAATGGTATCATTGAACTTCTACTTAAAATACCTATATATAATATATTGTGTGTACTATTGTATCATTGAAATGATGGCATAGTTTACATTATTTGCTATGAGGGGTTCCTACTAGAGAGTTGAGAGAAACAGCCATTGTCCAATAGAGTTGTTAAAAGCAGCAGCAGGGGGAGAGGTTATACTAACCTGTTCAGAAAGGGGGAGTCATTGAGGTTCTTGCCTCTTATCTTGCACAAGTGCAGCCAAGATGTGTTTACTCCATGGACCTATATTTATATATAAAGAGGTTTACTCACGGTATAGACATAAGTACAGAAGCCGATAACGGCCATGCCCGTCTGTCCTTCCAGCTTTGGTGGAGACGAGACAGTGTGGATGATGTCTTTCCTCCTGCAGCATCTAAATTCCTCCTGCATCCACACTATTCACTATTCATATTTTATTTTAGTATTAGCATGTAATCATTTTGTCAATGATTGTATTCCTTTGTGAGTTTCTATTCTTTTCTGTACACGTGACATCTATTGCATGATGTCCGTCCTGGGAGAGGGATCCCTTCCTCTGTCACTCTCCTTGAGATTTATAAAAATATATATAATCCTGATAAAGTGTTTTTTGCTGGGAGTTTATTTCCAGTCGAGCTAAGGGTCTAAGGGCAGAGGGTGTCGGAATGTGAAGCCCACTGAGGCAAATGTCTATTTGTGATATTGGGCTATACAAATAAAACTGATTTGATACAGAAGAGGTTGTGTCTTTAGAGCTGTTGTTCCTGGGTGAGCGTACCCATGACAAATGCATTAAGAAAAACTATATAAAAATAGCATTCTTTGCACCGATGGTCTTGTTTTCTGTGTCATTTATGATCACCAGAGGAAAAATTAGACTGTTTCAGAAATATTCAAAAGTTCCTTTGTAGCTACTTAGAGTCAAACATTTAAAGGTGAAGTAAGCGGTTTATTTATGTTAATATAAGTGTTAAATCGCTCTTTATTCATACAGTGATCACTTATGTGCGCGTTTCATAAAGCCGATCTCTCAGTCAGCTGCTTTGCATGTAATCGGCAAATAAACTTATTGGAGGATCCCGAAATTTTTATCCAATCACAAGAGAGAACGCTACAAACCGACACCCGTCTCACTCATGGTCTCACTGCCGGTGCACGCCAGAGCAACAGATGGGTGAATGTTTATGCGCCTACAATGGCGGAGCAGGTAAAAATCCTTCCCAGTGTCTGTTTTGATGGTTTTTATCATGTTTTATCACACTTATGGATCTGAGATGATGCTAGATAACTCGCTGCTTGAAGACCGCAGTGCATTAATGTGGTGACGTAGGGACGAGCGAGGGGACTGCTAACTGCAGTAACTGACAGGAAGTTAGCTAAAAGAACCATTCCGCTTACAGCACCTTTAATATCCTTATGTGCTATGAAATTGCATTACGTTTTCTTCAATGTCGTTGCTTTGTTCTATAGTCCATGGGCCAGACCAAATACCGGTACCATTTTTAGGCAAATTCTAGTTGTGATTTTTTGTATCCTTAACATCCCTAGAAGTTGTGATAGATCCTTTGTATTGGTAGCTTTTTAGTGGTTATCCCATCTTAAGTATAGGCTACTGTAATGGAGGTGAGACACTGCAGGTGAATAGGGTAAAATCTTAACTTATAGATATCATGAAACTTTGCCAGTTGATAACTTACGTTAAAACAATTATTTTTTATATTAAACATATTTCTGAAATGTTTGAATAAATATGACAATTTGGCAATATCCACCTAAATAAACGTACAATTGCATTTTATTTTAAAGATAACCAAAATTAGGTGTGAGAAATAGCCATAGTTTTAATCATTATTTCATTTTAACAATTTATATTTGTCCAAAGTTTTTACAAAACAGAAGATGGACAAATCCTTTTAGAAATCAGAAAATACTATCAAAAGATTGTGTTGCCCTTTCGGTATGTTTTGAAGCAGAAAATGTATCATAAATAGTTTTTATGTAAATACAATTGCAAATGTACATCCATTAGTTAGTTAGATATTGCCAAATTTGCATATTTATTCAAACATTTCTGAAAAACTTGTAATATAAAAAATAATTGCTTTAATGTTAGTAAACAACTGGCATCAAAGTTTCATGATGATATCTAAGTTAAAAATGTTACCCTGCAGTGTAAAAGGGATTAACCACTAAAAAGCTACCAATATAAAAGGTCTATCACATCAAAACCTGTTCTTGTGTGCGAGAAAAGCGCTAGGCCTATATAAATCGAATATATTATTATTATTTTTGGGATGTAAAGGATATAACAAATCACAACCAGAATTAGTCCACCCAGACAAATCCGTGTACCTTCCGTTCAATCCATATCCGTTTGGAAAACGAAAATGTACATGTTTTTTAAATAATCTTCCTCTCATCTACATTATATATTATACTAAAACACGTTTTTATCTATCTTTAATCACAATTCATGACCAGGATATAGAATAATGGCCTAAATGTTGATTTTGAAAAATACATGTTTCAATTTAGTGGTCGAGGTTCCGGTGTTGCGCGAAAGTTAGGCTACCTCCGATAAGAAGTGCATGTGCGCGCGTGCGCCTAGAGGCGAACATTTCGCAAAGGTAGGCAATTGCCATGGCCATGGGTCTCATTTATAGGTCCATGGTCTCATAGTCTAATACAATAGCCTACATGTTTTACTCTTCATTCATTAATCACAGATAACGTGCGGACGTCAGCATCGCACTGGCAACTGAGGGACACACCCTACATTATTGATAATGTTATTGACACTCGTGATCAGCTGAGGCATGAGCCCGCAGTGCAGACAGCTGCATATGAAAGCATTTTTATTGGTTAGGTCCACGAGTGAAAATTGCGTCTGAAGCTATCGTCGCCTGTGTCTTTCCATTTTTTCCCGTCTTCACTTCACATTGCTGAGTCAAAGTGGGAAATCGCGCGACTCGCTTTAAAAAGCCCCTTTTGAGTGTTTGCGTGTGCGTAGGCTGTGTGTGTGTGTGTTTGTTTGTGTGTGTGTGTGTGTGTGTGTGTGTGTCGAGGACAAACGTACATTTCTAGACTTTTTTCATTGGTCGAAGCGTTGTCCTGCCGTCACCATCCTAGATATACTACATACATAGAACAAAACTCATATTCTACATACTGTATATCTATGGGCACCATCCTAGGTGAACAAAATAAATATACATAATAATCGCGTACGTTGACGGTGAGCGCCGCTGCTAATATATCTGTCTCAGTCTTTTCTTTATTGTATTTAAACAGGTGTACAAGTTCAGTTACCGAGAGGTCAAAAGATAAAATAGTCTAGATGGACGAATAGGTCCATGCGCATAGGGTGGCTTTTTTTTGCAACCTGTTTTTTTCTAATCCTTGAAGGGTCTATTTTAAGATTCTGCCAGGTAACAGGCTGATCTAAGGGTTTTTTTGGTTTATTTTTAACAGTTTATTACACATTTACCAATTTCGAAAATGAAAACAGCAAAATTAAAGAAAGCATAACTTTTGAAGAAAAAAACATACAGAGGCAAATTAACACATTTTTCAAAATAATTCTGACTCAGGGAATTCAGTAAAATAGTTATTTTTAACATTCCAGAACATTTTCCCTGTTTTTCTGGACAAAAACAGCGAAAAACAGCAAAAAATTATTTATTACATCTATATTTTATTTTTTTTATTATTAAATAAACTAATAAATGTAGTAAAAATGTAACTGTTTAGCAGTACCTAACTATTAAACTAACTAACTAACTAACCTAGAATTTTGATAAGAACTACATATTCCTACTCCCTACAGTCCAGGGAATAGATATATGTGGTTCAAATTTAGAGTCTTGGGCTTGCCATATAGTCCCGCAGATAGGTGCAATATATGAAGGAATTGTGCTTTTGATGATACAAATATGAGCTTTGGCACACTGTTAGAGCATGCCTTAAGGAAGATTTTTGGCTGTAGGGCCATCACCAATTTTTCCTATGGCACCAGTGGCGGCCATTTTAAAAATGGCCGCCGACGGTTGTTATTTTACATGTAGCTTAGGTTCTAGACCACCTAGGATCTTGGTTCTGGTGGCTAATCCTACATTTTTAAGGATGAGGAAGACAGTGGCACTATTTAAAACATGCTGGAAACTACTGAAGTATATGTACATGGCATTCAGGGAACAAAATTATGGTAAAACCATCGAATATTAGCGGAATTTGACATATTTTCCAGTATCAGGCAAGGTAAGTCGCGAGCAGAAACCTTTACTCACATAAAGTTTTAGGTAACACCCCAAATACATTTGCAAAAAAATGGACCTAATCCTACTTTTACAAGAATGAGGAATGCGGAGGTTCTATGGACAATATGCTAATAACTACATACGAACATACACTCACCGGCCACTTTAGTAGGTACACCTGTTAAATTGCTTATAAAAACAAAAAGCTAATCTTCCAATCACATGGCCGCAACTCAATGCATTTAGGCATGTAGACGTTGTCAAGACAACGTGCTGAAGGTATGTCTACGTGCCTAAATGCATTGAGTTTCTGCCATGTGATTGGCTGATAAATTATATGTGTCAACAAGAAAATGAACCGCCGTACCAAATAAAGTGGCCGGTGAGTGTATATCTGGCATACAAGGAATTCAATAACTATACAGTAATTGACAGATTCATATTTATTTTTTAACAAACAGCCCACGTCAGTGGCAGAGGGCATTGCGCTGTCCACTGCACCCCTTTGTGAATCCACAGCAGAGGAGTTCACAACAGGCCTGGATCGATCCTGGTAGTGCAGCCCAGTGAGGTTCCCATCCACCTGTGGCCTTCTTCGACTTGCCTGATGCAGTTACCTATGCTCTCCCATGTGACTTTACTGACATCTGACAAATATTTCTGGTGGGTTCAGCGTATGGTGGAGTGGTGGTGCTAGAACTAGTACATTGTCCTCAAGTAGCATAGTGCATTGAGGGACCATGGCCAAACTATTCAAGGTGGTGGATCCTAATGAGCCAGAAAGATCAGAATGCTTGGCCAATAACCTGGAACAAATGTGTTCCGTTTCAGGAAGACATAAATGATATGCTGAAATGTCCATCTAATTTTGCATGTGGCACAAACCCCTACTTAACAAACTTTGTAGACCGCTTTGCCCAAGAGGCCAAGTACCAAACTCAGTGTCTTATCTATCTGTACAATAGAGTGAGATCCAAGAAAGCAAAACAATATAACAGACAATGTTAACCATGGCATTACATTCACTGCACTTGTCTCCTATATTGAGGTGTGCATGGAGAATCCCCTGTAGCACCAATGTGCAGGGTAACCAATTAGTGTTTTTGCCTCAACCAGCCCCTCACCCTCTCACGTACAACAGTTTGGAAAGCCAGAGGGAGATTTCCAACAAATGTAGGCCTACCATCAGGCACAGCCAAGACCGGGAGACACCATTGCCCATCTACCTGAGCATCATGATCCATACGAGGACCTGCAAACCATCCCTTGTGGACATCCTTTTTGACCTGGTACTGTGTGCATTTCATATGATCCGGTGCTAGACATCTCCACAGAACTTGTAAATGTGGAGCTTGCCAGCAATTCAAGGTGAAGATCACTTAATTGTGATGCTTGCTGGATTTCACATTGAGATGTCAGCACTAAAGGTAATTGGCGACCTCTTGGAGGGTAGCTGGGGGACAGAAGCACATGTACAAGTTGGAGTTGCTACTGCTGGGACAATAGATCCCTTTCTGAAAGCCTCCAAAGCGACACATACCTGACATGCTCATCAGGTCAGAGCCAGCTTCCTATATCTGGAGGAGGGAAACATCCCCGGAAGACAGGTGCACTGAAAGAGATGTGATGGACCAGTTTCACTTCTGGTCCATCACCCTGCAGCTGGAAATAGTTGATGAACTACTATATGTTTGATCAATAAAAGGTGTCAATGGGCATTTTCTGAAAGGAAACTTTGCCGCGAAGAAGATGACATGCAGCTTCTCAGCCAATGCCAATTGACTAGGCCCACAAGCAGAGTATTGCCTCTGTGAAAGGTGCCGGTAGTTTTGCAGGCCTGATGGAGAGAGTTTTAGGCCTACACTAAGACGAGAAAGGAGACAGCTGGCACCATGAGGAGACCACACATGCACTGATGCCGTTTGCACGCAATGTTAAAGCACTAACTGGTCTAACCTCCCTCTACTTGGCCAACCTCCAGTCTGAGAGGAGTCCAGGTCCCAACTAGCCTGGAAATCCAGACCTGCCGCTGGCAAATTAAATTTGCTGCGCCTGTTGGTCTGGACTCTCCAGCTCATTAAATATGTCAAGAAATCCTGAGCTTCCAATCAAATGGGTTATGGGTGGGCCAGAGCCCTATGTATGGTGCTCTGGGGCGCACGTAACTTGATAACGACAGTGCTGTGCATGCTCCACCAAAGCCGTGATAGTAAACATGAGAGATGGCTGTGGATATATTGTTTGAGTTTGAGACGGCTTTGGCCTAAACCCTTTACAATTTGGAAGACGGCACTCAAATCTTTCATTAGCAAGTTAGAGGAATTTTCTATTTTGCCGACCGACCGCGGCATAAATTTAATTTAACAGTTAATCCCGTTGTTCCCTAAACGAACAGGGATTAATAAATCACCTTGTTCATTGCACTGATTGGTTGTGCTATCCAATTGCGTACAGTGACATTTGAAATGCACGAGTAGGAGCCGCAACTTGGGTTGGGACGGAAGTCTGTATCAGTTCTATGAACATGAAAACCAGGCATATCCACGGATATCTTCTCGAAAAACATATCCAACCCCACAGTGCAGGTCATCATCCATGGAGGGGCTGCTCTTGTTAACATGCTTAATTACAGAAAGTGTTCTCACCATACCGCATCCGCATGTCTCAGCTTTAGCATGTCAGCAGAGTGGATGAATGAATGAATATTTCCCTAAAAGTCTTGAGGCCAGAACATACAGCAAGAGAGGGAAGCACGTCAGTAAATGCGATGAGGCATCCAGTGCCATTCTTGAAAACTGGCCAAAGTGTTGCACTGAACTGTTCTCCTTCCTGGCAACTGGTGTGACAGCCCTCAACACTGAAAAACACCTTACTGCGCCTGGGAGATGATGTGAAGGAAGGGTATACCAAGGTGTCAATACACACAGTTGAGATGGATTTGCCATTACTGGCAGTGACAGCAGCCAAATCCCTCAACATAAATGAGCTGTGTGTTTCCTTTGGAGCTGGGAAAAATGTTCGATATTTAGAAGCTCAGGAGATGGTGAGTGCACTAGGTCCAGATCGATGTGTAGCCTTACTCGTGTTCAAAGCATTTACTGGTTGTGACACCATCATCTTTTAGTGGCAGGGACTAGAAGACAAGGTAGGATACATAGAGAACTTTAATGACATCAAGAGACCCTTCTGTGTCTTGGCTGACTCATAGACAACTGGATGGAGCCTCTTGATTTTTGTTATTGCTCTATGACTGCATTAGCAGCCAGTAATCAGGCACACGAGCAGCTCTTCACCCAGAAAGGTACAACACAAGCAGCACTGATTCAACACAGAAAGAGGGCTGCCAGTGCCTACCAAGCTAGCCAAAGCTTGGGAGAGATGATAGTTGCAGCCCCTGATCTCCCATCATCAGTTAACTAGGAGTGGAAGTGGAAGGCCTAAGGTGGATGGGAACTTCACTGGGCTGCACTACCAGGATCGATACAGGCCTGTTGTGAACTCCTCTGCTGTGGATTCACAAAGGGGTGCAGTGGACAGCGCAATGCCCTCTGCCATTGACGTGGGCTGTTTTTTCAAAAATAATTATAAATCTGTCAATTACTGTATAGTTATTGAATTCCTTGTATGCCAGATATATGTTCATATATATATTAGCATATTTTCCATAGAACCTCTGCATTCCTCATTCTTGTAAAAGTAGGATTAGGTCCATTTTTAATTTGTATGCAAATGTATTTGGGGTTTTACCTAAAACTTTATGTGAGTAAAGGTTTCTGCTCGCGACTTACCTTGCCTAATACTGGAAAATATGTAAAATCCCGCTATTATTCGATGGTTTTACCATAATTTTGTTCCCTGAATGCCATGTACATGTACTTCAGTAGTTTCCAGCATGTTTTAAATAGTGCCACTGTCTTCCTCATCCTTAAAAATGTAGGATTAGCCACCAGAACCAAGATCCTTGGTGGTCTGGAACCTAAGCTACATGTAAAATAACAACCGTCGGCGGCCATTTTTAAAATGGCCGCCACTGGTGCCATAGGAAAAATTGGTGATGGCCCTATAGCCAAAAATCTTCCTTAAGGCATGCTCTAACAGTGTGCCAAAGCTCATATTTGTATCATCAAAAGCACAATTCCTTCATATATTGCACCTATCTGCTGGACTATATGGCAGGCCCAAGACTCTAAATTTGAACCACATATACCTATTCCCTGGACTATAGGGACTAGGAATATGTAGTTCTTATCAAAATTCTAGGTTAGTTAGTTAGTTTAATAGTTAGGTACTGCTAAACAGTTACATTTTTACTACATTTATAGTTTATTTAATAATAAAAAAATAAAATATAGACGTAATAAACATTTTTTTGCTGCTTTTCGCTGTTTTTGTCCAGAAAAACAGGGAAAATGTACTTGAATGTTAAAAATAACTATTTTACTGAATTCCCTGAGTCAAAATTATATGGAAAAATGTGTTAATTTGCCCCTGTATGTTTTTTTCTTCAAAAGTTATGCTTTCTTTAATTTTGCTGTTTTCATTTTCGAAATTGGTAAATGTGTAATAAACTGTTAAAAATAAACCAAAAAACCCCTTAGTTCAGCCTGTTACCTGGCAGAATCTTAAAATAGACACTTCAAGGATTAGAAAAAAACAGGTTGCAAAAAAAAGCCACCCTATGCGCATGGACCTATTCGTCCATCTAGACTAAAAGGGTTAAATAGGCTACAGTAGCATAGATAGAACTCCATTAGCGCTGCCTACAGGACTAACGTAGCGATCGAGCGGCAGACAAGTGAAGGAACTCGGTAAATACCGCGGAGGAGAGCAAAAGCTATTAGTAAGTTGTTTGTCAAATCTTTATTGTTGTGGATGCTGCAGCTTTTCGAGACCAAGAAAAGTCTGCTGTTTCTCCACCTGTTTTTAAAAGTGAAGCGGGTTGTCGCCTTATACACAGTACAGTGTATTGCTGACGCTAGCTACTTCATTAGTGTGAAGTAGGCCCTGTAGGCCTACTTCACACTAATGTGACGGTCTGTTAGTTGAGCAGGAAACTATCAGTATCGTTAATGGCTTGACTTCATGAGCTTATGCATTACTACCTACTGTAGGTATAATCTTACATTTGGTTGTAGACAAGTGTAGTCTATGTGCACAACTGTCCTGTTACTACACACATCTTGGTAATTGTGATTTTCAGATTTTATGTTAGATAGATAGATAGATAGATAGATAGATAGATAGATAGATAGATAGATAGATAGATAGATAGATAGATAGATAGATAGATAGATAGATAATATAGTATTATTATATAAGAAAAGAAAGGTAGGTGACTTTGGAGGAGCTGAGGTTAGGATGCTAAACAGAATGTAAAGATGCTAACTATATAAAAAAAGAAAAGCTTAGCTGTGACTGTAAAGCTGTCATAGTCTAGAAAAGTACTGATGTCAGCGAGCTTGAGACAATGTTTGTAACTCAAGCCACTCTGTTCTGTCATTTCACTTCAGCATTTCTACAGGTGAATATCAAACGTTGTACATTTCTAGACTTTTTTCATTGGTCGAAGCGTTGTCCTGGCTGTCTAGAATCATATCGTCAATCGTATCAATCGTATTTTAAAGATTGATTTGATTTGATTTAAATTTATTTTGAACATGTAAAAAAACAAATTATCTTACAGAAAATAATGATTGTACACAAAATAGAAAGCGTAATTAGATACATGAATGACAAATACTTGATAATTGTACAACATGTTCGAAAAGGAGTGGGAAGAAAGTTACACTTATTTAACCCCACCCCTAAAGCAGATATAATAGTTTCTTCAAAGTGTCATTATCTGACTCTCCTCTCTGTACGTGTACATTTCTTCCAGAGACGTTGTGGAGATGGCTGACAGCTGTAACCAGGAGCATGAGATGAACGGAGATGGATCATCCTCTGATGAAGACTCTCTTAGCTTGTTGCGTAATCTTTGTGCCTTGGAAAGCAGAGAGGAGGCTGGAGACATGGGGACAAGTCCGTTACATTCACAGGTTGGAGACACACAGCAGACAGAGATAAACCCACCAGTGAAACCACCAGAACCTCCAATGATATCCAGCCGTACCCAGTGTGCAGAAGAAGAAGGCTTTTCCCTGGCTCTGAATGGGCCTTTGGGGGGTGAGTGAGTACGCCCATCTACTTTTTTATGGGGTCATGACTATATGCAACGGTAAAGGTGAAACATTTCGTTAGCCTCATAGCATAATTGCCTAAATCATATTTACACTACTCCACATCTACTTTACCCTACTTTATAACCCTTAAAATATGACTTAGGCAATTATGCTATTAGGCTAATGAAAAGTAGATGTAGAATAACGTAGATGTAGAGTAAAAGTAAAATGAGAGTAAATATGATTTGGGCAAGTATGCTATGAGGCTAACGATTTGTGATTTTTTTTTTTTTAAGATATTTTTTCAAGCTGTATTTGACAGTTCAAGTCAGAGAGGAAATGGGGAGAGAGAGGAGGATGACATGCAGTAAAGGTCCATGGGTCAGTTTGAACCCACAAGCCCTGTATAGGACTGAGCCTACGGGGTTACACGCTCTTTCCACTACTGGAGCGCCCAGTGTGTGGATTTTAAGAAGGGTGTGGGGTTGGGAGAGGGGAGTTTCTGTCCAGCTCAAGAGTATTTCAAGACAGCCTGTCACATGGATTCACAAAACTAGATATGAAGTCAAAATGTTTATACTGATTACCTGTTAAATAATGTGATTGTTATATATTATTAATCCAAACCATGGAAACTGCAAGAATGTAGGGCTGCTCGAATATGGCAAACATCATAATCACGATTATTTTGATTTATATTGTAATCACTCACTATTATTATTATAGACTATTATTCATTGATTTAAGAACATCATGCATTTATTTAACGTTTAACGCTGGTGTTCCTTTTGACACAATGACTTTGGACTTTAAATATAGGCCTGATTGAACTGAACAACAAGGGAAATGCAAACTTGACACGTGTATCTGCGTGCGACATATCTTGCACACTCGTTTTTAGGCTGTTCCAAAACCAAAAAGTGTGTTCCAAACAGTCAAAGGTGTTATATATTTTATCTTCATTTAATTCACAAATCTCGATTTTTATATTTTATTCCAAGCAGCGAATGTTTTGCAATCTGTGAAAATGCCCGTCAACCTCCGTCTGAACGTGAGGGACCAGAAGGGAGAGACTCTTCTCCACAGGGCCTGCAGGAGAGGAGATGTGTCCCGGGTCAGGTTCCTCCTTCAGGCCGGAGTCAGTGTCAACACAGAGGATAACGCAGGTGTGTCACCACTGCTTTAATACAACAATATATACACTTTTCAGTGGCGTCTTTGCATTAGGGGCGCTGCTGTGCAGGGCAGGATTATAAACTTAAGTTTTTCTGTGTCAAAAATTTCATTGAGCATAAGTTAATAATAAATGAATTGTTAATAATTAATTACATGTCCACAGTTTTAATTCGATGAACGCGATTGTCTTACTTTTTGTAGTGTAGTAGTTGTGTGTGAAATAGTTTGTTGCTCTGTCTCGTCTGTTCCGCTCGGTGGGGCCCAGCCGAGATGGCCCTGCTGCAGTGTAGCGGACTGTGGAGCTGTTGCACGAGCATGCGCGTGCGCAGCGCACACTTTAGTTTCGACTGTGGGGCCAGAAGTTTAGGGCCCCAGAGGTCTTCTCATTGGCTGATTTGTAGAAAGGGCGGGGTTTACGGCGGGAGAATCAAAACTTTTACACGGAACACAATGGGAGAGCAGAGACTGAACGCCCTGGCGATGCTTTCTATTGAAAGTGAACTCATCCACGGACTGTTGGATTTTAACAGCAAAGTCACCGAGAGGTTTGCTAATTTATAATGTAGTTTACATATTATTGTTTGAATTAGAATTTCTGCATGCGTAACTGGCGATACGTGTGTGTGTGTGGGGGGCACAACCTCGCGTGGGCTCCCCGATGGAGCTGTTCACCTGTCTGTTGTGCTCTTTGGCTGTGGTATATTGTGAGTGGTGGCTTTGTATATTGATTGCTGTGTATAGGGTGTACGATGTGTTTTTATTGTTGCCACGTTGTTGTTTCGATCTTGAGTTTTTGATATTGTGAGATCTTGAACACTGCCATTTGGTGGTGCTATTGATATAATAGTCTAATATATGTGGTCAGATTGAGTGATGGCATTATTCAGCGCAATTTTGGTCCCCTCTGTCACTTGCTACTTTGTTTTTGTTGTGATGGTAGTAATATGTGGTATTTCTGGATTGCGTTATAAGATTATTTTCCTGCATGGCCCCACCAGAGTTTCCAAACCAAAATCGCCACTGCACTTTTTACTGAAGGATCTTATCTCTGACTACTTGAATCTTGTTCAGTACTACTTTAAATTCTCTTTTCTGCTGGTTGTTACTGTTTCTACTGTATTGGTTAAAAAATAAAAAATAATAATTGTACTTGTTACATCTCCATGTAGCACTTACATGTGGCACTTTGTAGTTTATTTTATGTTAAGCTATAGTACGTACATGATTTTGTTGTTCTGAGTTTGTACCTTCATTTTTGAATGCACGTAATAGAAGTCGCTTTGGATAAAAGCGTCAGCTAAATAAAATGTAATGTAATGTAATGACAGATGTGTCCTCCTTCTGTTACTCATGAAACGAATGTCTCAGGCTGGACGGCTCTGCATGAGGCTGCTACGGCGGGCGATGAGGCCGTGGTCGTGGAGCTAGTGAAGGCTGGAGCTAACGTTAACGCTAAGAGCTTCGATGGAGTCACACCCCTACATGACGCCGTCTCCTCTGAACATTATCAGGTGACGCCCAATCTCAATGAAAGAAAGTAAATGGTAAATGGACTTGACTTATACCGCGCTTTTTAGCCGATTTTCTCAGCCCCAAAGCGCTTTACAATTCTTACCACATTCACCCACGGCAGTAGCTGCCATGCAAGGTGCCCTCTGAACCATCGGGAGCAATTTGGGGTTCAGTCTCTTGCCTAGGGACACGTGTGGGTAGCGACATGTGGTGGGTAGGGTTGGGTATCGGTTGGGTTTTTTCCGATAACGGTTACTACCCGGTACTTTTGAAACGGTTCCGGTGGTTAAACGGTACTATAAACGGTACTTTAAAGCCTCAAATTGCACACTTTGTCAAAAAATAATGCCTTTTTATTGGCCTATCCAGTACCAAATTGAACACAATTAACTTTACCAATACAATTAAGCGTAACTTACAAATAAACTATTTTAAATTCACACAATTTACATACTATCTAATACAACAATACTGTTTCAAACAATATAATAATGGAGATTAATGTGGAGACTACCAGTTAATCTAATCTCCATCTTGAAATTTTAGCTAAAAGTAATCATTTTGATAAGAAAGAGTCCTTATGACCTGAACAATACAACACCTTAAAAATTGAAATAGATACACATATAAAACACCCATATGAAATGAAATGCAGTATTGGACTTACAGTAAGGAAATAAGGCAAAAAGTACACCTAATGAGAACCGCAGACTGAAAACAGTCAAGGAAGAGCGTGTGCCTTTTGGAATATTAACAGTGCTCATTTGCATTCAACTTCAAACAAAATTCAACTGACGTAAAAAATACAAAAAAGTCTTCTGTAAAGATAAGACCACAACTAATCACGTTGTCAAATTAACAATTTTTGTGAAGAAAATTTGTCATGTTTGCCTTCTCAGCAGGGCCGCTGCTAAGCTTTTGGGTGCCCTAAGCTTAAATTGTCAGTGAGGCCCCCCCCCTCCAAAACAAAACCTAAAACACCAAGATGGGGCCCTTGGGGCGCAAGTGGACATTTTTTGCCCTTGCAATACCTCTGCGACTGCTTTTTGGCACATTTGCTGTTGTGATGAGTTTTTGCGAACAGCATTTACTAACAGAAAGAACAGCTTAACGTGTGAAAAAAGTTGCAGAGTATCCTACTAACTGCCGTTGCAAAGGAGAGACTGCGCTCTGTGGACGTTGACCACAGAAAAATTGGTGATGGGTGAATTTGGAGGTGGGCTGTCGCCGTACCCACCTAATCAGAAGCTAGGAATGGTCCTGGTATAGTAAATATACATATTTTAATTGGCTGAAAAAAAAAACATTTTCTTCACTTTTGATTGGGTGGGCAGGGCGCACATTTGGGTGGGCAGGCCCACCCTTGCCCCTTGGCTGCCGTCGGCCCCGCTTACCATTATGAATCGCCATTCAAAAACAGTTTCATAAAGCTGGGTAGGCTATAATTGGGGGAAACATGTAATTTGTCCGAATTGAGTGATAGGTTACACAATTAAGAAAAAACAACGATGGGCCTGTTCATAACTAATTTATATACTTTTTGGAATGTAATGATTATCATTAAATTGTTTTAAGAACCCTCAATTTTGGGGGGCCCCGGATCATCTCTTTTTCCTTTGTTATAAAAAAATAATAATTATAGAAAAAAATTTTTTGGGGGGGGCCTCCCCTGGTACTTGGTGCCCTACACGCTCTGCATACTCTGCGTATAGGGAGTGGCGGCCCTGCTTCTCAGGATGGATACGAGGTATTTAATGTACATGCTTTTCTAATGTGCAGCGTGCTGTTTATTATTAATTTAACTGCCTGTCATCTGTCATTCGGTCCCCAACCCTAGTGGTGGGTAGGCGGGGGATCAAACCTCCGACCTTGCACTCCAGAGGACGATCTCCCTACCGACTGCGCCACTGCCGCCTGTGCTTTTCAGTCACCCTTTCCACAGGTCTACAGTACACAGATCCTAAGGCCTGACATCACTTTCAGGGCAGCCTTTTGTTTCACAGGTGTATCTGTGTGGTGCTTCCTTCATGATAGCTCAATATAAACATATTCAATTAGTTATCAGGAACTTTGAACTTTTTCTGAAACGGTCAAATTTTTCTTCTGATGAGTGAGTACATGTCCGTGTGCCTGTGCAGATGGATGCGTTACAGTTTAGCTGAAAAAAGAAAATGTAATCAATTTGTAACATGTAACAGCAAACGAGACCATCAGTACATGCTATTCTTATATAGTTTTTCTTAATGCCTTTGTTCGGGTACGCTCACCCAGGAATAACAGCTGGCGTAGTAAAAATACTACCGCTTTTGTCCAACGGGGGGTGCTAGACAGATGGAAAATTATATACGACTACGTTTTAGGGTCCCTGCCTGTTTGTATTCTTTAGTTTACTAGAGCTGAGTGTTGACATGCTGTAGCTATGGGTATGAGTGTTATGTTAGTGACTACACTTCACAGCACCTTTAGTGCCAGGATGTGACGTCATACAGAAGTGCGTCGAACTGCCGATAGAAATTTGACAGCAGCCTCCCAGTTGGAGAGCAGTAATCTTTGACACAGACACCTACAGACTACACACGAGGGGCATCGGAGCTTGACGAGTCAGCTCGCGGCGCGGACTGGTATATCTTATGATGCATGTGTAATATTGTGTAAAGATAGTATTATCTTACATTTTTACCAGTTTCAAAGTAAATGTACACATCAGATTACCTCAGTGTTAGATGATCACACAGTGTTTTGTAGCATCAGTTGGAACAGGCATTATGATTGAATTGTGTTGAACATGACATGGTAGTTGTAGGGGGTCAAACCTATGGACAGCTCTGTGCCGCCACCGTGCGGCCAAAACACTGCAGTACACCCTTACCTCTTCAGGTGGGTGTGTCTAAACGCTAGCCTGAAACTCCACCCCGGTGGAAAGCCGGGACCTTTAAAAGGAGGCCTCGCGGCCATTTCTTTCTTTCTGGGGGCGGCTGTTAGCTGTCCCTTTATAGAAACAACAAAGTCTGTACAGATCTACAGGGGCCTCTTCACCCCTGTATCAACCACCACGTGTTTTACTAAGACTATCGCCTGCGGCCGCGGCGATCTCTAGAAACAACGAAGTGTTGAAGCTGTTCCGTTGGAACGACTAGAAGAACACTGGAGACAGGCGGTTTATCCAGAAACCTGCCTTTGGACCAAGGACGTAAGCCGGTCGAATTGGTCTTCGATCGCAACCACACCACACGAGAAGCAGGCGGGTTTATCCAGAAACTCACCTCTCGGACCGCGGACTGGATAGCCGATCGAGTGATCTTCGACCGCCATCCCCGCACCAAATCAGCTGCGCCCTCTTGCCCTTTTTCCTGCGATCTGACACCGCAGAGATCACCTCACCAGCTCATCGCCGTCTCGTGGGCCCCTGTCGCCTGTCCTGGAAAGGAGTGGCCTACCCGCCTCAACAACGACGAAGCAGTGGGAATTAAGTTTCCCCAAGTGAGATTTTGGCTTTATAATTACCTGGGCAGATGTTTAGTTATTATTTACTTTTTAAGGTGTGAACAGTACTGTTTATTTTCGAATTTGTGTTTGCTATTTTGAAACAAGCTGTGTGATCAATCTCCGTTTGTCGTCTCCCCCACGGAGAGCCAGAACGGAAAGTTCGATCTTTTCATCCACGCTGCAGTGTGGAAAAAGTCTGCTGTATGTTTTAAAAACCTAACACCTTTCTTTTCCCCCCTCTCCGCGTAGATCTTTGGTAGAATCCCTTTTTAAAGAGCTAGTGTTTGTTCGAAATTCCCCGCCTCAAATATCATTCGTCAGGTCCTTTGTTCCAAACGTAGACGCCCTTTTGAGCACCCGTGGTAATCACTTCCCCCATCGGGGAAAGTAGGATAGCCTAGCTTAGCCATCCAGGGACGCCATTTTGTGTCATTAATAACCTAGCCTATTTGGGCCGCCATTTTGTGCCTCTCGTGTCCCAAGTCACGTGGGAGCTTCCCCGTCCCTTTTGTTCTTGCTCCGCTACACACACACACACACACACACACACTCACACACACACACACTCACTCACTCACTCACTCACTCCCACACACATACACATTGGTACATAGCTGTATAAACAACAATGTTCTAGACGTTTTTCTTTGATTAAGTGTATTTGCTTTATGCGTGTATAAAACGGATGTTACCTTAAGTTTCATCGTGGTTAAAATAAATGTTCTTATATTGTAACCAGAAGTGTTTGTGATTTATTTGTGTGGATATTATTGGAGTGTCAACAATCAACAAGTGAAAGACTCTGTAGCCTTCAGTGTTAAGATCATATTACCAAATTTATAATAGTAACTACTTGATTACATTATTTTATGGAAATGATCTTTGAGACTAGGATTTGCTAATGTTGATTTGTTTAACTGAGCGTTAAGCTAATCAATGTTTCTAAATAAATCCTTTGATTAAACGAGACAATTTGCTATTACTTTTCCATTCTTAAATGAATGGTGGTGCCCCTTTTGAACTTTAAGAAATTATTAAAGTATTATTAATCATCAGATTAATTTCTAATAGCTGAATTAATCTGAACTACCTGTACCCGCTACATAGTTGACAGCTGTGACAAAAGCTGATGTCTTGAGCCAGAAGTCTTTTGTAATGAATGCATCAGCTTAGCTGGATGCCGATGTTAAAAACAGGGCTGCCACTGAAAACAGGATTCTATGGTAAATGGACTTGACTTATATAGCGCTTTCTAGCTGATTTTCTCAGCCCCAAAGCGCTTTACATTTCTTACCACATTCACCCATTCATACACACACTCATACACCGATGGCAGTAGCTGCCATGCAAGGCGCTCTCTGAACCAGCAATGTGGGGTTCAGTGTCTCTTTGCCCAGGGACACTTCGACATGTGGCGGGGAGACGGGGAATCGAACCTCCAACCCTGCACTCCAGAGGCGATCTCCTTACCCACTTTGCCACCTCTGCCCTAATCTATGGATTTTACAGTTATTTTCATGGAACATCAAAGTCCACAATATAACAGTGTCTCTATTTTCTAACAGGAGGTTGTGCAACATGTTTTTGTTGTGTAGGTAGTGAAGCTCCTCCTCCAGAACGGGGCAAACACCAGCGACAGGAACTTTGGTGGGGTCAGTGCACTAGAGATGGCCAAGGAGGAGGACATGAAACGGCTGCTCTCCACTATCCCAGCACCTTCTGTCCTGCATGTCCAGCCTCCTGGTCAGCTACCTTCATTGGATTAGATTTTTTTGATTTATCTCAACAATCAACATTATTTAAAAATGTAGAAAATACTTGTTCTTATTTTACTATATACCCAGGGGGCAAAGTGATTTTATGGACATGGAGCGTTGTAAAAGGTTGTTCACCAAAAATAACCCATAGAAAATAAATTCTTTACACAGTTACATTTCATGTGCTATGGACCAAAAGTGTCCTTTTGGAGTCTCCAGCTGCTATTTTAGGAAACGGCTAGACATTCCCTTGGAAAAAACAGTGTAAAAAATTCAATTTTTCTATGGGTTATTGATCAAATTTGAACTGAGATTAGGAAAAGCTTCAGGCAGTTGGACACTTGTTTTGTTTTCAAAATTTAAAAACAAATTGACTCTGCTTTTGTCCAACATCTAAATTTTGGGGCTTTGCAGATATGCAAATTTACGCATCATTAGTAAGATATTGATGATTTTTCATATTTATTCAAACTTTTTGGAAAATACTGTAATACAAAAAGTTGTTGTTTTAATGTCAGTAATCAACTTGCAAAGTTTCATAATGATATCTATAAGTTTAAAAAATCCCTATTAGCCCATCCCCATTCACTTAAACAGTGGTTCTGATTTGCTTTATGTCGGCCCCCTGTAGCTTTCCAGCAGCTAGTTGACCAGGTTGGGATCCTGGAAGGTCCTGGATATCATTTCTGGAGAACAACCTTTTACAACGCTCCATGACTGTTTTTCCAAAAAAAGGGGTTTTGCCCCCTAGGTAATATTACTATATTTAAAAAGTGTTATGTGTATTACAGTATGTATAAAGTCTTAATGGGTCTTTGCTCACTTTTGTACTGCTTACTGAGCCTGTGATAATTTTCTGTGGGCCATAAATGTACATCTACAGACGGCATTGCCCTAATAAGAAAATAATTTAAAAAATAAATAAAAAGAAAATAAATCACAAACATACATAAAGCATCCAATGATGTCAAAGAGCAAAAAAAGGATAGGTTGGAGAAGGAGCAGGCAGAAGCACCTTCAACATTCTATGCTACACATGTCTGTAGGGCAGTGGTTCCCAAAATTTTTTAGCCGCGCACCCCCTTCTATGTCCCAACCGGGTTGACGCACCCCCAATCCCCCCACACATTAAAAAAAACAAGCTTTTTTATAGCCATATTAAAGGTGGCATGTTCAATCATGCTCAAATGACCAGAACTAGGGATGGGGCCGATCCGATCCAGTATCGGTATCGGGTCCGATATGGGCGAAATCTTCGGATCGGATATCGGACTGACAGCTCCGATATAAAATCCGATTAAAAAAAAATGCCGACGTTCGGTGGAGGGAGATTAGATATGATTTGAATACTGGTTCTAAAAAAACACACCAAAGTCTGAGTTTCTTACTTTTTCCCGTGGAAGCGAACAGAGCTGTTGTTCCGTTCCAAATCAGCTGTGCCATCGTAGCTTAAACAAGTTTATTAATCCATCCTGGAACATGTATTTTCGGGGATTTATAAATCCATACAAAAGATCCAATATTGATAGTCTTTTGTATCCATATTATATCCATTATTGACCTATGACCTATTATTATTCCTATGATGCAAGGCAGTCACTGTTGATTGGCAATAGCAGCACTGCATAGGGAATTTAAACAAACAGCTAAACTAAGCTAACGTTAGCATTTCGCCGAGCACTGCTTTCCCTTCCGAGATCACGCTAATGTTGTGGTATAACGTTAAGGGAAACACATATGCTGATATTCTTCCTCCCTCTCTGTATTCCTACTGCGCTTGGTGCCGCTTTTAGTTTGCCTCGCTCTGACAATGTCACGTAGACAACAGCTGGTGTATCACCGATTGCTCTTTGAAAGGAAGGTGGCCAACTAGGTCAAAGTTCAAATAATTTGATAATTTACTTTAAATGAGCATTACATTTATATTTTAACAATTGTTTTATATACAACGTGTATATCTGAGTAGTAATATTTGCTGACAACATATATTGCAGTTTAAGCTACTTGTGCAAAAAAAACATAAAATATATATATAAAACAAAATATATATTTGGAATACTGAATTGAGCTTCGAAAACAAACTTAACAAACAAGTTTTTCGATATTCGAAATTATTCGGCCCGGCCCTAATGCATTCGTGTATTTTCTTGCTCAGAATTGCGTAAGCCTTCCTAGCCTTACACATAAAGTCACCACAAACAAAGAAATGTAGAATAATTATGATATCGTATCGGACAGTATCGGTATCGGCTGATATCCAAAACCCAGATATCGGAATCGGATCGGAACTAAAAATAGTGAATCGGTGCATCCGTAACCAGAACACACATAATAAAATAATCACAATCACAACAAGGGGCAGAAAGCAGATAAAATGGGGAAAATATTATAGCCTAATATTTTGAGTCACGTTGAGCAACAATTGCAGCAAGTTTAAATGACCGTGGAGCAAACAACCCCGTCATCATAACATAGGTTATGGAAATAAAATGAGAACGCCAGTAATTTTAAATAAATTGCGAGAATTAATGTAGAGGCCACAAACTAGGTGTGCATATGCGTAGAAGTAGATAACTTTGCTTCATTTTGAATAGCCTCCATTTATTTATTAATTAAAATTCAAGTTTTTGATTCTAAATTTTACAAAGGAAATGTTTATTTACACGTCTTTATTGTGTGGAGAAAAAAACACTGTACCGTATTGGTCCGAGTATAAGACAACCCCGATTATAAGACGAACCCCCCGTTTTTCAAAACTCAACTCAATACATTTTATTTATTTAAATAATGTACGAAAATAAAAACGCATTGAAAAAAACACTTTTCTTCATTGCAAATAAACAGTAGGATAGTGCAAATAGACCGAACTCTGATGGGTTCACCACAGACTATTCTTCATATGCAAATTCCTCTGCCCCGCTGTGATCGCTCTCGCTGTCATCTCTCCTATACTCTGGTTCGGTGCATAGCGGGTCATCCTCGCTGCTGTCCTCGGCATCTGAGACGCAGCATTTATTTAATGCTCATAGTTAATCACATAGCCTAGTGCTGAAACGAAAGCTATCAACGCCGTGGTTTAAGGCTGAAATTATAACCGGGGCACGTTAACGTTGTCGAGGGGAAGCCCTCCGAGATCTCCGTTGGTTTCAGTTTACAGCTCACAAAGTGACAATCACAACGACCGCATGGACAGCGTTTAAATAAAGCGTCTCATTCTTAAAATCATTAGGGCTTTGATGCAAATGATGAAATCTGAACATTACAGCAGCAGTGCTGGTGCGTAAAAGGACAGCGCAGTTGGCAATCTCTCCTCAGCACAACTGCAGCAGCTAAAAAGCCACAGTCGATCGCTCTGCCAATTCCTGCCTCTGATACGTTGACTGGCAACATAATGATTTGAGGCTTTGAATCGGCTTTGTCGATGTCCTGTGCCTCTTTTTTCTCTCCACACAATGCGTTCTCTCTCCAAGCGCACAAACGCCCCGGCCGCTTCCGAGAGCACAGCCAGTGTTCCACCCGATTAAAAAAAGAAAATAAATACAACTTGGAAAACACGACCCGACTTTTTACGACCTATTTCCGCGTAAATAAAACCTGTCTTATATTCGGACCAGATGGGTGAATGTGTACGCGCATACAATTGCGGAGCAGGTAAAAACCCTTCCCAATGTCTGTTTTGATGGTTTTTATCATGTGTTATCTCACTAACTTCTCTGATATGATGCTAGATAACTCGCTGCTTAAAGACCGCAGTGCATTAATGTGGTGACGAGCGAGGGTACTGCTAAATGCAGTCACTGACAGGAAGTTAGCTAAACTGATCATTCCGCTCACTGAACCTTTAATGACCCTTTAAAGCACTTTGAGTGGCCTTGTGTCTGAATTGTGCTATATAAATGAACTTGCCTTGCCTTCTTCCAAAACCCTGGGCCGCCTTAATGCTCGGGCTTTTTTTTTTTTTTTACTGGCTCAATATAGGTCCCTGATCTAAGAAGGCCCCGAACATTGTCATTTAAAACAATACATTACTGACTGGCTCATGATAGGCCCCTAATCTTCGTGGGGGGGGCGTACGGAGATCAGGGGAAAAAAAACTAAAAAAAATCACATTATTTTTGGCCTATGAAGATCAGGGGGCCTATCATTCACCAGTACATTTTTGTTATTTTTTTTGAATAACATTGTTCGGGGCAACGCAGATCAAGGGCCTATATTGAGTTGAGCCAATAAAAACAAAACGAAGAATTCAAAGAGAGAAGTAGCTTTGGGATAAGGGATTATTTAAAAAAAATGGGAAGGCTGACTGACTGGATTTTTTAAACCTTTCTATTTTTGTTTCTACTTTTTGGTATGTCTGTGTCTCCAAATTATTCCAGAAAATAGTTCTAAATAGCCCACATAGGACACAGTTGATTTAGCCTTAGTTTTCCTCTCGAAGTGCACCAGATTGATGCATTTTACTTTAAAAGGTTCACATTTTTCATCCGGGGGGGGGCATGCCCCAGGACCCCCCTAGGGCCAGGGTCCCCACCGCAGACTCCTCCATTACTTGGAAAAACACTGTAACCAACCATGTGTTTGGTTATTAAAAGTCATTATACCAGGAGGGGGTTTATGTACATGTTACCTTAAGTGTTTTGTATTTCATCAATAGAGATATTGTGGTGTAGACAAACATGGCTTTTACGCATCTGTATTGTAAGACCGCCGCCCGGGGGGGCCTACGAAACCTCTCAGCCCCGGGGCCTAGTGGCAGGTAAAGGCAGGCCTGCCTGTACATGAAGAAAGTTTTCAAAACAAACACGGAAGTGTTGTAAAATGTAAAGGAAGAACGTATCCGTTTTCAGTGAGACTGTTGTCGTGTTAACATTGGCCTCAGACTTGTAGTTTGCTTGGTCTTGGAGCACAACAGCTGTAGTCACCTGCTTTCACAACAGGGACCATGGATTCCACAGAAGAGCTACTGTCCATTCAAAAACACTACACTTTGCTTATGTTGGTAGCAAACGACAAATACCAACAGCCAACTGAGCTAGTTACAAACAGAAGTAGTGTCTAGTCATATTTTGGAACATCTGATCGTTGAACATACTGCGCCGAGTAGAAGAAGAAAAGGTTTGACCTGTTTCTTCATTATCTTAGAGTCAGTTCAGTTGTTTGAGCACCTCTATATCGCCATTCCAACAGTCTGGGATCATGTACTTTAGTGTGAGCATAGCAGAATTTCTTCTGAGATGTTTTAATGCCTTAGAGCAGTGGTTCTCAATTATTTTCTGTCATGACAGACATTTTTTCGCGCCCCCCCCCCTAAATTTAAATACTATTGAGAACCTGCTAATATTTATTTATTTATCTGTACAAAACCACTGTATGAGTTTCTGGCACGAGCATTCTGCATACAATCACCTTATTATCAAACAAAAATTAGCTGAGATAACTTCTGCAGCAAAAAAATTCAAAGTTCAGTTCATTAGCTCAATTTGTAACATTTAAACAAGACTGCTCAGTCTGTGTGAATCTCAGGACAGAGAAACAAGAGCAAATGATTCACTGAGGTTTGCATTTCATTCAAAACATTTTTAAACTGTAAACATAGTTAAGGTGGTGTTTTTTTTTATTATTATAGGCCAACAGGCCTTATGTGATGTGATAACCAATAATTCATTAATGTGATTATTAGTCTACTTGCTTGATTTATTTTTAAATAGCCTACAACAGAGACACTTGGAGACACATGTGGACATTTATTTACTGCAAATCGAGGCCTTTCGCGCGGATATGTCCATACACAAGCACACATTGCGCTTGCTAGCACTTAAAAAAAAAAAAAAAAAAAACAGTTGGAAATCAAGGCAGCCCGCGCCCCCCCTCCCCCTGACAACTCACGGCGCCCTCCCAGGGGGGCGTGCCCCACCATTTGAGAAGCACTGCCTTAGAGTGCACTTGCTTTTTAGCTGAAATGTCAAGAAACCTCATGAATAAACTGAAAACAGCTTTGGCAATAGTGTGAAAACGTGTTTTGTTGAGAGCAATGTAATGTTAGAAATGAGGCTATATAGTTTGCACGGTTGCACAGGTCCTACAAACACTAGGAGTGCATGATTGTGAATGTCAAAGTTCAACTCACAAGCTTGTTTTGTTGTAAAACTCGCTGATATTAAATAATGTATTATTTTTCCTGCAGGGCATTATGGGATTGTAAAATGTGTACACCTTATATTGCTCAATGCAGAGTCTTCACTGAACACATCTTATAGTTGAAACAGTTTGAACTATATCATTAAAGTTGGATCCTGTTAAGAATTCAAAAAACTTGGACAAAAATAGCATGAAGGACGGAGGTTCCAGTCAAGATGTTTAGTTAATAAAAAGTGGTATTTATTTCACCAAAAGCAGAGTAGATGTCTCGTACAGTTATACGTGCACGGACCTAGACAGTGAGGGTTCAACCTGGTTGAGCTCTCACAAAGAAAAGGCGCTTAAACAGAGTGCGCGGAAGCATATGTAGGATTCTTCTTGTGAATTGGTCAAAGTCAAATGATGCAGACGGGACGTATTCTACTGTACGCGGTCTGGTTGGAGCACTGAGTATGGCCACTCAAACTGGCTCTCTTCCGGAATCTTCTGGCTCCTCCTGATATCAGTAGTGGGTGCATGTTGTCGGTTGCAAGGGGGGGGGGGGGGGCCTTATCAAGCTAGATTAATCTGGTGCTCAAGACACATGTTCAACTGACAATTGTGGCAGTTTGCACGTTTTGTCATGTAATGGTGTACTTCTTCAATTGTAACCTTTCTCTGTTCAAAGTCTACATGTGCTTAGGGTCAGCCAAAGTTCTCTACTGGGGTCACTTCTCTAAATGTGTATGTGCTTAGGGTCAGTCAGAGTTTCCTGAGAGTGTCACTTCTTCTGTTTACAGGCAGCCGAAATAAGACTGTCTGGGGATTACAACTCTCTCAATAATTCTCACTCAATCTGGGGCCTGCTGCTGATTTAAAGCTATTATGTGTAATATGTGTATTATGTGTAATATGTGTATTATGTGTAATATGTGTATGCAGAGCGGGCATCACTAAAGGTTCATTTTCTCTACAATCCCCCAACTACAAAAGAATGCGTTTAGCAAGTCACTTATTACATTTCGTTAGCCTCATAGCATAATTGCCTAAATCATATTTACTCTACTCTACTTTCACTTTACATCTACTCTATTCTACATCTACTCTACTCTACATCTACTTTACCTTACTCTATAACCCTTAAATATGACTTAGGCAATTATGCTATTAGGCTAACGATTTATTTTAATTTGTATCAAACTGTATGTGTAAATGATGTTGATTTCGAACTTGTGAAAACATTCTAACTTTGTATTTGTTAGAGCTGTGATTGAGTGCTTATCCTTTCAGGTGAGCCATCCTGCCAGGCTCAGAGCGCCTCCAGGCCCAGTGACACAGCACAGGCTGACCTTCAGCTGAGACAGACAGACACCACCACTGATCATGTGAGAGCTCTTTAAGTCTGCTTCACTTTCTCTTACCAATCCTTTAAACACGTTTCCTGAAACCTGCTGTTTCTCAAAACTATCATGAGAATATCACTAAGAACATCAATGCATTACTGCTGTGAAAAAAATAAATACTTTTTTTTACTGGTTTATTGGTTTATTTATCTAATGCACAACAATTACAGCTGCAGTCATCGGCAATTCAATTCCTAAGTCATCAGGCTCCTCTCAACACTGCAATATTGAAGAAGAGAATGTATAATAGAAATACACAAGTGAATAGAGCCACCTGAGTGGCACTTTACACAGTGACGATAACGGCACGAACATATCATTTACTTGATAACAGCGTTCTCAGTCTTGAAAACGTGGAGTGGAATCTTTTCAAAACCCAACTCCAGCGTCACCATGTGAATATCAATGCTGTTCCCTGTGATAACGATGACGTCACATTGTTACATTTGCTGTCAAACGTTAGAAGACAACATGCATGGTGTCTCCGCTGCACCATCACTGTGATCAGCGGGGAGTCTATTGCAGGGCTCAAATATAACAGTCGCCAAATGCGGGTACATTTAGTCTAAGTGAGTAGGAAGTTATTGAGACCACCCGCCTCTTTAGCTGGTGAAATATTTGTGCTCTGCCGGTTTTTCTAGTGAAATAAACTTGTGTCACCTACGGTAATGGCCGGGACATGGCTTTCTACATTACAAAACACTATCTATAGATCGGCGCGTAGCAGTTAACCCATTGATGACAGCTGCTGCGCGATGCCACATTGGCTCTCCTGCCTGATGCTGCGTCGCGCAGCATTATTACTTTATCTAATTTTCATGGCATTCCCAGCATAGAATGCACCGTCATTGGTTCAAATACACATGAGTTGGGTTTTGTTGATTTTTTTAAGACCACGTGACCACCCAAAAGTTGTGTGGTTTGCCGAAAATCACGTCAATCAAAAAAATAAAATAAAATAAAATAAAACAAAATAATAAAAAAAATACGCCGGCTATGTCGGCGACAGAACAGTTAGTGGCGTTTGGTGCGCAGAATCAAGGTCTACTATAGACTACTGACGAAAATCACACAACACATTGCATCTATTTATTAACAATATTTAATAATTTTCTAATTCATCTCATTTTGACGATTTTTTGAAATATTTGTTGGTTTGTAAGCGCTAAGGGAACATGCTTAAATAAAACCTGTGAACCTTAACTTTTAAATGTATTTTATTTCATGTTTCTATGTGCTACACAGGCTTAGATATTAAGGTTTTGGTAGACTTGACAATTCGTACTATTTTTTCAGAAAACCCTCAGGCATTAAGGACATGCATCCTAGATTGCCATAGTCATCAATGGGTTAAGTTACTGTTCAAACAAACTTCACACTAAAAGCGTTTTACTGGTTTCACATTAATAGCATTTCACTGGACAAAATGAGTTGACTTTTATTTTGAAGCAGAAAGGGACAGGAAGGTTGCGCTGACACTTCACGCTGCAGTCACTAGCAGCATATCTTCTGTTTTCACTAGTTCTACGCCGTGAAAAAAGAGGACAGAAAGCTTGTCATTTGCAATACTTGTAACCCTAAGCTCACACCAAAAGCTAAATGAATGTTAGTGTCATTCATTTTCGCTTGCAGATTTCCAAAACTATGTTATGTGCATAATTAAAGTTTTCCAAACAATTGCGTCTGAACGTGGAAACCTTTGAAAACATAAAGGAAAAACCTTTCTGTATTCAGTGAGACTGTTACCGTGTAGAAATGACCTGAGATACCAATCAACACAACAGTAGTGCAATGACTCAGTGAAGATATAAATTGTAGGGATAATGTACATATCAAGTAGAATGCAAAATAAAGTTCAATTAAATGTTGATGAAATAGAATAATGTACATGGAAAGACACATTTAAATAATAATGGCTGTAGTGAAATAGGATACTGTACATATAATAGAATAATGTAAAATATAAAAATAAAAAAAGTACACAATCGAATTACACATTTTGCTTTAGCCTGGCACCGCCCGCCTACCTACTTCCGCTCGATTTTCATTTCACTTCAGTAGTCAGTCTGGGGCTGCTTGTCCAGATTTTTGGATGTCCAATCAGCGAACAGAGGGAGCGGCTGAGAACGCTGACGTCGAAGTGCCGCTTCAGTTGAATACTGCATTCCTTTATACTCGGAACTCGAAAATTCACGACCAAACCGTATGCGATTCGTTGGCAGATCCAGAGTGACACTGGGCAGATCGAATAGTTTTAAACAAGTGAGTGAACGTTTGCCAATAGAGCAGTTCCAGACCTTCTGTACAAATGAAATGAAGTACGATGGTCTGGTTGAACCAGGCTAGTATTGCTTCCCATGGCCATTTAAGAGTCTTCTTAATGTTCCTTCTGTGCTGTCCTTCTGTCTACACCCCAAGTCTTTAGCTCTGTAGCCAGGCACCCAACCCAACATCAAGTGAAAAATATAAAGCATCAGTATACTGTTGTTGTTTTGCTTTCATTCCGCCATGTTACATACAGTGTTGGACGTCACATTTTGGTTGGAAACAAAATCTGGATTTCCTATTATCTGGGGCTCGTCAATATAACATATTGTGTGTTTGGACAATGGAGAAAAACTGTCCATGTATACAGGCCCGGATTAAGAGGAAAGATTACACTAGGCATACTGCATTTTTTCGGGCCCCCTCCAAACGGATACTTCACGATTTAGTGACAAAACTACATACATTTGAACTGCCACAAGAGTATTATGCTCATTCATTTGTTTAAGAGTTGCGCATTTGTAAACGGGAGTAAAGAGAAACGTAACCGTGTGCGACTTCACGTCTGTTTGTGAGCGCACTGCAAGAGCACTTCTGTAAGGTGCGTGCAGAGTCCAGTGTGCAAGGACAGATTAACATGACCACGGGCCCTGGACACAAACCAGCCATGGACCCCTACCAACACGCAAATACACGCACAAGCACACCGTGCAATCCACAATCACACACATTATAATGCAGCGCACAGCCTAGAGAGAAAAAGAGAGAGAGAGAGCGAAATACAATTCTATAAAGTCTCTCTGGTGCTGCGCAAGAGAAAGAGAGTATTTGCGCCGAAGCCTACTAGACAGTTAGATTAGGGCAGAGACACCGACGATGCGAGCGCGCGAACAGATTCTTTTTGCCTTTGTAAGATCTCTGCGCCTGATTTCAGTGAGGATGTGGAGCTCTTTGGCCATTTCCCGTGCCTTTTTTCACTAGACACATCGTTCTCTCTCCAAGCGCACACACGCTTGTCCCGGCCGAATATAAGACCCCGAATATAAAACAACCCGACTTTTTACGACCCATTCCCAGGGGGGAAACCCCCGTCAAATTTTTTTAATAAAAAAAAAAAATCAAGGGCCCCCCTATTGGCCAGGGCCCTGGACATGTGCCCACTTTGCCCAGGCGGTAAGGAGCAATTTTTCAAACTGGATGAAAAACAGTGCAGTGCAATGCTTTATTCAGCATAAAGTTAAAACACTCGTGCAAGCCAGATTTAAACACAAAAGCCTTGCGCGAGCGAAGCAGCGATTCACCTGGTGAAAACTGGCGTGGAACTCTGTGGTGGGTAACGGCGAAATTCACACTGATGAGACATCGCCGGTGTGAGCCGCCGCACAGAAAAACTCTGGTTTGACGGCTAAAATAATAACCGGGAGCAGAGCCGGCCCAAGCCTTCATAAGCCGAATTTGATTAGGGCCCCCCTCTCCAATGTTATCGTGGCCAAATGATTGACTATTGTTAAATGTCATTCACACACCCAGTTCATTGCTAGTGCCTCCAATGTCCAGCTTAGTGAAAATAGTAGCTAGCCGAGATCCTGACTCTCCTAGGGGGGTCCGGGGGTATGCCCCCCCGGGAGATTTTTTTTACCTTTTTAAATTGAAATGCATGAATCTGGTGCACTTTGAGAGGGAAATTAAGAGGCTAAATCTGAGGATTTTTTTGTGAACAAATAATTTGGAGATACTGGCTCAAATGAAGTAGAATTAAAAGCTATTGAAGAAAGACATATGGATTTTCCATAAAAATATTAATATAGAAAAAATATAATTCAGTGTCCTCTGGGATGGGCTTGGTGCTTTTTTTTCTTTTATGGGACATATTTCTCTGTAATTTAATGAATGCATTTAAATGCAGTGAGAGGAACGTAGCAGAAGAACTCTGTTGTCCAGCTATCTTTTTTTCCACAGATGAGGCTGAAATAGGCTATAGGCTAAATAGACTATACACAGTGCATGGGCAACTGAGGGCAGCCCCATTTCCAATTTTTTTAAATAAACTCAATACCGAGTGATAAGTTAACCTCGGATGAACTGATTCAATTATTAGGCTATTAACTATCCAGACCAAAACATTGTATTCATTTTTTTGTATGATAACTTACATTTGCATAAAATACAACTACATACTAAAAAAAAAAAAAAAAAAAAAAAAAATTTTTATCCTTCTCACTGGGCCCCCTAGTGGAAATGGGCCCTAGGCACGTGCCTAGAATGCCTATGCCTAGATCCGGCCCTGCATGTATATAGACACAAAAAGTCTTCTTAACCATCTGATGTCGTCTCTCTCCTACGGAGACTTGTAACTCACTGTTTTTTTACTTTTTGATACTCATAATTTTTTACTACTTCCTCAGGTGAGTCATTCAAAGGCCGTGACAGCTTTGTTGGAGAAGGTGCAGAGGAAACAAACAGACATATCAACTTGGCCTCTGGAAAGTCTTGTGGATGCAGGTAAAACAGCTGCAAACAGCACATCCTCTCAAGTCAATTCAAGTTCCTTTTTCTTTCAATAGCCCAAAGTAAATTGGCAAAGTTGCCTCAATGGGCTTTACAGTCTTACAGTATACACCCTCCATTTGGATGGGAAAAATCTGAAGAATGCTCAGGAAGAGCAGAGAAGTAGTCTGGCTGACCGGATATCCACAGCATCCATAGCGCTCCCGTCGGATACCAACGGGAAACTCCTCTCCTTCCTGTTGCTGGCTTTCCCGTATTGAGCTCCCCGCAAACTCGGAAACAACGCAATATCATCATCATCATCATCATCATCAACCTTTATTTAAACAGGCAAAAATTGCCAAGAAACAATGTATTATTTAAGCAATGGCCTGGTAGGAGGTGAATGACCTCCTTGGGGGAAAGGGGAGAGGGAGAGAAAACATATGGCAATATGACATGAATCTTACCAATGAACCAATCCAAAGTGGAGCCTATGATATTTATTTATTACACAGCAGTTGGTTCTAACCGAGTAATTTGATTGGACGAGAGACATTCCATGAGAGCTGATATAGGAGTCCAACATCACTGCGACTGTTAACCAAACTGACAAAATCCCTCCGCTCACTTACAAGCTGCACCTGATTTACCTGTGAATGTGACTCAGGTTGGCTGTGAGCGAGTGTCCCCGTCTGTGAGGGTAGCGCTCTGCCACACGCGCACACACACACACACACACACACACACACACACACACACACACACACACACACACACACACACACACATTTTGTGGTAGTCACGGTACTATAGACAGAAATAAAGTGTGGAGATACGCTCAGACTTCAGGATGATAATAGTGGCGGTGATCCGGACGCAGCCTAGCCTAACTTAGCCTAGCCTAGCTTATCCACTTCATTGAATAACTCCCCCTGGGCAGAAATACACTCAAAAACTCTCGAAAATTAAGCGTGGGGGTTTGGATTGAGCAGCGGACGTCATAACCAGCTAGAATAAGAGCCACCGTTCATTTTATTTGGTGATGTTTATGGGACATCGGGCCGCCGTTGATAATGTTACCAGACTAAACACTGCGTGACTACAGTAGTTCACTCCCGTTAAGTTGTTAACACGTTGCTTGGCAACGCGCTCCGACTACTGTTGCCGGATTATATGAAACATATTTCCCCCCGTATAGCCAAAACAAAATAGCTTGGATCCAGACCATACTACTTGCTGTCCTCAATGACATCCATCTAAACACAGACAGTGGCAAAAGCTCTGTATTAGTTTTATTGGATCTCAGTGCTACGTTCGACACAGTTGACCACAGCATATTACTAGATCGACTAGCAAACTGGTTTGGACTTTCTGGAACTGTACTAAACTGGTTTGAATCGTACTTAAAGGACAGAGACTACTACGTGTCAATAGTCAATTTCACATCCGAGAGAACAAATATTACATGCGGGGTCCCCCAAGGTTCCATTCTTGGGCCTCTTCTGTTTAACATCTACATGCTCCCACTAGCTCAGATTATGAACAAGAACAAATTATGTTACCATAATTATGCAGACGACACACAAATTTACATAACCATATCGCCAGCAGACTATAGTCCGATTCAAGCACTAAGTAAGTGCATTGAACAAATCAATGATTGGATGTGCCAAAACTTTCTTCAATTAAACAACGACAAAGCTGAAGTCATTGTCTTTGGTACCAGGGATGAACAATTAAAAGTCAGCGCACAGTTTAAATCTGTTATGTTAGAAAGCACACACCAAGCTAGAAATCTTGGAGTAGTCATAGATTCAGACTTGAATTTCAAAAAACACATTAAATCAATTACTAAGTCAACCTACTACCACCTTAAAAATATATCAAGAATTAAAGGGCTAATGTCTCAGCAAGACTTAGAAAAACTTGTCCATGCATTTATTTTTAGTAAGACTTGACTACTGTAATAGTGTCTTTGCAGGCCTTCCTAAAATATCAATCAGACAGCGTCAGCTAATTCAAAATGCTGCTGCTTGAGTCCTCACTAGGACCAAAAAAGTGGATCACATTACCCCAGTTCTTAGGTCTTTACACTCGCTTCCTGTCACTCAAAGAATTGATTTTAAAATATTGATGTTGGTCTATAAAGCTCTAAATGGTTTAGGGCCTAAATACATCGCTGACCTGCTGATCCCTTACGAACCAGTCAGAGCTCTCAGATCATCTGGGACTGGGCTACTGACAGTCCCCAGAGTAAGGACTGGACAGGGAGAGGCAGCCTTCAGTTTTAATGCACCCAAGCTCTGGAATAAACTTTCAGGGGACTTGAGGTCCGCTTCAACACTCAGCTCTTTTAAATCAGGTCTGAAGACTTAACTGTTTCCGTTTTAACCTGTAATTTAAAAATTCTATTTATTTTTATTATTTTTAAATGTTTTAATTATTTTATGTTTTATTTATATTCATGTTTCTCATTCGCTTTTTTTTTAATGTGTGCTCTATACTTGATGTATTTTGTTTTTGCATCTAAGCACCTTGAATCAGGGGCGGATCCACGGGTGGGCCTGGTTGGTACAGGCCCACCCAGATTGATAGTGGGCCCACCCAATCAGATTCATGAAAAAAAAAATGTTTAATGGTCTTTTCTCATACAATAGGCTATATGTTTTTTTCTTGAAAACATTTATAATTTAAAATATTTACAGTAGCTACCAAAAAATAATAATATTCAGAAACCCCTCTCGTAGCCTACTCATTAGTTCTGTCCAGTGACGTCTTTACGCAACATCATGGTCGACGCAGACAGCGGATGGCGGTTTTCGTGCACCATCAGATAGCACCCTCAATTAACAATGGCTAAGCAGCTCATTACTGAAAGGCTCTGGCCGGCTTTTCCGAAACCAGTGGACAAACGAAAATAGAAGCAGAGCAGCTCCTGCAGCAGATGCAAACGAAAAAGTGTGTTTTCATGCTTGTGACTTTTTGCAAACTGTTTGAAAACAGCGATTTTGCCACCAAGGGCCTGCAGAGCTCAACACTTTGTGTGACAGACTGCATTTCACTGATTGAAACACTGAAACCTACATATGCAACTTTCCGCGAGGACTCGAAGGGTGACTTTGGTGACGTGCTCAAACTGACAGAAGAACTGATGGAAAAGCATGAGATAACTAACTGGGACGTGCTTGCTTCTCGTGAACGCAAGCTGCCTTCAAAGTTTCACGAGTCTGTTGTCACCACAACGCTGGGAAAAACGTTGGCTGTCAAAAGCAATGATGATTTAAGGGCGCTGTGGAACTGTATTCTTGACAGGCAGATCACCGAGTTAAACTGCCGCTTTATGGACGACACGTATGGATTAATGAGAGCAGCGGCCTCTTTCTCACCTGGATCTGCCACTTTTGGCGAAAAAAACATTCTATGGTCCATGTGCACTGTATGGCATTGAGATCGCATATACTGAACATGCTGTGTTCATTGAACACATCACACGGAAAATGGATCAGGAAAACTTTCCTACATTAATGGAAGTACTGGACAGCTGCCCTGCTGACATTTTCCCAAACATGAACAGTGTTTTAAGGACCATGATAACACTGCCTTCCACGTCCTGCAAAGTTGAGAGACTTTTCTCCGCAACAAACAGGATCCAAACGCGCTTGAGATCATCCATGCTGACTGGACGCCTCAACAACTTGACACTTTTGTCTTTTGAAAGAGAACTCATTGACAGTTTGGATTATGATGACATAATCAACTTTTTCAACTCGAAGCCTAGGAGACTCCGCCTTGTGTAGACGCTCCGGTTAGACTGGGTTGTTGTATTCTGGCCCGCCGTGGCATTATTGCTGTTCCTGAAAGTTGTTTTCTGAATATTAATTCATTCGATTGATTTGTTTGATCCATTTTCATGTTCAGGTTGTAGTCACTATATAACGTGAGTTATGCAGTGTTGGATTTGTGTTTTTATTTTGTTATTATCCTACATCTGATCCGAGTCCGACAGGCTGGTAGGCCTATGTGATATGACATGAGTATAAGTACATTAAAATACTACAGATTTGCAAGTTCTCTCCTCTTCATAATTTTATATAGCTATAAGACTCCGCCTTGTGTAGAAGCTTTGGTTAGACAGGGTTTTTGTATTCTGGCCCGCCGTGGCATTATTGCTGTTTCTGAAAGTTTTTTTCTGAATATTAATTCATTCGATTAGTTTGATTCATATGATGTTCGGGTTGTAGTCACTATAACGTGAGCTACGCAGTGTTGGATTTGTGTTTTTATTATGTGATATTCTGACATGAGTAAAAGGCATATTAAAATGTAATACCGATCTGCACGTTCTCTCCACTTCTTGATTTTTTTATTTATATATATATGGCTATGGATACGTGTTTGTTTAATCTTTGAAAAAACAAGGCCCATCCAGAATATTCCTAGGCCCACCCACAAATTAGGTTCTGAATCCGCCACTGCCTTGAATGGCCATATGTGTCCGAAATGTGCTTTAGAAATAAACTTGCCTTACCTTGCTGTAGTTTGGTCTGGCTTTGCGAGACTAACAGAGAAGGGGTCCTTATCCCAGACAGACTGACACGTGATCAGTGTTGGGAATAACGGCGTTAGGTAACGCCGTTCTTTTTTCAGTAACAGGGTAATCTAATCTATCTAATTACTTTTTCCGTCGTTACAACGCCGTTAACGTTACTGAACGCTAAATGCGGTGCGTTAGCCTACTATGAATTGATTGAATAAACTGTGCAATCCGAACGCACCCCTGGCTCCATACTACACAAACTGCTAGTGAGGAGACCGGTGTGTTTTAAGTTGTGTTTTATTCAGTGTGGATGACATTATAACTGTCAGTTAGCGCCATCACGTCAGTCAGCCGGAGCACCTGTTTAGTGAAGTTTCTTTTTCTTTCTCTCTCTGTTGTGTGAGTGTGCACGTTGCCGCAGTAACCACCTATCAATCCACGGTTGAAACGTGCTCTCCCTGAGTTTGTTTGTATCGCCCTTGTGAGTAAGTGCATGGAGTTTCCCGATCTCTTTAAATTATAATTTATGCACGTTATTAAACAGCCGCGATTCGCCGGTTGCAACAGCTGTTTAGCGTGTCATCACGAGCCGAATATTGCTATTGTTCTTTTCCTGGGATCTGTATGCTGCTGTGCATGTTAAAGAAGGAAATAAACATAGGATAAATCCTTACTCCTCCTCATCGACTCGTGCTTCATAGTCTGACGTTTTTGGCTATAAGTGGTGTTTTAGCTGACACCCCTGAAGTGAATCCAGTGATATAGCAGATCAGCACGGTACATTCAGCAGTTTCCTCTACTACTTTTGTTGAGAACAAACTACTTGAAGTGCAGGATAAACCTCTTGCTGTCTGTTGATGTGCAATAAATATTGAAGGTTATGTAGCCTACAAGTAGGCCTACCTGTCTGTTCTACTCATTTCAACTGACTTGTGAAAACTGCTCAGAAAAATCTAAACATTTTGACATAGCAACTTTTTTTTTACAGTAGGCTAACGCAAATAGCTACTTTCCCTGGTAACTAGTTACTTCTATTATAAAGTAATTCAGTTACTAACTCAGTTACTTTTTGGAACAAGTAGTGAGTAACTATAACTAATTACTTTTTTAAAGTAACGTTCCCAACACTGCACGTAATAGATCGTTAAAGGACAAACATAGCAAAATTATAGTATGAACAAGATTGTGTAGACAGATAGATTGTAAACATACAGTATATCAACCATATGGGTGGCTCAAAACAGGCCCTGAGCTACACAACCTCTCCACCATTATAACTGCGATGCTGCTGCTTCAATGATAGCAGCAATAATAAGTATATACATTTGAATGTTTTGTTTAGTAGAATTGAGAGAGTTGTACATAATTATCGTGGTTTTTTCCAGGCAGATATCATATATCTCTATCACATGTCCAGAATATGTTAATTGAGGCGCTCGACAAACAACATTGGGAGAAGGATCATCTCACTCAAAAATACAGGTCAGTTCAGGCACTCCACTCATCCCTTACTCACAGCTTTTTCCCAACCGTTTGATCACATTTCCGGACACAGAACTGAAAAGAGTCCAAACCTTTATGTCAAAACCCCACAAATCTCTTGCAAAATGAAACGTTGCCCTCAGAACCATGTCAGAGATGTTCCACTTCTCTCCCGTATAGCGCATCTTATTGTGGTAAAACCTTCGGGCGAGGCCTCTGAACTCAGAAAATATAGAGGCGTGATATACGACCGACCGTTTAATGAATCCAACGTGAAACCTGGCGTAGGGTGATTTCAACACTTGCTTCTTTTGTATGTGCAGCAAGCTTACTCACCCAAGGGTATCTACATCAAGACAATCCAACAACTGCGAAAGCATTTATATACTAAAAACAGGGCAGAAGATGACAAGCTCTGTCCAAACAAGGATATGAACGCTACTAAATCAAAGTTGAATTTGCTTCACCATCGTCATATTACCATTTTTAATCTGACATAGTCACATATAAATACATATGGCCATGCATCCTGCCGTCTCTCTTTCACTCGCTTCCTAAACAAATGCACGCCCTGCTGGCACGCGTTAGCAAAGATCTTTAGGACAGCAGGTGCTGGTGCGGTAAAAACATTACTGCTTTAGTCTAAAGGGGAGCTAGAATCAACTAAAAAACATATTCATAGCTACTATAAGGTTGAGCACAGTACAACATCCATACCAGGCAGTGTTGCTGCCAGTCAGGTTGCAGCTGTAGAAGACGCAGAGTGTCATGAAGTCCAGTATGTGTCCTGCTGTCTTTGTGCTAACAGTTGTATTGTTGTATTGTCTGTGTGCAGGAGGGCATCCTTCTGTGTTCGGCAAATTTTGTTGCAAAGTGGACTGGTCCCCCTAGCTTCACGTCAGAGCTACATGGTGGAGCTCCTCCAGAGACAAGTCAATTTGGTGGAGGCTTATGTCACCAAGAAGGCCAAACTCTGCACCCAGCCTCCAAACAATCGACTCAGTTCATTCTCCACTCAACCCCCCAACCATCTAGTCACTCAACCTCCCAACAATCCAGTCACTCAACCTCCCAACAATCCAGTCACTCAACCTCCCAACAATCTAGTCACTCAACCTCCCAACAATCCAGTCACTCAACCTCCCAACAATCCAGTCACTCAACCTCCCAACAATCCAGTCACTCAACCTCCCAACCATCTAGTCACTCAACCTCCCAACCATCAAGTCAGTTTTGTATTGAGACAGCTACCAATTTTACTCCCCGCTCCAGCTTCCACACTAGCCTCCTCTAAAGCTAGACCAACGCACAGCTTTGACAATCCCACAATAGAATCCTATAGACCAGTGAGACAGGCCAGTGTGTTCAGAGGGGAGCTTCCAAACAACTCCATGGATATAAGGGTGCTCACACCTCTGGAAAAGAAAGCTGGTTCTCAGATGAAGAGAACTGATGCACTGATTCAGACAATAGCTGAAGACGACAGCAGACATCTCTCTAAGCTCCTACAGGGTGGAGTCATGCCAACTGGAAGTGCCCTACAGATGTCGTTGAAGGTCAGTCTAAGCTCTTTTCATAAAACCTATTCAATTCAATTGTGTAGCAGCTTGTTGTCACCAAACTGTTAGCCTCATAGCATAATTGCCTAAGTCATTTTTTAAGGGTTATAGAGTAGGGTTCTCACTTCCTGCTTCCACTTTTCTGTTTGCTCTCTCCTCCTTTTGCACTTTTTGCTTACATTCTTATTTTTCGTCAACATAAATTTAGCAGCAGCTCCTGGATACATACAAATCAATGGGACTGTCATTTAGTTTATTGTTTAATAGATACTACAGGCATTTTTAGAAACTTTTACGACCTCTTCAACAGAACGTGAAGAGGCCTACAAACAGGACAGGCCTGTGGTGACTGTAAGCGAGATGCCTCCCTTATCAAACGAGGACTATCAAATACTCCTACAGAGGATTACAGCACTGGAAACAAAAGTGAATCGAATAGAAGTGAACGTGGAAGTGAATAGACTATGTGGGAACGACACCACTCTATCAGTGACTCAAAACAGTGGACAAGATCGAGCTAACGCACAGCTAACTAGCACCAGCAAGGCTATGAAGAAACAGAAGGACTGTGTTCAAAGCAGTGATAACTCTCCCTGGAATCATCTTGGTGCAAAGCCAAAGAGATTGGAAAAGGGAGGACGGATAACCGGCAGGGCCGAGCGCCATGAGATGACTGATCTGGACGACTGGCCTGCATTACCACCTAGGCACAGTGCCTCCTCAACCCCCGTGCCCCGGACGCCGCAGCAATGGATAGCTGCCAATGGGAGACGTAACAACAAATTTCCCCAGCAAACAAGTGTGCTAGTGTCAAATAGCTTCACACCACTGTTACAATTTCCCTCTGATGACCTGGATAACACAGCAGCTGCACACCGCAAGGTAAGGCCCAAAAGCCAAGAGCCACAGAGAGAGCTAACAACCGGGCTAACCAAGCTAACAACAGGGCCTGAAAATCTGATTGTTGGATACTTTTCTGTTAGAGATATGAAAAGCATGTTTAGTGTTGATACCAAAGTACTCTGTTATCCAAATGATATGGTGTCTGACTTAGAAAAAAGAATCCTGGACATTGCAGCTGCTCACACAACTGTAAAGAACATCATTCTGCACATCGGGTCAAATGATGTTGTAAAGCATGAGTCTGAAATGTTGAAACAGGACTTTAAAGATCTCTTGAACCTCAGCTCACTGAAAGCTGAGGTGTTTATCAGTGGTCCTCTGCCACCAATCAGAAGAGGACCTGAGCAATTCACCAGATTGCTAGCACTGAGCACTTGGCTTTCAGCTGCGTGCCCCGACCACTCTTTTGCCCCAACCACGCATTTTATTGACAATTTTACACTTTCTGGAACCGCAGGCAGTTTTTTAAGACAGATGGACTCTGCCTAAATAAGACAGGATTAAAAGTATTCTTGTAAAATATGTTCTACGTCCTGCGCCACCCATCTATTCGTGCCAAGGACAAGATACTGGAGAAAGCCAAAAAGATACTGGAGAAAGCCAAAACACAGCTTTGCAGAAGCGCCGCAGGACAACTGCCGGCCCCAGATAACAGCTCAGACCATGAGAGATATCAGGGCAGAGAGGAGGAGGCTCCACCCATCCCCGTCTCCCCTGGACTCCGCAGGTCATTGACAAGCCGACCTCTCTCTCCTACTTTCTCCCCTACAACCACCCTTTCATCCTCTCCTGAGCCCGAGTAAATGTAGAGTAGAGTAGATGTAGAGTAAAAGTAGAGTAGAGTAAATATTTAGGCAATTATGCTATGAGGCTAACAAAACACACTTTTACCAGCAACCTGAAATAAGTCAACCTAATGTCTTGACAAAAGTAATAATTTTCACTTGCCATGGGCTTGTCTTTACTTAACACTTTCTGCTTTTTGAAAATGTCCTCAAGGTCCACGAAAATAGTTTATCCACAGGAATGTACATTTGCAGTAAACACATGTTTGATTGTGGCATGCTAAGCTCACATCTGTCTAGTATAGCGTTGAAGCTGTTAAACCTTTCCCCTCCAATACATCATTTGCCTCGTTTCCAAAGAGTAGAGCGGGTCGGGTCGGAGTAGCTCAGAGCGGGACAGCTCACTTTTAAGAATCTTGTGGGGTTTCCACCGCTGACCCTACCCTTACTGGTAGGGCGGGGTTTAGGCTGGACTGCGATGGCCGACGCCAGAATATGGGTCAAACAAACTGGCTTTGGAACAACTGTAGTCAATCCAGCGGTCTCTCGTTTTTGCTTGGTCGAACCAGCCGCTTCTTTATTTATTCCCCCCGTATTACTCCGGTAAATGCACAGAGATGGCTCGGGGCAAGCCGACAGAGACAGTGAGCAAACAGCACTGGCAGCGGCAGCTACGTGACATCATAGCAGTGGGACACAGTGTAGCCAACTGATTAAAACCCTCTGAGGTCGCGTGCGTGCATATTTTTATTAATATCTCCCTGAAGATATGGCTGAAAAATAAAATGAAAACATCATCTCAAACTAGAGGCTCTCCTGTTTCCGGGGAATGTTCTCGTGATACTGTGAGTCCCTTACAGGCTTAGAAAACACTGTGAGAAGCAAGACCCAGAAGCTCCCCAGCTACCACTTAGCTTGTAAATAGTGCATAGAGTATATACATAGTGTGAAAGTAGTTTGTTATTATTGTTTTTATATTTACCTAATGGTTTGTTTGAAAAATGTTTTGTGATGCTTTCTCTTTTATTAGTATACATCCCTTGAATCATTATATGTGGTTCAAAGTCTTCATTCAGTCTAATTTCCTAATGTTTTTAGAGACAAACATTTCTACCAAAAAGCATCTGGACCAAATTTTATATTAGTCATGTTTTGTGCACTCCCCTACTGTGTTTTGGAAAATCTCCACTGCATTTTTTAAGCTAAGTCTTAGGAGAAGCAATTTCAAGAGCCAAAACAACTCAACAGGATGACTAAAGGTTCTTCTTTCACACAAATTTCCAGGTTTTTCAAAAATCGCAATTCATTTTTCAGCATTTAAGCCAATTATTTATATACACAATGGTCTAGGACATAAGTAGACCTCAGAAAACAAAGGCCTAATGTGTTCTAAACATTTCCATATAAAACACTTTGGTATAATTTATCTTCTTGCACATTTGAAATAGGTGTTTATAGAAGTATGTCAAATCGGAGAAAATACCCCTAGACCTCAGGGTTAATAACGAGGAAAAACACCACACAATAAACAGTGCTGCGCTCACATTAGAGCGGTTAGGCTCGCTTATATCCGTACCCTACCAAACTTTTGGCAAATGTAAAGCCAAAATAACCGGACCGAACCGCTCCGACCCGACCCGACCCTCTCTTCTCAGTGGAAACGAGGCGATTGACTGTCATCCCACATTGCTGCAGTACAGTGGTATTGCTGTCATTCAACGAAAACCTTTTGGTGAATGAATCTAACCCCCCTGTGTGTCTTGTCTCTACAGGGTCACTTGCACCTTGCTCATGTGCTGAGTAATGGCTATATCCAGGACAGTACAGGCAGGGTTCACATGGCTCCAGAGGGCTGGCTGGAGGCTGTCCTTGGTAACAACATCCCCGTCAGTGTGGCGTATGCCTGGGACAAGGTTAGACACAGGCCGCCTTATTCGTATCATTACACTCACGACATCGGAATGGCTGCACAAACAGGAAACAATTGCACTGCATGAATAAAGGAGTCCAGTCATTTCTTTCAGTCCGCTACAGTGGGCGTCCTGATGCAGAAAAAAAAATTCAACCTGTTCACAATGACAGAATGAGTGATAATTTAACTATTGAAGTGGTTTTCTGCTTGAGAATGCCTGTAAGTTGCATCTAAAGCGCAGTTCAGACCAAAGATTCGCCACACATTGACTTGCAACGAGACAGTTTTGGAACGTGAAGTTTCAGGAGTATGAAGTGATCATTGCACCGCGTCTGATGCCGGAGTCACCAGAGACTGAACATGTCAAATCGGCAGGTCCAGTTTTGGAATGCAACAATGTAGTTAGTTTTCTTAAAGCCACTATGAGTAAGATTTAAATATCTTTAAAACAGCCTCATGTTTCCTCTGACAGTCATAAATGACCTTTAACAGCAAACGAGACCATCAGTGCAAAGAAAGACGTTTTTACATAGTTTTTATTACTGCATTTGGTCTGCATTTGGACACCCAGTCCGATTTTCGGTTTGCGCATGCAGGCTCTATGGTCAAATATTCGTATTGGTCGCAGATTTCAGTGTAGAGCAGCAACGCGATTTGAGAAGCCTATCCCTCCAGGTGAGGGAAGGGGAGCGGGAGCTTTGTTTGAGACAGTTATTTGTCGTCATAATGACTGATAACGGGGCTGAACCATCAAAGAAAAAAATGAAAATGCAATGAAGAAAAGCTAAAAGGGAGAGTGATAGACGGACGGGCGGAGGGCGTTGCCAAGCAACGTGTACACAATTTCACAGAGTGAACTAGACTGCAGTGTTTACTCCTAAATGAATGAGCGGTACTAAAACAAAGTTTGCTTTGCCTCACCATCATCAGATGACCATTATTCATATGAAATAGTCATTATTTACATCAACAACACAAACACATTACCTCATTGTGATCCATACAAACTACCGTCTCTCGTTCATTCGCTTTCTGTGAGGACACGGAATCTTTCAGCTCCGTGCGAGTGGTTAGTGAACCTGCATCAACTCATTGTAATCAGGTGTGTGTGGCACTGACTGGCATTAGTTGATGCAGAGTCACTAACCACTCTCACAGAGCCGAAAAGAGTTCTGTGCTCTCACACTTTCAACACACGGACATGCACGCACTATATTGCGTCCTAATCATTTGACACTCGCACTGGCGGCACGTGCTAGAAAACAGCTTTACGACAGCTGCCGCCGTAAAAATACTACCGCTTTTGTCCAAAGGGGCCGCCAACTGACAAAGTTACTCGTAGTGGCTTTAAACCAATCAGGCCACACCACAGAACAACTTGTAGGCCTACTTCAGCGCCTCACTCCATCCAGTAGGCTACTGGAGTGCATGGGTAGGCTACAACACCGTTTTCACATACAGAGAATAGATATATGATTATTATAAACAGCTGTATAGCCAACAGTTTGTTGAACTTTCTCTCTCTCTCTCTCATTTCTTCTGTCTCCTCCCCTCAGCCAGGTTTATACATAAAATAAAATTAGGAACTAAGGATGATTTTTTACTCATAACCACAAAAAATCAAGCAGGCTAAAGGACGTATCTATCTCCTGCGCTGCACCAGCAGTACCCCACCTAATAGAGCCACAGGTGTGCATAGCCTAATCAGTAGCTAGTTGAAATAACTGAGCCTTTTAAAGGATGGAACTTAGTATATTAATGAGGGTGTGTAATGATTTGGCCCCCAGCAGGAACCATTGGGCTGAAAGCCACAGACTAGAGGAGCATTCAGTATTGACAGACATACTTACACATTGTTGGGGTATTTGTATTGTTTTCAAACCTTTGTGCATATTTTTATGATTTGATCTTTGTGCTTAAAGTAGATGTTGGATTTGAGTTCCTATGCACTTCATCAATCAATGACATTAAGTCATTATAAATTACAACAATACTATATACACTCACCGGCCACTTTATTAGGTACAGCAGTTCATTTTATTGTTAACACATATAACTAATCAGCCAATCACATGTCAGCAACTCATTAAGGCATGTAGACCTTGACGGGACAACTTATTGAGGTTGAAACCGAGCAACAGAATGGGGAAGAAAGGGGTTTTAAGTGACTTTAAACATGGCAATGTTGAGGGTGCCAGGAGGGCTGGTATGAGTATTTCAGAAACTGCTGATCTACTGGGATTTTCACTCTAAACCATCTCTAGGGTTTACAGAGAATGGTCCGAAAAAGAAAAATATCCAGTGAGCGGCAGTTGTGTGGACGAAAATGCCTTGTTGAAGTCAGAGGTCAGAGGAGGATGGGCAGACTGGTTAGAGATGATAGAAAGGCAACAGTAACTCAAATAACTATTCGTTACAACCAGGGTATGCAGAATACCATCTCTGAATGCAAAACACGACCAACCTTGAAGCAGATGGACTACAGCAACAGAAGACCCCACCGGGTGCCACTCCTGTCAGCTAAAAACAGGACAATGAGGCTACAATTCTCACAGGATCACCAATATTGGACGATAGAAGATTGGAAAATCATGCCTGCTCTGATGAGTCTAGATTTCAGTTGCGACATTCAGATGGCAGGTTCAGAATTTGGCATAAACAACATGAAAGTATGGATCCATCCTGCCGTGCACCATCAGCCATGCCATGTTCAAAGTCACCTAAACCCCCTTTCTTCCCCATTCTGATGCTCGGTTTGACTTCAGTACATTGTCTCGACCACGTCTAAATGCCTAAATGCATTAAATTGCTGCCATGTGATTGGCTGATTAGCTTTTTGTTTTTATAATTTTGAACAGGTGTACCTAAAAAAGTGAGTGTATATACATATATACAATATTACAATACAAGTTATTTATTTTATTTATGATTTATTTAATGCTGGGCTTACACTACACGACTTTTCATGCGATTTGACAGTCACAGACAATCTTTCAATGTCGGACTGAAATCACGGGAGTCTTGCTGGAGTTGTGACGCGTGCCCGTAATCTCAGTCGTTTGGTATAAGGTGGTCTTCTGACCCGATTTCAGCCAGTCTTCTCCCTGTCTTGACGTTCTGACATTATCAAACAGGTTTGATATTATCGTTAGTCTTAAGGTAGCCTGGCTCCGCCCGCCCGCCTACTTCCGGCCAAATTTTATTTTCCCTTCAGTAGTCAGTCTGGGTGTACAGCCCATTTCCCAGTTTTGCCGGAGATTCGACAGCCGGTCCAATCAGCGAACAGAGCGAGTGGCTGAGAACGATGACGTCGAAGTCGCGCTCCAGTTTCAGTTGCCAGAAGCCGGCTCATGACACACGTGACGACCAAACGTTATGCGATTGGTTGGCTAATCCAGAGTGGCACTGGGCAGATCCAATAGTTTTAAACTTTAACAGACACCCGCCTCCATGAGTGAACGTTTGCCAATTACAGCACTGCCAGACCTTCTGTACAAATGAAATGAAGTACGATGGTCTGGTAGCACCAGGCTAGTCTTAAGGGGTTGGCTCAAGCGAAATGACGTAAACACTGTCACACTCTCTCCAGCACCAAACACGACGCAGGAGGAGCGGCATTACTGTGTCCAGCTGTGAGGCACTTTTTCCGGACACTTTCAAGTAGCAGCCTCGGCTTGAGAACCAGGTTGTCACGTGCAACCTTAACACTTTACCGTCAAATACAGAGTTAGGAGTGAGAGTTATTTGGGGACGATATCAGCAAAAAAGTTTTAAAAGTCCTTTAGTGTAAGCCCAGCATAACTGAAGATCAGCCACAAGACTCTTTCCCTTTGTTATGTGTTGTTGTGGAACCCAGTTGTCATCTCCTGTCTGCCAGTAGGGGTCAACACGCATCATTATGCTGTGAATTATTGAGTGTTCACTGTGGAGCAGTACACACACACACACACACACACACACACACACTCCTTTTCCTCCATATCTCTCATCTCATTGAGGAGATGATCAACACAAAGGGCTTGGGTTACCTGTGTAATGGCTGCATGGATCAGAGAACTGCTGAAGACATCTGAAGGTTTAACATAGAACCAGGATACTTTAATAGTCTGATTAATTAGTCAGCGTTTATACAAAGACATGTGGATGCTTTTAAAAGTCATTTGTGAGTAAGTGCTTCCACTGTTTGCGCAGGTGATGTTCAGAGACAAGCCTTTGTCTTACCATGCATTGAAGTTAGAAGCTGACAGAGCCACTGCACAGAGTCGTACTGAGGACAGGGATGAGGACTGCTGGGCTGTTGTATCCCAGGAGGAGCTGACCACAGGTCAGTAGTTGCTCTCTGCTGACAGGCCTTACAGTGTCACATCCTGCCTCTCACAGCAACTCACACACAGAGCTGCAGCCTCTGGAGCGATGCTCTTTCTCTTTGTCAATAATTAATCACCTGCTTCATAAGTCTCCCACCTGGAGTCTCTGTGACACTGTTACCCACAGCCTCATTAAAATGAAGTGTACCTTTCTATTAAAAAGCATCTCATATGATACGTTAAGGCTTTTTAACCTGTCTGAATGCCTTTTCTGTTTGTTCAGGTGCAGCCAGTATGAAACATCTAATGAAAATCAAAATAATCCATTTGGTGGAGAACGTGGAGCTGCTGCCCAATGCTCTGATGGACGGTTACTGGGAGAAGCTACTGCAGACTGAGGCTGAGGACTGGGAGGAGAGATTCTAACCATCTCTCTCAACATTCTGTCCACAACTCTGTTTGTTTAGAGAATTCAACCTGGTGATTTTGATTCATTCACTCATGTTATGATCAATGTACTGTAAACACAGGTTCATAAAGGTACAATAGGACTGATACTGATCTTATCACACTGTAAAACGTTCGGTAACACTTTATAATAACTATCCGTTGTAACTCGTTAATAGATCATTAGTAAACTCTTAATTAATGATTATTAATGATTTGTGAAGTGTTTGTTAGCAGTTTGTTAAGGATTTATAACAATGGTAGATAGTTAATAGCTTAATAATTGAATCAGTTCATCTGGGAGGTAATCCGACATTAACTGATCACGTCACGTTCAAGTCCATGGCATGCACAGTGTGTATTGAGTTTATTTAAAAATATTTGAAAATGGGGCTGCCCTCAGTTGCCCATGCACTGTGTATAGTCTATAGCCTATTTCAGCCTCGTCGGTATCTCGGATTACCTCCCAGATGAACTGATTCAATTATTAAGCTATTAACTATCTACCATTGTTATAAATCCTTAACAAACTGCTAACAAACACTTAACAAATCATTAATAATCATTAATTAAGAGTTTACTAATGATCTATTAACAAGTTACAACGGATAGTTATTATAAAGTGTTACCAAACGTTCAGAGGATTCATTTATGAGTTTGTTCTTCTCTATTGGCACTTTTTTTGAGCGGTTTGATGTGTTGTAATGAGGGACTTTAAGCAGCGGTGTTTTAGAGAGGGCTACGGCGTCGGGAAAGATTCCAACTGGGCTCAATATCACCTAGCAACTCTTAGAACGGCTACTTGCTGCAGTATGCGTATTGCTCACAACGTCAAAAACCCGTTCTGCCGTTGTAAACAGACGGTTGCTCAAAATTGTACTCGACCGCCGTAGCCGTCCTCTCAGCCATTGTTGCTTAAAGTCCCTATTGTTTTATCAGATCAAAAAGCCTCAAGCTCTATTGTTGAAGCTCGGTGTGATAGTAGTTTTTATAGTTTCACTCAGTGTGTTAACCATAGGTCTTTATCTAAAGTTCAAGGTGCAGTGTGTATTATCTGAATGTTAATAAAAGTAAAAGTAACCCCTCCCGATCCCATGTGCATTTTCCCAGGACACCCACTTTATAATGCATATGTTGGTCCATTCTGTGCTACTGTAGAATCATGGCAGTGCAAAATGGCAGCCTCCATGGTGCCAGGCCCCGCTTTTATGCAGATATAAAAGGCTCATTCTAAGGAAATGAAAGAAAACCCTAATTATATGTTCAAGTGATTTATATACTCATTTAAACACACTTGTGAATATTATATTCCAATTCTACACACCGCTCCTTTAATGTGAGCATTGTTCATGCTCTTATACTATTTGCACTGTTAATAATTTTAATATGTGTAACTGTTACCAGCATTAAAACCAAAATAATAAAACATTTGATCAGTGTCTTGTACAAATCTGCAGGGTTGGCACTCACTCATTCATGGCCTTGTGCAATATGAAACCAGGCTGAGACGTTTCACGGGTTCACTCATAGGCAGATACTGTCCATATATTATAGATATGAGATGCTTGGTGTCTCGTGCTTGCATTTTGCTGAGGAGGGTTAATGATTAGTGAGTGAGTGGTGAATGTATCGTGTGGTGGTGAGGTGCTGGCTGCAGCCGGTGGGCAGGGGGCGGACTCTGCCACTCCTCTGTCCTTGCAGTCGCTCGCTCCACTCCGCGACATAGCAGACTGCTCGGCTCTCCAAGCGCACTTTCTTTGCGAATGTGGTAAGTTGGTCTGCTCTCAAACCTTCCGATGTGTTGTTTCAGAAAATGGGCTAGCCGTGGGGAAAAAATGGGTAACGTTATCAAATGTAACGTGTTTCGGGATAGTGCTGGTAACTATGGCGCACGGGATTCCCTTTGGAGGGAATTACAGTTTTCAGTCACTGAAGTGTGACTGGTGCGTAATGCAGAAAAGCCCACTTGACTGAAACTGTATTCCTTGTTAAATCTATTTGGTGTAGCCTATCGACCTGCATAGTAGGCTACTGTTTCTTGTTTTGTTTTTTGTCATTTATATATAGCCTTTTTTTTGTTATGTTGACTGAAGAAATGCTCTCCATTAGGCTACAGTAAGGTGGAGAAGTGGGAGACGTCTGCATGGTACACGAGCGGCTCAAAGACACCTTTTGAGAGGAGAAACGGGCTCTAGGAAGTAAGAACTCCAATTATTTATTTCTTAAAACATCAACATGTGCGGGCGCACGCCCTTGTGTGCGTGTGCCCAAAAAGTTTCAGTGCTGTGTGCCAATACTTTTATTGTATGATTTAATTCCTACTACCTTAAAAGAAAGTGATACAATAATGATAAGTCAAATATTAAATATTTAACTCACTCCATACTCTTCTCACAACTACCTATACAGTAGTACAGTACAGTACAGTACAGTACAGTACAGTAGTAGTTACCTATTTAACATAGCCTGAATGCTCATTTACATTTGTTCTATCGCTTTTTTTCCCAGAATGACAAAGAGATGTACGTACTACATCCATAGATTGAGACACAGGTGCTTCCTGTTTTCACTGTCCCTGCTGGCTGTCTGTCTGCTCAAGCTGGTCTACATCAAAGTGAGAGTGAGGGACAGCTTGTACATTGAGCCGTATGGAATCACAGACAGCTTACTATCCACAATCCACAAGCACAGATATGATGTCAACTGCACCGCCATCTACGAGTTGGACCCCGTGGAGATCGGCAAAGCCCTGGAGATCAAACGGAAAGTCATAGTGGATGTGGACGATGACAGCACCGTGAGTTTGACCTCAGACTGTCCAACCTTCATCAGAACACGGGCTTACGATGAGGTTCCAGTGTCGGACACAGAGCTGGGCTTCCCCCTGGCTTACTCCCTGGTGGTCCATAAGAACGCCCCGATGGTGGAGCGTATTCTCCACGCCATCTACGCACCTCATAACATCTATTGTATTCACTACGACCAGAAGTCCTCGCCGGCGTTTGCGAAGGCCATGAAAAATCTGTCTCTGTGTCTTCAAAATGTGTTCATCGCCTCCAAACTGGAATCGGTGGAATACGCCCACATCAGCAGGCTTCACGCCGACCTGAACTGCCTCTCTGACCTGCTGAGGGCTGACGTCAGGTGGAAGTATGTCATCAACCTGTGTGGCCAGGACTTCCCTCTCAAGTCAAACTATGAGCTGGTCCTGGAGCTCACGCAGCTGAACGGCAGCAACATGCTGGAGTCCAGCCGGCCCAGTCAGCTCAAGAGGCAGCGCTTCAGCTTCCAGCACCAGCTGAAGAACGTGCCTTACGAGTACCGCCGTCTCCCTGTCAAAACCACCGTGGCCAAAGGCGAGCCTCCTCACGGCGTGGAGGTGTTCATTGGCAGTGCGTATTTTGTCCTATCGTGGGACTTTGTGAATCACGTCACCAGCATCCAGGTGGCAAAGGACTTCCTGCTGTGGTCTGCTGACACGTACTCACCAGACGAACACTTCTGGGCCACGCTGGTCCGTCTGCCCGGGGTGCCTGGACACATCCCCAGGGCAGAGGCAGACATTAGCGACCTGAGGAGTAAGACACGGTTAGTCAAGTGGAACTATTTAGAAGGAAGCCTTTACCCAGCCTGCACCGGTACACACATGAGGAGTGTCTGCATCTATGGGGCTGCTGAGCTCCGCTGGCTCCTCAACTACGGCCACTGGTTCGCCAACAAGTTTGACACCAAAGTGGACCCCATCCTGGTTAAGTGTTTGGAGGAGAAGCTGATAGAAAAACGTCAGTCTATGCAAACATGATACTTAAGGGAACAGGACATGTGACAAGGACATGAGAGAGCAGTGGCAGTATTATGTTATTAGGCAACGGTGCAAAGTAACAAAGTACATCTTATCTGTAACTGCACTTTTTGAGATGTGGGCACTTCATTTGAGTATTTTCATGTAGTTAAACTATACCACATTTTTCATTGGGAGATTATCCAATATATCTCTAATCACTTTACAGATGCAATATCTATCAAGCAAACACATGAAAGAGTTATAACATCTGCATCAGGTATGCAACAGTGTGAACAAAATCTTTCTTTAACACAAGTCACTTATGCTATTAATTACTGCTACGGGAATGGATTATTTTATCCATTCATTGACAGTGACTTTCACTGACACAAGACATTTCATCAGTAACAGAAGGAAATTATAAAGTGTCTATGTTTGAAAGAATGATGGGTATCTCAGGACATGGCATCCTTAACACTAATGCCCATCCATACACAGTACAGTCTCCATGTAGTTCCTAAGTTTGAATTCAACAAATACTCTTCTACTGAGAGCAGAAAATGCCAAAGACTAATGTTCTCATGTGTTCTGTAAATTAATTGCTCAACCAAGTTTTTTTATTTGTTTTTATCATGAAGATAGCAATTGATTGGAAAAAGTTTAGATTAATTGGAAAGCATGTGACTGCAGATTTTATATTTATTCCTGATTAAATATATAATGCCTCCTATAGCCTTTAGTTGTGGTGTCAGGTGATACCATGTCAACAATAATCTAATACTAGTCCTTACCCGCGGTGGATATGTGCAGTGCAACTACATGTCTATGTTGGGATGTTTGTGTGTGGCAAGAATTTTGTGAAGATCAGAGGCCAATATTTTTATAAGAAAATCGGTTCCACTTACAGCATATTAGAAATTGCATGTGGCTAGGAAAGGTAAATCAAGATGGAAAAGGGTACAAATAGTGCAAGATAAAGTATAAATAGTGGAATGAAAAGAGTGAGAGGTAGAAATAGTCATATCTAAAAGCTTATAACAAAGATGTCACGTTTTTTGGGGAGGGGTGGTGAATGAAATTAGGGGTAAAAAACCTTATGGAGCATTTTGCGTGTAGTTGGGGCAGGTGGGAACCCCTCACTGCATGAAATAGAAGATACACATTTCACTAACCTTAAATGAGTCAGCCCAGTTGCGCATGTGTGGATTTTTGACAGTGATCGCAGCCCAAAAGCTCCACACAAATCATGCTTTGTTTCAACATTTGCAATGATTAAATGAGAAAGATGGCTTGGTCAGGTATATACTGAAGGCCCATGTGACATGTCAGAGTGATAGGTCAAGCCGTTGAGGAAAAAAATGAGGAATGACTGACAGACAGAAAGACTTTCCTTGATTGATATGGTTCGATAGTTAGATGGTCATATTTCTTTTTCATTTAGGCCTAACCTTTATTCATACTCGAGAGAGCAATTGAGGGGTGAACCGCATTTTCAATTATGTCGAGTCAAACAAATGCAAAGCAAAAACAACAATACATACACAATATACAATGCAACTACATCAAATATACAACAACTGAAAAAAACAGGGCTTAAAAAAACTGGCTCACAACAGACAGCAACTGTTGCCCCCATGAGGAATTATGAGTAATTACAACAACTACGTGTGGTAAGCCTTTGTTGATGGCACATGCATTTTATACCTGTATGTTTATACCTGTATAGGTTTTTTCTTAGCAGTAGAATCAACAAGTGAAACATTTCTTGGGCTCTTGGGATTTTTCTGAGCTCCTGCACCAGTGTCAGGGGGTGACATCAGTTTTTTAAACACTGCCATACTGAGGAATACTCATTTGGCAAAGGCTTGAATGTAACCAACATTCATTTATATTATAAAGTTACGCACTATAGCTTTAACAGTAAAACCTCTTAATTATGAAAGTGATAATGTTCCGGTTTCAAATACAGATACTATAATTTTAATGCCCTAAGTGTATCTGACTGTAGAAGGTAGTATTTTAATTCCCCTCTCTGGCTGGCTCCAGACTTGGCTCCAAATACTGATGAGTGAACAGGACCGATAGAGAAGTATATCAATAGTGTGTGGAGGTGGGAGCTTGTGAGCCTACCATCACTCCTCAGTCCGTCAGCCAAGACCACAGAGGAAGTGTACTGGCCTCGCAAAGCTTGTTAAAGAGAGGCCTTTTGTTACTCTTCAATACATTACATTATATACATTATATTAATACAATGACAAAGATGGAGAACTTGATTCTAGAGGCAGCGTATTTAGACGTTTTGTGTGTGTCAAAATCCTCCGCCAAGTGAATGGCTCCCTGGAGATTTCCCTTTGGTGTCTGCTATCCCAGTTATTTGGAGCTTTTAATCTGTCAGAATGTGGAGAAATGCCAGAGCTCAGACACACTGACATTGGATCACTGTGTTGTGTATACTTGGGCAATACAAGACAAAGGATGAGGTGCAGCAGTACAGGTGGTGGGCGCACTCAGCAGAAGCTCATGTGTCCGTCCGCTTGACTGGGTGACAAAACATTGGACGTCTGTAATCGTCTTTAATGAACATCACGGAGGTGTCAAATGTCTTAACTATTCAGCGGACTTTGTGATGATGGAAATGTGTATACACTTTAACCTCAAAATGGCAGACATTCAGCAATAATGTGTTGTGTCCTCTGACCTTTCAATTTAATTATGGTTTTCTTAAACAGTTTTATTAAACAATTGAATGGTACGAGCCAGATAAGAAATATTACAATATATGTTCTAACATAGTGCTCCCTCCTGTGCCACCGACCCTCTGGTCCCGATATTTAGTAGAAGTCTGGAAAAAACAGATGAGGGTTAACTAAGTGTTGGCTTACAAACCAAAAACCTATAATAGAAGACATGTGTTGCACACTGGAGTAGTAGAGTTTAAAAGATGTGGGTGTACCAGGTCCTAAAAAAAAATACCAAGTTGCATCATGGATGTAAAGAACTCCTTTAACTCACCAATTAGGCGTTTGTATGTGTTGGAAACAGAATTTCAATTTAACATGGACCAAGAGCTTTTAAATGCAGACGATTAAGATGGAATTATCTAAAATTCCATAACTGGGCAACTTCAGCTGCTACGAGTCAGAATGAGTGATCACCAAAAGCTACAGTAGAACTACTGAAGGACTAAACGCTAAGTTTTTTGTCAGCTGCTTTTGAACTTGCTTACAAATGGTCATATCTACTAATGTTCCCAGTCGTTCTCTGTAATGAACATGTCACCTTGATGGACCTGCATTGGTACATAATCATTGGAAGAAGCACAGGGCTCATGCACAGCAGATCATATGTTCTTTTTTCACAGAAAGGTATCACTGCAGTGTACCAGGAGTGGCTAGTCACTGGTGGGCTCACTGTCGGCCCCTCCTCCCCTATACTGGCCCTGCTCCTCACAATACACTCAATTCATGGAGCTGCTCTAAAGTGCAGAGGGTTTGGATAAGACAGGTGAAATTTGACTACCGTACCGCTGCCCCCCTCCTCCTCCGTCTGTCTATCTGCAGGTATACAATGAACAATAAGCATCATTCTTCCTGTGTGCTCTGGTATTTTTGAACACAGTCTGAGCTGTATCTTTCATTTCCCTCTGGCTCATTAGGAACCTCTTTCCTAAAAGATGGGCCCGTGCCATGTCTTCTGGCAAGTTTGGAAAATGTATGATACCAATTCAGCAAAAGTTTTGACTAGATCCTCGTAATTAAATTCATGAATTGTTTTGTAGCCTTTTTTTGGGGCTTTAAAAATGTCAAGAAACCAAGCGCAACCTTACCTACTTAAAGTAATTACATTATTGTTTGCTGTTCCAAAGATCGTTTTTTATGCCAAGATGACAGCATTGGCTAAAAGCCACAGTGGACTGAAGCCAGACGGCCGGTTGATAGTTAGGTACACAGATATTCACCGGATATTGTATCTAAGTTCCTTCACAATCAGTTCAGTCTGACATTTATCTTGTGTCATTAGTGTCATGTATTTGAGACAACATGCATTCTCAAACAGCTACAACAATCTGGTCTCTATTTCATTCAAATGTAATACTTCCCGTAGAAACAAAACAAGACTAAAATGGGGAGTTATTTCTACATCTTTATCTTCACTAAATGCTTGTAAACTTATACTAAATGTATCTGTCTGATATGTTGTTGAACCATTCATTTAGCCTGACCTCCTCCGTCTTTGGACTCTATTTCTCTATATTAAGGTTTCCCCCCTTTACTTCTGACAGATAACACTCATAATTCTTCTAGACCAGAGGTCTCTGACACCGATGTCTCAGGGCATTTGCTGTATTGAATGTAGTTGTGTGTTTTTTTCTTTGTAAGATGGTCTCCAAATCTATATTCAGCCATGTTCTAGTTTGTTCTAAAAATGGCTCTACTTTTTTGAGCTTTTTAGGTTCTAAATAGTCAATGTACATCAGTTCCTTATGAAATGAAGGTAAAGAAGAAGAAGAAGAAAACCTATTAAAAGTCAAGCTGTTCTTGGTCTGCGTTGGAGCAGCAGTTTGATATACTGAAGGGGATATATAGGTATAGGTCTCTGTTGTAAATGAGACCCTGGGTCTCAATGAGATTTTACCTGTATAAATAAAGGTTAATAAAAAATAAAAATAGGGCATCAGCTTTGCAGTACGGAATCATCTCTGTACATCTCAGAGTTTGTAGAGTTACAACAACCCTTGAGGGGAAATGTGTCACTGTCATTGCATTAATGTAACTTACAGAGTATTTAAGTTAACTGAACTGCAATATTGTTGGATGTTGTTAAAATGTAATGCACTCATATAGCGCTTTTATCCAAATCGCTTTTACACTGTTAGAAACTATATAAAGGATGATTCTCTTCAAAAGTGTTTAAGGAAATATTGATCATCTTCTCTGCAGTAAAATTCCCTGTGAATCTAGGCAGTAACAGAATAGTCGGAAAGTCAACTTAATTTTACACATTACATATTCAGCTGTTAAAATTGTCCCTTGTTTAATGAACTTTCTGTTTGTGCTCATGACACATATATGTTGTCATGAGCAGCACATGCTGAATCACATTAAACATGTTACAACCTTACAGATGGACCATGGTGATTCATATAATTAATCCAGTGGGAGAACTACTAAGGAACTAGTAGAACATCCAAACGGTCACTAAAAAGAATAGATGTTCACAGAGGTGTTAAGTGAACCTGAAATCCATACTTAAGTAAGATTAGAGATACCTTATCAGAAAAATGAAGGTTACAACTCACCTCTTGCAATGTCACTTGAGTAAAGGTGCACTGTAAGAAATTTCCCTGTAAAAAAACATTAATCAACTGGCAGCAGGGTTGCCATTTTCTTATGCTGTTAATGAAGAAAACTGTATGAACCTGTTTTTTCAGTAAAAACAGTAATCAACTGGCAGCAGGGTTGCCATTTTCTTACTGTTAAATTAACATTATTTGACTGTCACTAAGATTGACAGGATTATACTGTAAATGAAAAAAGGGATGAACCTGGACTAAATGTTTGTTATGTTGTTTGCACCGTGAGCGAAGGGGATGTTCTATTTTGTTCCTACTGAGGTGGTGCTTTCAGCACTGGATGTTCCATCGCGCGCATGTGCAGGTCGAGATCTTTATACCAACAAAGTCACCTGTGACACCTGGGTGACCCCGGGAATGTCTATATATTCCGGAAGTCACTCTAGGATCTGTTCCTTCTATCTTCTCGCGTACTAGCAGGACACACAAATATTGTTGTGTGATATACCACTAGCATTTTCGCAAGTAGCTTTGTAACCTAAGGGTTGGTGCTTCGAGGTGAATTCGTCCACCAAAGGCTGCGATTTGCAGATTTGTTCGACTTCGGCTGCGGCCGGTCAGGGGTGAGTAGAAGGTGAAGTCTACGCGTAGCCTCCGGCTACCGCGGAAGCTAATTCCTTCCCACCTTGCTTTAATTGAGCTTGTCAGGCGGCGGCTGAGTTAACAGTCGCCGTGTTATTCTTTCGTTCGTGCTTGTGTGTTGTTCACTAAGCCCGGTTGCTAATTGTATGCTCGAATGTATTGTTTTTCTAGCATTGCTGCACGGTGCTCGGGTTGAGTTCGCCTGGACCGGTGGCTTACTTTGATTTAATCGTTGTTGCATCGTTGCGGGGTGCTCTCGCCTAAGCCTCGATTGCCTAGCCCGCTTTAATTTGCGCCCCAGTGCGCGGCTTGGTGTACAGCAGTCGCTGTCACTGTGTTATTGTAAGCATTAGTTATTGTAGGGGTGTCGCATTGTTGCTGGGTGCTCTCGCCTTTTGCTCGATTGCCTAGCCCGCTTTAATTTGCGCTCCAGTGTACGGCTTGGTGTTACCGCAGTCGCCGTCGCTGTGTTATATTAGGGGTGTCGCATCGTTGCTGGGTGCTCTCGCCTAAGCCTCGATTGCCTAGCCCGCTTTAATTTGCACCCCAGTGTACGGCTTGGTGTACCTCAGTCGCCATCACTGGTGGCTCCACATTGGCCAGGAAGGCCATGGTTCCCAGCATTGATGAGACTCCTCAATGGGGAGGCTTGGCGCCTTCCAGAGAGACAGGATCTCCTATCTCAGGTCGGCGGACGCATATGGCACACGAATCCGGGGCGCCTGCAGCTGTGCGTGTGGCCCCTGAGAGCCAAGACCCACTGCTGACGTCTTGCGACCAGGCAGTGGTCCGTACCATTTTTAGTGCAAGGGCACTCTCCACTAGGTTGCTCTATGCAAACAGATGGAAGTTGTTCTCACAGTGGTGCGTGGCACAGGGCGAAGTCCCAGAGACGTGCTCGGTGGGGGTGATACTAAACTTTTTGCAATCTGTGTTGGACAACAACAGAGCTGCTTCGACCCTGCGCGTTTATGTGGCCGCGATCTCGGCTGCACATGCAAGAGTTGATAACCAGACGGTAGGGTCCCACTACCTAGTCAGGCAGTTTCTAAGGGGAGCCCACAGGCTTCGACCACCACGGCCCTTGAGGGCACCATCATCGGACTTGCAGGTGGTGCTGAGGTCCTTATGTCTACCCCCATTTGAGCCGCTAAGTCAGGCAGATCTGACGCGGCTGTCTATGAAAACGGCATTCCTCCTTGCCATTGCAACTGCTAAAACGGGTCGGTGAGCTCCATGCCTTGTCAGTGAGCCAGGCGTGTATGCGCTGGCACGCAGATGGGTCAGGAGTGGTGCTCTGGCCGAACCCATCCTTCCTGCCCAAACGCTTGTCTCCACATCACGCAAACCAACCAATCGAGTTGGCTGCTTTCAATCCACCAGGCTCTCCAGGGGGTGCAGAAAGCGTATCAGACCCACTGTGCCCGGTGCGGGCGCTTAGGGCATATGTTGAAGCTACAACCAGCTTGCATAAGACGGATAACTTCTTTGTCTGTTACGGGGGCTGCAGGAAGGGGGCTGCCTTGTCTAAGCAGAGACTCTCTCACTGGATTGTGGATCTAGTGTTGAATGCATATAGAGCACAGGGGCTCCCTGTGCCCTTGGCCGTTAAGTGCCACTCTACCAGGAGTATGGCTACATCGTGGGCGGCCTTGAAGGGGGTTCCTCTTCAGGACATCTGCTCCGCGGCTACATGGTCCTCATCATGTACGTTTGCGCGGTTCTACAGAGTGAATGTCGCTGCTCCTCATCCGGTGGCGACGGCTGTCTTGTTGGCGGCTAGAAGGCCTTAAATGGTGAGTACTCTTCGTGACCTTTCTGGTATAAATCATCCAGTGCTGAAAGCACCGCCTCAGGCGGTCAGTAGGAACGAAATAGAACGATAGTTACGTATGTAACTACGGTTCTATGAGTTCCGGATGACCGCCAGAGTTCTCTGTCACTCAGACTTCTCAGATACCGCGAGAAGATCCAGTTGGAACAGATCCTAGAGTGACTTCCGGAATATATAGACATTCCCGGGGTTACCCAGGTGTCACAGGTGACTATTTTGGTATAAGATCTCGACCTGCGCATGCGCGCGATGGAACATCCAGTGCTGAAAGCACCGCCTCTGGCGGTCATCCGGAACTCATAGAACCGTAGTTACATACGTAACTATCGTTATATTTCATTGGGCAGATCTGTTTCATTCCATATGTAAATTTACTATGTCCCCTATTTGTTCAAATGCTAAACACAGAGAGCAGCTTCTGTTTGTTACTTCAAGACACTTTTTACAATATATCAAGTTCAATGGAATGATTCATTTCTATTGTAAATTGTCTCCTGAGTTGAACTAGGGATGTTGTTTAAGATTTCCACAAACCGTTTGTTATACCCAAAAATAACAGTTAGTTCACACAGAAATGTTTTATTTAAACAAAATGCATAGTGAGGTAATGGAATGAAACATCCCCTTTACTGAGGGTGCAAATAGCAACATAACAAACGTTTAGTCCAGTGCAAGTCATTGTGGGAAAGGGGGCGTCTCTACAATACACTTTGTTGTGCTTACTTGATTTATCTAAGGCAATCCGTTTCCTTAATTCTACTGAGTAAACACAACTCTTCAGTGAAGTAAGACTAACTTGGTTTAATTACGTTAACTGCAATTTCCATTTCCAAGTAGATATAACTCAACTTTAAGTAAACTTAACCAGAGGATATACAGTAAACAACACTTATTAGTTAAGATGTGGATGGATGAGGATTAATGAAGAAAACTGTATAAGCTTCACATGTGCAGGCAGCTCATGTCAAGTTGTCCCTTCCAAGTTTGATGGTAAATTAACAGGAAAGTTCAGTATTTTTGAAAAACATTACCGTTCCGTAAAATAACAGCAAAGGACTGTAATTTAACAGACTGCCTTTTATTTTAACAGTTAAATGCTGTTTTTATAAATAACAGGTAAATGCTGTTGAAATCCTGCTGTAAATTTACAGCAATTGTTTACAGTGTGCAAAAATATCTGATTTTTAAAGTATTTAAGTATTGAGAGTATATTTAGCCTAAAGATCCAAAAGTACAAACTGTAAAAATGCTCTGGTAGGACTACTACTAAGTCCTGCATCAAAATTGTTACCCAAGTAAAAGTTTTAAATAAAATCAGGAACATGATATTAAATTATTAAAAGTAAAAGTGACAGTATTATAGCCTATATTTGTTAGATAAAAGCAGGTTTGTAGCTGGATGAAGTGGAGCTGCACTTTGTATGAGCCTCATTTCTATTTTCATTGTGTATTTTTTAAATTAACTGATTGATTTTTTGCTTTTTAAAAATGTAAATGATTATTAGGAAAAGCAGCAGGTCCTCAAATTTATGTGGCTGAAATCATGACATTTCAGGCATATTTGAGTTAAAATGGACTATTATCAAAATGGTCAATAGCATATTAATTGTTGTCGGTGTCAAGGTATCGATACGTTGGAGTTTACCTCGGTGGACAAAAGGGTCACTTCCCTACTCCTCTGGAACGGAGGGGGGGGGGGGGGGGGGGGGACTGACTGGTATCTGTGTGTATGCACCGACCAGCAGCTCAGGGTATTGGGCATTCTTGAATGGAGTCCTGCATGTGGCTTGGGAAGAGGACTTCATAGTTCTGCTGGGAGACTTCAACGCTCACATGGGCAACGATGGAGACACCTGGAGAGGCGTGACAGTGTCTGATCTGAACCCCATTGGCAAGGATCCTGGAGGGCACTCGGCAGTAAGTCGGACTCGTTTCCTGAAGGGGTTTGCCTCCTTCAGGCCTGTGCTTTATCACCAATCCTGCTTGTGATATTCATGGACAGGATATGGAGGCGTACTCGTGGTCGGGAGGGGTTGCAGTTCGGTGGGTTGAGGATCTCATCTCTGCTGTTTGCGGATGATGTGGTTCTGATGGCATCATCGGTCTGTGACCTTCAGCTCTCATTGGATCGGTTCACAGCCGGGTGTGAAGCAGGTGGGATGAGGATCAGCACCTCTAAATCTGAGGGCATGGTACTCAGCAGGAAACCGATGGATTGTCTACTACAGGTAGGGAATGAGTCCTTACCCCAAGTGAAGGAGTTCAAGTACCTCAGGGTCTTGTTTGCGAGTGAGGGAACAATGGAGCGTGAGAGTAGCCAGATAAGAGCAGCAGGGGCGCTTTTGCACTCGCTTTACCGCACGGTTGTGACGAAAGGAGAGCTGAGTTGGAAGGCAAAGCTTCCGATCTACTGGTCAATCTTGGTTCCCACCCTCACCTACGGTCATGAAGGCTGGGTAATGACTGAAAGAACGAGATCGCGGGTACAAGCGGCCAAGATGGGTTTTCTCAGGAGGGTGGCTGGCGTCTCCCTTAGAGATAAGGTGAGAAGTTAATTTGTGAGGAACTCGGGCAGAGGCGCTACTACTTTGGGTCGAAAGGTGCCAGTTGAGGTGGTTCGGGGCATCTGATAAGGATGCTCTCTGGCGCCTCCCAAAGGAGGTGTTTCAGGAGCGTCGAGCTGAAGGGAGGCCTCTGGGAAGACCCAGGACTAGGTGGAGAGATTATATCTCCACACTGGCCTAGGAAACCCTCAGGATCCCCCAGTCAGAGTTGGTTAATGTGGCCCAGGAAAAAGAAGTTTGGGGTCCCCTGCTCAAGCTGCTGCCCCTGTGACCCGACTCCGGATCAGCGGTTGAAGATGATGATGATGATGAGATAGGCATATATACCTACAAACTACAATCATTTGATGTCAGCTAAACCATTCTAACAACATTCTACTACTCCTTCATTGAAAGTAAAATAACCTTTTCCTTCACCTGCTGATTTCAATCAATCACATTGAAAGGAACTGCCTGATGAAGTCAGCCAAAGTCAGCTCAAATGTCATTGGACGCCCTGTTAGAACTCTTCCCACCCGATATCAACAGCAGACACTGAAATCAGCTCGGAGGGGTTTGCAGGATCCATCTCATATCCTGTTCCCCTTGTTTGAGTGGCTCTCCTCAGGATGCAGACTTTCCTGCCCATGCTGCAGGACACAGAGGAGGAAGGCAAACCTTTGTACCCAGGGTTGGCAAACTCCTAAACTCTCATCCCCGATCCCTCTCGATGATCATTATCCGACACTAGAATGTGTGGTGGTGTGTTTAGTCCCCCCTCTTGTTTTGTATTTCAAGGGGCATCTGGTAGGATCCCCCCTGTGCGCCTCCCTAGGGAGGTGTTCCAGGCACGTCCAGCGGAGGAAGTGGAAAGGTTATATATCCACACTGGCCTTGGAACATCTCGGGATCCCCCAGTTAGAGCTGGTCAATGTGGCCAGGGAAAGAGAAGTTTGGGGTCCCCTTCTGGAGCTGCTGCTCCCGCAATCCGACCTCAGATAAGCAGTTGATGAGTGAGTGAAGTTATCGATACACCGATTAATGTTTCATCTGTGCTTGTAGGCTTACACTGTAGACTTACATACGGTGTGCCATAATTTTAATTCGTAAAGCAACTAGTAACTGAATTTTTAGATAAATGTAGCGGAGTAGAAGTATGAAGTCGCATTAAAAGAAAAGATTCAAGTAAAGCACAAGTGCCTTGAGTAAATGCTCTTCCAATCCTCCAATTCCAATCTTCTTTGTTTCAAATAGGCCTGCTGTTTTTTCATTTTTATTTTATTTTATTTTATTTTATTTAACCTTTATTTCACCAGGAAGGTCCCATTCAGTTACAGTAACTCTTCTCACAGGGAGTCCTGGCCAAGACAGGCAGCAGAAAAGAAGTTGCAGAATTTGCACAAGGCCACACACACACACAAACAAAGTACACCACAATTGACACTATAATGCTAAAATTGCACTTCATAACAGGCTATAGAAAAACAAGCTAATACATACAGCTAAAAAAACAAATTAAAAAAAATAAAAGGCATCAGGTTAAAAACAGTTGCAGTGTTCTTTTAGAGCTGATTGTAACATGTTTTTAAAGGTACTGAGTGGTGGGAGTGATTCCAGCTTTAGAGTGGCTTGAAGTTCATTCCAGACCTTTGGTGCATATGATGAGAAAGCTGTTGTACCCAGTTGTGTTCTTGTTAGTGGTGTGGTTAATAACATATATTCTGATGACCTTGTTTTGTAAACACTGTTATGGAAGGAAAGCAAATTTGAAATGTAAAGGGGTAGTTTATCCATTAGTGCTTTCGCAATAAAAATCAGTGCATGTAGTTTCCTTCTAAAGGCCAGGACACACCAGCCCGATAATCGCCGTCGTCAAAAAAAATGGAGTCGGCCGTTTCAGGAAGCTCCAGCTTCCCGTCGCTGCTAAAGAACACACCGAGACGACTGTTTATTTTCCGTACGCTCGCGGGACCTAATGTCTCCACAACAGCAGGCGGCGCTAATCTGTATTGTGGCCCGAAAAAATACGAAAGCCGGAAATGATTGGACATCTCTCTAGAGCATAAACATAGATAGAAATACGTATTTATATTTATGGACCATAAGAGCACAATTTTTAGCAGAGAGTGTCGAGCATGGTGTCGAGCAGTCAACAAGGGTTGATGCATGTGAGTACTCTCAAAACGAAACGAACAAACACATTAAAACGATGGCTAGCTGTTGTTAGCTGTTTGTGCTACCCGCCTCACTTCCGGGCTTCACTGATTCGCTAGCCCTCCACCAATCAAATTGCTCCAAATGAAAGACGGTCGGCCGCCGATTGAACATGTTCAATCGGCGGCCGACAGGCTCAAAACAAGCCCGACGACCTCTACGTCGGCCGACGTCACGGCACACACCAAACAGATTCGTCTTTTTTTTTGACGACGGCGATTATCGGGCTGGTGTGTCCTGGCCTTAAGGGAGAGGGAGGGCCATTGTACAGCCTCATACAGAATGCAGTGGTGAGTTCTAGCTGGGGCACCTGTGATGAAGCGCAGGGCTGAATGGTAAATTACATCTAGTTTGTTTAATAGCGATGAGGAAGAATGCATATAAATGAGGTCACCATAATCTAATACTGATAAGAAAGTGCTCTGCACTAACCTTTTCCTTGCTAAATGAGGAAAACACTTTCATGCGAAAAAAGAAACCTAATTTAGGTCTAAGTTTTTTTAAAAGGCTCACAATATGGCCCCCGAGAGACAGCTTATCATCAAGCCAGATACCTAAGTATTTATAAGACGATACTCTCTCTATTATCGTACCATCCTGAGTTGTTAAAGTGATGTTTATTGGAGAGCGTGAACGGGTAAAAATCATTGACTTAGTTTTTGTAGCATTTAGTACCAACTTTAAGCTTACCAGAGATTTTTGTACTACACTAAAAGCAGACTGTAAATATGTAATTGCTTCACTGACTGATGTGGCAGATGTATACATAATGGTATCATCTGCGTAAAGATGAATCTTTGTTTGCTTTAAGTCCCTACCTAAATTGTTTATATAAATGGAAAATAAAATGGGGCCCAAAACTGACCCTTGTGGGACACCCATTTTTACTTCCAGCAAAGATGAGGTACAGTTATCCAATGCCACACACTGAGTTCTACCACTCAGGTAATGAGTGAAGCAGCTTAATACAGTGGTACTAAAGCCTATACTTTGCAGGAGAAGGTGATGGTCCACAGTGTCAAATGCTTTAGAAAGGTCAATAAATAAAGCAGCACAAGACTTCTTGTTATCTAAAGTATGTAAGATATCATTTGTAACTGAGGTTACAGCAGTAATTGTACTATGTCCTTGTCGAAAGCCAGACTGAGTGGGATTCAAAATGGAGTTGTTAGATAAGAAATGTTTTAGTTGCTCATTTATACTGAGAAGTACGAGGTGGTTGTATATATTTATTTATGTGGATGACTTAGGACATTATAAAATGTGTTATGATAGTATATGGAGTGTGTTCTTCAAGTGCACATAGCTCAACCTCCACACTGGCTGGGCCCATGCAAGGGACACACATCATGTATCCTGCAGACTGTGCCAGCTCTCATCAGCCCTGCCCACTTCCTGTGCTGATGGACCAGGAAAACCTCTGAACAAAACTGTCTTTTTACTGTTCAGGAAACCAGGACCTAACTGCCAATTTAAGAATCCAGGGATGTATGGGGGAGGGGGGATTGCTGAATAAGTCCACCCTACCTGTGAATGTATGGTCAGTGGTTACAATTCAATTCAATGAGCTTTATTGGCATCACTATTGTTGCAAACAGTATTGCCAAAGTGGCAACAGTTACAAGTGTTTATTTGAGATAAGGCAATTGGCCTGCACTTTGGCTGCATTTCATTACTCCATACTCAAACATTGTTTGGTGACATTCATAGAAAAGCAGCTTTTAAAGTCACTTTCCTGTCTTTGTTCCCCCTTCTGCCTCTGGCTGCCACACACTTCTTTCCTTCACTCTCTGTTGACATACCACTCTCATCTAAAAGCAAATAGCTGCTTAGGACAAATATTCAGACATGTTGAAGAACAAACATCAATGGTGAGGGACGGTCCTCCTTTACATCTGCCTCACTCAATTGAACTCATTTGGATACTATGGGCAATAACTGTGTGCTGACATAGAAGGAGAATTTAACACAACATCGGAGGTGGCTTAACCTTTTTTTCCCCCCTCGGCAAGCCAGTCACTTGTAGCTCTATCGTCCGGGTAGATATGGACCTCATGTTTTCATCAGCATGAACGAGCAGCTTTATAACTGATGGCCAATGAAAGAAGGCACACGGAGCGCAGTGCTCTCTGCATAATGGAGCCCTTGTCCCTGCAGACAGCCACTGGTTCCAACCAACACCTCACTACATGAGGTAATTGCCTGGAATAACAGAGAGTGCTGTGTTTGATAACTTTTGTCACACACTACTGGCTTGGCTGCTAGGCTAGGAGACAAAACACATGCTTTCATTAAAAAAGGTTTGATAGATTAAATGACGAGTTAAGATAAAATTTTACAACCTGACAAAACAATCAAACATTGTAAATCTTACGGTTAAGTAGCTTTTAAATCAAAATTCAATCCAATGGTTACTTCCCTTTAGAGCAGGGTAACTTTAAAACTGTGGATGGTATGGACTTATATTTGCTGTGTTTTTAATATTCCACAAATTACACTTTTAATATAGTATGCTGTAACCCTCAGACCTTTGCTCAAATGTGTCAACTCCCCCGCCGTCTCCGGCTTTAATAGTCACATGCTCATACAGTATGTGCAGTTGGTGTGCACAAAATACATTGCCCAGCCCCTAAACAACGTCACCACCTGGATTGTACTCAGCAAATAGGCCAGAGCTAGCCTGGCACCGCCCACCTACCTACTTCCGCTCAATTTTCATTTCACTTCAGTAGTCAGTCTGGGGCTGTGGTATATTCATGGGTTCTTGCTCAGCCAGATTTTTAGCAGTCCAATCAGCCAACAGAGGGAGTGGCTGAGAACGATGACATCGAGGTCGTGCGCCAGTTTCAGTTGTAGTCAGAGGAAGACCAGGAAGACAATGGATAAGGATACGAGAGAAGCTATTTAGTCTGTTGTGGCAACGCTGCCGAATATCGATAAATTAAAGCCGGAGCAAGAACAAGCTTTGCTGAGTTTTGTTGGTTCCTGGCCGGTCCTGCACAAACATCACAACCAAACGCTATGCGATTGGTTGGCAGATTCAGAGTGGCACAGGGCAGATCCAATAGTTTTAAACTTCAACAGACACCCGCCTTCAAGTGAGTGAACTTTTGTCAATAGAGCAGTTCCAGACCTCCTGTACAAATGAAATGAGGTATGATGGTCTGGTTGGACAAGGCTAGTCCAGAGCCCTCCATCGGTCAAACACTGCAGTAATGTATATGTTTCAGTGGACAACAAGTTATTTACCCTTAACTGATGCATTGAATAATAAGAGAAGATCTTTGGGAGATCATGAGAAGCTATGGCATTCCCCTCAGACCTGGTGAACAATCATGCAACAGATCCACGTTGCATTTCATTTATGGATGTGGAGAAAATGATGTTGCACAACAAAAAAGTACATTTCACAATTTGAATGAACATTTGATTTTTCATTTGAGCTACAGTATGTATGTATGTATGTATGTATGTATGTATGTATGTATGTATGTATGTATGTATGTATGTATGTATGTATGTATGTATGTATGTATGTCTGTCTGTCTGTCTGTCTGTCTGTCTGTCTGTCTGTGTGTGTGTGTGTGTGTGTGTGTCTGTCTGTCTGTCCGTCTGTCTGTCTATCAATCTATCAATCTATCTGTCTATCTAGTTGATTAAACATTTTAAATGTACAGGAAATCAAAGTAAAAACAGCAATAAATGCATAGGATGGTAGGGGCTGTGCAGTGCAGTGCATCATCTTCAGCAGCTTGTACGCGTCTTTCTCTCCACAACCAGCCTTCAACCATGGAGTCACTGGTTCTGATGCTGCTGCTCCAACAGATGATATGTGATAACTGGAAACAAAATATTATATTTAGTTGCAGAAACACCGTACGCTTTGTTTGACAGTAAGCACAAGCTGGTAGATTGAACACATGAATGCCCCTAAACGCATTGAAAAATTGACAACTACAAAATTGCTATGACAAAAGAAAAGTAATATGTCACAAAGGTTAAGGTTTTGTCGTAGCCTCAAATCAATTGAGAATGGTAAACATAAAATTGAAGAGATGCATTTATCGAATACTCTAAAATATTAATATAATTAAAGGTGGTTATTAATGGTCTCAAATCCCCCCTGGCCAGTATGGAGATGTGACACACAGGAACACATTTGAGATCACTGCTGTAAAAAAAAGTCGAGTTACTTAAACCAAGGGTTCACATCTTTGTCCACTATGAATGTTCAAGCAAATAATTCAATCAATACACCAAAACAACTAGTAACTATATCTAAAACTGCAGCTCAGCAGTGTAAAAGCTGTTAACAGAAACATGTCGCTGTGGCTACAGTGCGTGTGAAGTGACAAAACATTTGGAATCTATAGAATTTTGTTTGGAATGTTTGTGTAACTACTTATTTAAATAGTTCAGCTTTCAAAGAGTTTCTCAACAAAACATATGGTTCTCTTGTGTTGTGCAAATGAGTGGTTTACCTCATTTTAACATTAGTAAACTTGTAAAAATAAATCATTAATCAGCACCAATCTCATCTTAAAAATATCTTTGAGACATCTCCCCTGCGTTCCAATTACCATACTTCCATACTATTTATGCCAGGAAAATATTTAGGATTTCCCAATACATGCATGTTAAATGCAGTATGTCAAAAAACCCAGGATGTCCTAATACATCCAATTACATTTTTTAGTACGCAAACCTGCATGCTTTAGTATGTAGTAGAATACGAAGAAAAAGTATGCAATTTGGAACGCAGGGCTCCTCTTGTTAGCTGTTCAGGTTCCTCCTCTGAGAGCTTTATGTGTTTGGTTTGTGCTGGCTGTGTATACTTCTGTTGTTGTGACTGTCTTTCTTCAGGCAATTCTGCTTTTGCTTCATGTAGGTAAAGAGTAGATGATCTAAATGAAGTTATTGGACACCTCTTAGAACCTATATGGCTCACATCTTGATCTACAGGGATTTTTCCATCATACTTTCTTTGATACATCTTTTTGGGACTAAGCATGTTCTTTTCATTTATTTGTTATCATGCATCACTGGTGAAGGGCTAGCTCCTAGTGCTCAGCTAGCGCTTACTGAAGTGCTTGTAGTGAAACCACACACAAAAGCAACTTTGTGAGGACAGTGCCACCTACTGGGGCTGGGGACACTTAACTTGTAAATAAGAACTTGACTTGGAAATAAGACAATCTGACATTGCAGAATCAGAGGCCTGTTGCATAAAACCAAGATAAGGGATTAACCTAGGATGTTTTTCGGTTATCCTGGCTTGCGTTAGCCTGGATCCGGTTGCACAAAGGCGGAAGGACATAAGTTACCATGGAGATGTATCCTTTACGTTTAGCCTGGTCGGGACCAGGCTAAACGTAAAGGATAAACTTATTCTGTTGCCTGATTGGCTCTCTGAAATCAAGGTGTTTAACAGTTATTCAATGATCTTCTGTGCACTGCTTTATTTTCATTAGCCTGTGTTAAAGTACCACATAAAGGACTACATTGTCATTTAGTTACATAGTTATTTTTTTAATTTATTTAACCTGAACCATTTATAATTAACTTAATTATAATGATATTATGATGTAATTAAATAAATTATATCTAATATTCAATAAATTAATTTAAATAAATGTCCAGTTTCTCAAGTACAGTCTTATAAAGATCCAGGGTCCTTCCTCACCAGGGTCAAGTTCATTGAGGACTGATTAATCCCGTTCCATTGACAGTACATCCATTATGTCCTTTAACCAATTGTCAATGTTGAAGCAATTGGGTTTATGTATTTTCCAATTCATCATAATAATTCCCTTCACTGCTAGAGAGGCTAAAGCTATGATGCGTTGAGTGAGAGTTGACTCAATGCTCGATGCAGTGGTCAACAACTCAGTGATTCTTGAGAACCGGGACAAAAGGCGGGGACAAAATGTAACTGCTGTTATCTTTAAAAATAAAAATATTTAAAATTGTAGATGTTATCAGGGATTAAGAATAGAATGTCTGGAGCACAATTATCCCCTTAAATTTAATTTTATTATTATTACGTCAAATTTATGACACTTGTTATCTTCTCATGACGTCAAAAACAGTGTGTCCACAGAGAAGGTTTCAATCTTTCATATGCAATAAAACCTATTAAAAATGTACTTTAATGATTAAAAATTGCTTTTTTCATCAAAGGCAACACTAAATAATCTCTCATATCAATAAAAAAAAAATTCTACAACACATTCATGTTTTATAAGGTTTCTAAGTGGGGGGACACTTTTTGTCACCACTGTCAGACATTTCAATAAAATTTTATAAAATCAGTCAATATGAGGGGCAGCTGTCTCTGTGAGGGACCTATTGTCACAAGCTATCTGTGCAGAGTACATTCTAGTCAGACAGGCTCTGATAAGTGTTGTAGTTTTAGAATATTTTACATTACAAATCTTGAAAGTCCTGCGTCACAACCATGATACGTCAACACCGACTTACAATTCTGAAGAAGTTATTTGAAATGTTTCGGTAATTTTATTTTCCTGAAGTAGTTCATACTAGCACCTAACATCAACAGAAAAACCAAACTGCTACTAGAAAAACTTTGTTCTGTTTAAGAAACGTTAAATATGTCAACACCGTCAGATATCAAAAACATGTATATTCATATACATTTTGAAAATATTGTTGTTGTGGCGCTATTAGTTCTGGTGAATATTTGTGATCACTATACATCTCATGGGTCTAGCATAAAATGAGGGAACATTTATTTGTGTTTTTTGGTGTCTGACGGAGTTGACACAAAATAAGGAATGGCGAGCTAAAAAGCCCATTTTGATAAAAAGGACAAAAGTTGGGAGGTTGTGTCAAACCTTAGCTCAGTAGCTTAGTATATGTTGGATACAGACATGTAATTTAATTTGCCTAAACATAGGGTTTGTATTTTTTCAACATTGCATCCTGTTTTGTCCCACTTCTCAAGAATCACTGATATAACCTTGACACCCGGATGCAATCTCCCTCAGTTTTTTGTCCAACTCTATATCCTGTAGGCCTACTGTGGGTTCTTTTGTAGTAACCCAAAAATGGAATGTAATTGTAAATATGCAAACAATTCAACATCTTTTGTGTTTTTAAGACATTAAAGGGTACCATATATCCATCCTTCACTATCTGACCCACTTGGTTTATACCTCCATGTTGCCACGATTTGTTTGTTAATGTTTTACCACCAGCTTTTAATACAGGGTCACTCCATATAGGGCATGATGGTTAGTATGCTCCATTGAAGGGGAGACGCTTCTGGATAATTTTCACAACCTCACAGGAATGTTTTATTCTTATTACCTTGTCTACAATGCTAGGTTTCCTTTGTTGTGGGCCTATACAGGACAGAGTGAGACAGAGGAGTTGGAAATGGGTTGATGAAAACATTTTAGCCAACCAAGACAAATCCCTCTCCCTAACCGCTTTATGGTATTACCCTAAAACCAACTTGAAAATAGTCAATCCTCTAGTAAAATTTTCCTGTGAGGTTGTGAAAAATTATCCAGAAACGTCTCCCCTTCAATGGAGCATACTTACCATCATGCCCTATATGGAGTGACCCTGTATTAAAAGCTGGTGGTAAAACATTAACAAACAAATCGTGGCAACAAAGAGGTATAAACCAAGTGGGTCAGATAGTGAAGGATGGATACATGGTACCCTTTAATGTCTTAAAAACACAATATGATTTAAAAGATGTCGACTTTTTTGCGTATTTACAATTAAAATCTATTTTGGGGTTACTTATATTAATAGAACCCACAGTAGAGATCCAGGATAAAGAGTTGGATATAAAACTGAGGGAGATTGCATCAGGAAAGAGAACAGTGTCAAGGTTGTATGAGTTGTTGACCACTGCATCCGTTGATAACCTATCCTCTATCCAACACAAATGGGAGCAGGACTTGGGCATATCCTTGAGTAATGCACAGTGGGATACTGTAACAAAAAACACTACAACCCTATCCAAATGTGTAAGATATAAAATTCTTCAATTAAAAATGTTGCACAGGGCTTATATAACACCAAGCAGATTAAATAAAATGGACAATTCCCTCTCTCATTTGTGTTGGCATGGTTGTGGTGAGGCAGGAACATTGATACATCAATTGTGGCAGTGCCCCGCAGTACAGAGTTTTTGGAAAGGTGTTATTTATAATTTGTCATCTCTCTTGAATGTGAGAATACCACTCTGCCCATTCACTTGCCTTCTAGGCAGTAGAGTCGAAAACATTGAATCAACAGTCACCCAACGCATCATAGCCTTGGCTTTCCTGTCAGCGAAGCAAATTATTTTGATAAATTGGAAGATACGTAAACCCAATTGCTTCAGCATTGACAATTGGCTGAAGGACTTTTTAGACCTCCTGTCAATGGAGCGAGCAGCATCAGCTCTCAATGACCATGACTGTGGTGAAGAAGGACCCTGGAACTTTATAAGCATGAACTTAAGAAACTGGACATTTAAATGAATTTATTTAAAAGTATGGATCTGCCCCCCCCCCCCCCCGTGTTGTATTTTGTATTGTCCTGTGACTTTGTTGTCTTGTGGTGTATGTGTATGTTGTCTGTGATTGTTTTGTTTAAGAAAATAACAAAAATATTAATACAAAAAAAACAACCTCACAGGAAAAGTTAATTAGAGGATTGACTATTTTCAAGTTGGTTTTAGGGTAATACCATAAAGCGGTTAAGGAGAGGGATTTGTCTTGGATGGCTAAAATGTTTTCTCAACCCATTTCCAACTCCCTAACTCACTCTGTCCTGTATAGGCCCACAACAAAGGAAACCTAGCATTGTACACAAGTCCACCTCTTTTCCTCAGTCTGGTTAATCTTTTGTAGCTGATTCTTGTCTTTTTGCCGAAAATGCTGGATGATCACAAATGATACAAATTAATGCAAATTGCTACTTAATTTTTATCTTGATTTTGTCAGCAGGTCCAATAAGAACTCCAGTTTCAAAGAATTAGAATTTTTTGTCATTTTTTCATGGTTCAGGCTTTATAGGGTTAAGATGCACATGTAAAGTCAAAGTTATTTCTATAGCACATTTAAAAACAACATCAGTTGACCAAAGTGCTGCACAAGATACAATACAAAATAACATATGAGATACATGACAAAAAAAGTTAGGAGTGTCAAAAGGCCAATGCAAAAAAAGTGAGTCTTCAGCAACTGGTCGACTTTACAGGAATCCAGGTTCCATTCATTCACACACAGTTATACCGGTGGTGGTAAACTACGATAGTAGCCACAGCTGCCCTGGGGCAGACTGACAGTTAGCAGGGAATACAGCTGCTCTATAAATTGAGCAGCCCCCACCTGGCTTGACAAAGCAGCCCCTTTTCCTCTTGGATTAGCGTTTGTGCAAATGAAGGTGCCCAGACTAGACTTTGTCGAGGCTGGCTTTATCAATCATCCTGGATATCTGAATTCCACTTTTGTGCAACAGGCCTCTGGTCTCTCTTTAAATGAGACCCTGGTTTTAGGAGACCTCCAGCATAAATAACATACAAAAAATATTATGGAAACTTGTAATAGAGAGTTTTTACATTCTTGTACTGGTGCTTTTACCAACAAGATCTTCCACCCCCACTTGAGGGTAATCATTTCACAGATGCATACCTTTCATAAATGCTGTTAAAACTTCTGAGTGATAGACAGAATATTTGCAAAACCGTATATAAATATTTTATTTTTTAAATGATTGTGTGGATCTTTTTCTGCTATTTTTTTTGCAGGTTATTTTGAATCAGTAGCCTACAAATCAACACTATTTGACAGTAACATGTTTATTCAGTATTTGCTTAGTTCATATGTAATGTAGACAATGAATGAAATATTCAAATGATGTATCATGTTTACCTAGGGTTTATGCATTTCCATCAAATGGAAAGTTCCAGATGTCCATGCATCATTGTGTATACATTTATGTATCATAAAGTCATGCATCATAAATGTGTATTTAAATACACATTAATAAACAACCTCAGTGTGTAATGATGATTAATACCCATAGATAGTGTATAAAAGGGTTAGTACCATGATACACTGATGTGATAAAGTCACTGAAGGTTTGTTTGGGGTTAGAGTGGGTTACATGGGATTATACATCAGTTATGTAAGGCAGCTGCACGGGATTGGTGGCCTGAGCCGAGCATGCGCAGAGCATCGCACCTAACAACATAATAAACTAAACGCTTGTTTACGGAATTTAAATTGAATAGTGCGCGTTTTGAAGGAAAGGCTTCTTGTAAGGAATACAGGTGAGTTGGTGTGTGTCCGCCCTGCTCTGCTCGGTCGGGCTCTGTGTGTGTTTGTGTGAGCTTGTGGGATAGCCTCGCTACTTATTTGTGCACTTATAGAATTAAGAGGCAGAGATGAGGACGGCCATCTGCCGGAGTGAAAAACAGGCAGGCTTTTCATATAGAATATCGCGAGTCTAGCCGTGCTCCCAGTCTGATAGTTAACACCATAGATAGTATATAAAACACTGCTGCTCCAACCTGCCACCCGGAGTCTACGCACTACAAACAGTTGTGTAGTTTTATCTAGAACAAAATGTTCTATAGGCTATTCTAACTCCTATCTGATGATCAAGCTGCCGCCTATAGGCTACTATACAACTTCTTACAAACTTGCACACGCCGTATAGGCATACTATCATAGGGCCTAACGACAAAAGGAATTTTTGTGCTTTTCAAATAATGTATTTGATTTTCAAATGTTGTCCCAGATAGGTTGCCTACAGATTTCATTTGTGATTTAAAACACTGTCACACTAAATACCTCTAACTTGTTAAAATCATTCATTAATATTTATACCGTTGAAAAGGAAAGAGTTTGAAGAGCGAGCTGGTCAGATATGAGTCTAAAACTTGTTTGAAAGGAGTTTGATCATCAGTACGCCGCTTATGTTAAGAGTCTTCATCATTTGCAGCACGGCTGCTGGAGAGCACACACCCACCCCCAACACACACACACACACACACACACACACACACACACACACACACACACACACACACACACACACACACACACACACACACACACACACACACACACACACACACACACACACACACACACACACACCATGGAACCAGTTGTCCCTTTTGCTTTAGCGCGCTTACAGTGTGGGACCATAGTTTGACTCTCTTTCTCTTGGACGTTGTGCGCAGCAGCGCTCCGTTTTGTATTTAGAATTAATGGCGGGTTAGGCTTAAGCACATACAAGTGCTTCAATGTAACTGTGAATGCCAATATAAATAAATAATATGTAAAGTATTGCTTCAACATGTCCATACTAGTTTGAAAGTGCAATAGCCCTACACTGTGGCTTATATTGTTATTAGAACATCATGTACCAAAGCTCTCTTCCTGTCCCTCTGTGTCTCAAAGACAAAGTGACTCCTCAGTCACTATCACAGTCCCTGCATTCCAATACCCATTCTGTCCTACTATTTAGTATGCCAGAAAAATATTTAGGATGTCCTAATACATGCACGTCAATTATGCTGAAAATACATAAATGCCCCACTAACTTCAATAGGATTTTGGAGTATTCGTCTTTATTTTTGACATTTCTCAACATAATGAAAAAAATCTTCCTTATCTAATTGTTTTCTCTCTGCTGTGGCCCTAAAACCCTTCTGTACTTTAGTATATAGTGTAGTAAAAAGAAAGAGTATGTGATTTGGAACGGAGGGAGAGTCACCTCTTCTATTCTCAAAGCGTTTCTACCAACAGTATGTGAGTCCTATGTGAGTGAGTTCAGTAGAACAGTTGTAAGTTTCAAGCAGGAGGTTAAAGGCCAGCAGGTTAAAGGTGAAACTGGTCTGTTCACGTTGGAATCTTCTTTGTAAACACACAGTGTAAATGAGCCCAGCTCTCTCTCTCTGTTGGAGGGTTACAATATGATCTGAGAAATAAAACTCAAGTAAAGTCAAGTGACCATAGCTCAGATCATCAGAACAGACACTGTTAACACAACTCAGTCTGTTGTGGTTATGGCTAAGCTCATACAACATTCATGACAAGAACAGAAAGCTCATGTCAATGTGACTGGGGAGCATTCACACATTGTTACGATAGCCTTTCAGTCACAAGAGAGAAATGGAAATGAAGCCTGAATAGATATGTTCATTAAAAAGCCTTGTGAAGTTAATATTGGATTTTATTTAGAGGCCACTGCCATCCATGGTGGCGTTGCAGTCATTTTGCCACCAGTTGCTGTTAGCAATTACAGAAATCTTGCGCAATCTTGTTTTTTTTAATAACTTTACAGGCCAGACTTTGAGAGTGTTATGCAATTATGCCCACAGTAGAGTTGTCTAAGAGAGGCCAGGGTATGGTTTAATTGCATGTGTGGTATTCACTACTCCGTCCCCTGAGGGAGCCATGCATGCATCCACACACATTGATAAACACAGTCATCTGCCAGCTTTGTTGATTCTCTCTCTGGTTCACTCTCACAAAAGACTTACTGGACTTTCTGCTTAGCTGCTAATGCTCAGTGACAGACAGACAGTGTGTGTGTGTGTGTGTGTGTGTGTGTGTGTGTGTGTGTGTGTGCGTGTGCGTGTGCGTGTGTGTGTGTGTGTGTGTGTCAGTGGGAGAGCATACAGTACATAATGGATATGGGTCTGTAGTAATTGAATACATGGGGTCAGATCATCAACATGTGTAAAATGAGTTAGTCCCATTAAAAAGACACTGGAGAACCTGCAGCTGATTGGACATTTTCTGACCAAGAGATTCTCCATTATATGGGATTAAAACTGACCCTTCCTGACCCCACATGTTGTTTCCCTCTCCCAATGCAAGACCTCCATTATAAACCTGATACATCATTCCCTGCATACAACTTTTTTAGTGCAAGTCCATATCAAGTTAGCCTTATACAGTAGGTGAATTATAATTAAAAACTGCAAAACTGTGGAGAAATGAACCTAGCAGTAGGCTGTGGAGAAAATCACATAAGTGTGTTCACTTATGTTCCAAAGGGGAACATTTTCAGCACTTTGTAGTGGATCAGGACTGCAGTCTCTGATTGGTTTATCAATGGATCTCCGTGCCTCAAGGGCGTGGTTAGATCTGACAGACAGACAGACAGACAGACAGACAGACAGACAGACAGACAGACAGACAGACACGATACAATCTCAGGGCTGCCAAGTTTCACCAAAAGTTTGTAGTGAGATTTTTTGGCCGAGGGACCCAAAACCGTGTCCTCTTTCCCACCCAATCATTTTTGCTAGTGTCCTGCAAGTTTATATATTGTTCATAATAAATCAGAAATAAAAGACAATTGGAAAATGTGATAAAACATCAATAATCTTATTAAAATAAACTAATTCATGAATTGCAAAGTCGTAGGACTGGTTTTAATTAAACATTGGGTGTGGACATATTGTAAATGGGGGTCTGGGGTTCCCCCCCAGAAAATTTTGAGCATTAAACACTTAATTTCCTGCATTCTGGTGAATTTTTATGAAGCAATGTGTGTCTTTTCTGCATTCATTTTTATGTAAAGTAAAAGAGAACATTCACGGTTTCGCTGACACAAATTTAATTGAATAGCCTACAATGCATGTGTAGTGCTTTCAAATATCTCCTGTAGCCTATTATTAAAACATTTGGTTAAACTGTAATAAAGGTAATTATTCTATATGTATTCAACATTGTATGGGTTATCCAATTATCCAATTTCAATTCACCATTATTATATTAAATCTATGACACTTGATGTCTTCTCAGAACATATTTTTCCCACAGTAACCTCTAAGCTAGTTACTCAATACATTCATTCAATTAATGTTGACAACATTTTAGAACAAAAATGTGTTGGTGTGTCAACCAGCCCATTAACATAATGCAAAACAAGCTTGAATATATCAAGTGAAGTGACTGATTTGAATTAAGGTGTTCTTACCTCTTTGTTCATTTAATACCGGCGTCCTTGTTGTCATTAATTTTCCATATAATTTGAACAAAGGGCGGGACTGGGAGGCGGCGGGCTTTTATTAGTTTTGTAGTGTAACGCAGGGGGGCGTGGCCGTGGTGGTTTGCCAAGTGGCTGCTGCGGCTACGGGCTGCACACGGCCATGGACCTATAAAGAAACCGCGCGTGCAGAAAGCATAGCAGAAAGAGGATGTCACGGAACTCAGTCCGTTTAGCTTTTCAAAATAAGACTTTCAAAGTAAAAGTACCAAAAAAAATATATATATTACGGGGATTCATTTCTCTGCGTGAGAAATTGGAGGTGTGGCGTGTGAGCGTGTGAACTGGTTGATATGCGTGTGTCTCACGGCCAAAGCGTGAGACTTGGCCGCTCTGCAATCTGTATTATATGCTCATGTAAGTGTTGGCAGAAATACAGTAGATGGATAGGGGCAGGGGCGTAGCACCAAATTCTGGGCCCCTATACAAAAAGTCCTGATGGGCCCCCTGAAAAGCGGTCTTACAATACACATGTCTCTCTGAGCCAGACAACTCCACAATATTTCATCTGATGAATGACCAAATCATTACTTTTACCGGTGTTTCCCCCATAATATGTCTTAGTCAAGGTGGTCACTGGGCGAAAATTTTGGGGGTATTTTGCTCAAAGATGCCAATGCGCACTATAGAAATAAATAACTGTTTATTTGAATACAGATGTGCAATTTTGTTTGCTATGTGCAAGTATAATTTTACAGACAGTACAAAACACAATTAAAGAAAACTTCTACTGTTTTTGTGCAATACTATGCAGACACACTAAATACAAATAATAGACCATACACTTGTGTAGGCACATCAAGTGCAAATTAAACTTTTTAAAGTTCCCTTATTGATGGGGGGCTGTGATTATTGTGGACAATAGGCCTACAGTGATGCGATAGCCTATAATTCATTAATGGTTATTATTAGCCTACTTGCTTGATTTCTTTTTAAATACAGGTTGTTTTGAACATGTCTTTCCCAATTTAAAACATAAAAATAAAGCAGCATTGAAAATTCAGAAAATCAATCTTGTTGGCCTACACTAGCATGCTGTTCTACAAATAACTCAATAGTTGAAATAATAAATACAATGTGTTTTCCCCTTAAAATATCGAAATGCATTTCAAAGACAGTAACAGTGTGGCACTTCTTTAAACTTACTGAAACTTGCAGGGGCCATCACTCTCATGTATTCATCAGACTTTTCTTTGCGCTGTCTGAGCTGATAGATAGGTTGTGTTGCCACAGTGATGTGGAGTCTTAAACTGTCCTAGCTTTGCCAGCACTTATTTCTGTACAGCTAAATATCCCCATAGAAACATCGCTGCGTTTATTTTCGCCACCAGTTCAATTCAATGTTGGCTTGCTCCTGCTTACTCTCCCGCATACATGGCTTAGTCATGCGCAGGCCCCTGATCTCCTTGCAAGGGTCAGGGGCCTATCACGAGCCAGTCAATTATTTCTTTTTTTGGAATGGCATTGTTCAGGGCCTTCGAAGATCGGGGCCCCACGTTTAGCTTGTTAAAAAAAAAAAAAAAAAAAAAAAAAAAAAAAAAAAAAATTATGGGCCCCCCTCTGCCTTGGGCCCCCCCACGACTGTATCACTTTTCTACCCAGTCCGTCGGCCCTGGATAGGGGAACGTACATTGGGATGCATAATGTGTTGGAAAAGGCTGCTGCTTCCAACACCAAAGCTGACTCTCTCCTTACAGAACTGACTGTCCCTGTATCTTCCTTTAAAAGTTAAGGCAAGGCAAGGCAATTTTATTTATAGAGCACATTTCAGGCACAGGGCCACTCAAGGTGCTTCACAGGGTTAAAATCAAATAAAGAATACAAATACAAAAAAAGGAACAAATTTAAAACATGGATAAAAATACAACATTTAAATAAAAGAATTAAAACATTTTACAAAAAAAAAAAAAAATACAGGTTAAAAGGGAAACAAGAAGGGAAACAAGTTAGTGATGTAGGTCCACTGGAGGGAAGTTTATGGACACACTATGTGTGCATGGAAGTTAGATTTGACACTAAGGTGTACAATAACAGTGAGCTGTATGGAACCAGTCCTGCAGGTAACTCACTCTAAACTATTACCACTAGAGTGATGTTTGCTGAATGATCAACGTGGTTTCAATTGATCATGAGCCTACTGTAAAAATTAAACCTTGCTAAAATCTCCCAACAAAGTAAGTTCAGCAGTAAATACAAGTTTAAGCTTTCTTTGAGGGAATTCCCATTTTTTTTTAAATATATTTTTTTTGGCATTTTTTTTATGCTTTATTGATAGTGTAGAGAAACAGAGGTGAAATGGGGCAGAGAGGGGAGTGACATGCAGAGAACAAATCGAACCCGGGTCTGCTGCTGGGGGGGGGGGGAGGGGACGCCCTACCAACTGAGCTAAGGGCGCCCCCGGGAATTCCCATTTTAATGTCAAACTCTCTGAAATGTCTAAACTGAAGCAGTGGTAGATAACTTTTCCTTCATAAAAAAACAGCTTCCCATTTGGCAAAGTCCTGATTAGATCAGTAATATCTGATCGAACAGCCACTGAAAAATAAAACTGATAAATGTTTGCACACAGTTGTTTAGTTGTACTCTAAAGAAAAGTCAAACACTTCAACGTGAAAAGTTTCTATCACAAAATGTGCTACTGACAAAACAGCATGGGAAAAGCACAAGGGGGGAGGAGGGCTCAACTAATGTGTTATAAATCATGTCAAATCATTTCACTATACATCTACGGAACTCACATAGAGCCAGGGTTGTCTTCCAAGAAATTGGCTAAGAAAATTCAGCTGCACATGGAAACAAATCCACTGTTTTCACTAAGGTGTTTAGAGCTGGAACATGAACTTCTTGGTGATTCATGAAGCCATCGTTTAAGTTAGCTGTCACTGTAAAATCAACTTGTAGTTATTTTATGATCCTCTGTGTGTTGCTTAATTTTTTATTGGCCTATTAAAGGACCTCATAAAGGATGCACATGTAGACTGTTCACTGTCACTTGGAAGAGAATACAGCTGCTTTTATGAAATGAACAGCCCCCTCACTTACAATTTAAAGGTCACATATTATGCTAAATGCACTTTTTAAATGTGTTCTAACATATCCATGGGTCCACGGTGTGCCTAGAGACTGCCAAAATATTTTAAAAAATAACAATCTCTCCTTTTCTCACTCTTCCCCTTTCTGAAACCCCCACCCCTCCCATCCAATATACTCCAGTCAGAATTCTCCTAGTTTCTGACCTCAAAAACTGGAAAGCCAGAAGCTTCCACTGTGCAGCCCACACCCCTATTTCTTATTGGTCCACGGCCCTGACAGACAGAGGGCGAGGCGTATCTGGCTTCGCTTCCGGACAGGGGGCGGGGGGAGCTCAAAGATTGTATATTTAAAGAAAAACGTATTAGGGACCACTAAGACCATATAATATGGTGTATAATAGAACCGAAACGTGTATAATATGGGAGCTTTAAACTAGCTGCGAAAATGGGGCGTCTTTTCCAGTTCTGCATCAGTAAATCTGGGATTGATCTTGTGGTCTACTAATGAAAGCCATGTGCTGGCACGTGGATTGGTGTTCGTGCAACTGACTAATCCAAGTTGCCCAGACTAGACTAGGTCAAGGCTGGCTTTATCAATCATCCTGGACTTAATTACTTACTGGAAGAGTTGTTTCAGCTCTAGTCATAGAGCTCAATTGTTGTCCAGAAACTATTACAAACATATCCATGATCCACACACTGTTACACATGGGTGACAGCGCCCTGGCTGCCCAAAATACTAACTACACCAAATGTGAATTCATCCGCCACTGATAATAGTACCAAACAATGGTCTTTAGTATTATCTTTGGTTAACATTTTCTTAAAACTTACCAGCTGATAAATGACTTAATGACTTACTTATTCCAAGGGCTATTAGCACAGAAAATTTTTTTTTGTTACTTAAAAGGGGGAGTCAGTGATTCTGTTCTTTTGTTTATGACAACGCTTGTTGTCAATAAACACTTTTTGTCAAAATCAGTGAACATATTCACAATTCTCCCCCCCACACCCCCCACCTGTCTGTACTATGTGTGTGTGTGCAAAAAAAATCAAAAATCCAGTGTTAATACACAGCCTACACTCTGTAAACTTGCATGTAAACAAAGGGGGGCCAGCTTAACTAGCGACATGCCAGTTTACAGAGCCTAAAAAGGCTTTGTATGTACGTGCACTGTTTTGTTTTTCAGCGCTTACACAGTACAGACTGTTAGTGGATCGTGAGGAGATATTCACTGATTTGGACAGTTCCATGAATCCATAGTCACAGATATACACTTAATTGGGTACAGCGGTTCATCTTCTTGTTAACACATATAATGTATCAGCCAATCACATATCAGCAACTCAATGCATTTAGGCATGTAGACCTGGACGTGATAACTTATTGAGGTTGAAACCGAGCAACAGAATGAGGAAGAAAGGGGTTTTAAGTGACTTTGAACATGGCAATGTTGAGGGTGCCAGGAGGGCTGGTATGAGTGAAACAGCCAATCTACTGGGATTTTCACTCCAAACCATCTCTAGGGTTTACAGAGAATGGTCCAAAAAAGAAAAAATATCCAGTGAGCGGCATTTGTGTGGACGTAAAATACCTTGTTGAAGTCAGAGGTCAGTGGAGGATGGGCATACTAGTTTGAGATAATAGAAAGCCAACAGTAACTCAAATAACTATTCGTTACAACCAGGGTATGCAGAATACCATCTCTGAACACAAAACACGACCAACCTTGAAGCAGATGGGCTACAGCAGCAGAAGACCCCACAGGGTGCCACTCCTGTCAGCTAAAAAACAGGAAACTTAAGCTACAATTCTCACAGGATCACCAATATTGGACAAAAGAAGATTGAAAAATCATGCCTGCTCTGATGAGTCTCGATTTCAGTTGCGACATTCAGATGGCAGGTTAAGAATTTGGCATAAACAACATGAAAGTATGGATCCATCCTGCCGTGCACCATCAGCCATGCCATGTTCAAAGTCACCTAAACCCCCTTTCTTCCCCATCCTGATGCTCGGTTTGACTTCAGTACATTGTCTTGACCACGTCTAAATGCCTAAATGCATTAAATTGCTGCCATGTGATTGGCTGATTAGCGTTTTGTTTTTATAAGCTATTGTACAGGTGTACCTAATAAAGTGGCCGGTGAGTGTATATGTGTGGGGTGACACGCTGCTCTCTCTCACTGCTGTGTGTTGTGTGTTTTGCAGGGATGAAGTTCCCCGTTGATATCCTGGCTAACGTTAGCCAGGCAGAGCTGGAACACTTGGCCCACAACTACATGACCAAGCTCCTCTACAGCGACCCTGATGCTCCTGAACACCTCACCCTCTCTGACTCTACACAGGTAAAACACCGTGCTGATCAGGGCTGGCCTATAGCTCACTCCTCCTGACTCAATATGTGTACTGTGCTTCAGCCCTAAATGGCAGGTCAATAAGGGTCATAATGGACAGCAAGAGCAGCATCTAGGCCGTTCAAAATCTTGGGTCCAGATCCAGAATTATTGCTGTGGACTAGGACCCAGAAGTCTAGAAAGATCACATCATTAAGTAGGACGTGTGGCTATTGCATTGTATCGTTCGGATATAATAGTGTTTGCATCTTTAGAAATGGCTTTTTATGGATGGATTTTTCTTTTGAGACAATATGTTAGTGTTTTTTCTTCAATATCAGTATATGATGTGATGTGATTTGTCTGTCCTCAGGTCACCATAGATGTGTCCAGTGTGGGCTTTGTCCCTCTGTATGGATCCAGTGATAAGCAGAAGATCCTGGCCCTCTTCTCTCCCCGTGACCCCTTCACTGCTGTGGCTCTGTACCTGCTGGACCGCTGGTGGACAGTAGACCACATCTTAAACACAGCAGACCCTTCTGCACGACATGGAGCTGTGGAGGTATGAGGGAGGGTTTTACCGCTTACTATTTATTCACATGACATCTGAGGATACATATACACTCACCGGCCACTTTATTAGGTACACCTTGCCAGTACCGGGTTGGACCTCCTTTGGCCTTCAGAACTGCCATAAAGGAATACTTCACCCATACGGAACCGGTTGTGATGTCACACATGGAAAAATGTAGGGTTAGACAGTGAGACCATTTTCTGCCTTTTCTCAGGCTAAAAAGAACCGATTTCTAAAATGTTTACTCATTTGTACTGCATAGGATCTCAGAGTTCAATACACCTTCATATTTCCACAGGTGAAGTAGGTCTTTAATTCTTCATTCGTGGCATACGTTCAACAATGATTGATTGATAAAACCATGGCAACGAGTGAACGCTGGCAACTTGATGCCGCTGCTTGCCGGTAACTTTGTAACTTTTTTGAACTTTTTAACTCTCCATACCTTCAACATTTATTTTATTATTCTATGACCTAATCGGGACAATGTGATTGGCATAATTTGGATTATTTCTACGATCTTCACAACCGTTTCTCTGAAAATTACAATTCACTGGCGGCTAGCTTACCTGCTTTGCTCCGGTTTGAGACTCAACTGGCGTCTCCACTGAATGCTGCCAAAGTCTACAATGTGGGCCGCTAGGACATACATCTGGTTTGTCTGTGTCTGGATCTTATTAATGCCTGCTCATCTACCAGTGACGGGTTTGTTCCAGTACTCAGCCATTGACCTGCTCCGGCTCTGCTGTCACCTGCCCGGACCTCCCCCGGAGGCTTTCCACCTCCACCCGGACATTGCCTTCCAGCCCCGCCGTAGATACATCCACCGAGGGTCCCACAGGAATTTCCACCACAACAGCTCTACAGGAATTAAGTCCATCTGGTCCAGCTCTCCTCCCCCTCCACGCTCAACCAGCCGGGCTGTCGACCACAGCGTCGACCACAGTGTGTTAGCCCGCGTAGCTCGGTCGGCTAGCTCCATCAGCTGTGACAAAACCGCACTCAACTTCGCTCTGCTTAATATCCGCTCACTGATAAGCAAAGGACATCTCATCCAGGATATCATCACTGATCGCAAGCAAGACTTTCTATGTTTAACCAAGACATGGCAACAGCCCAACGACTTCTCTCAGCTGATTGAATCCACTCCTAGCGGGTTTGTTTACGTCTGTCAACCCCGTGGCTCTCGCCGGGGAGGAGGTCTCGCGATGATTTACCGCGATAAGTTGAAGGTCTCGCCAGTGTCAGTGCCTGTCTGCAGCTCGTTTGAATCTGTTGTCTGCGAGTTGTCTGGTCCCACTCCAACCATCATTGCTACTGTCTACCGCCCCCCTAAACCGAATAGTGAATTTTTAAATGACTTTGCTGCCTTTCTCAACCATTTATCCTCTCTCTCACCAAACATAATTCTACTGGGTGATTTTAACATTCACATGGACAATATCAATCTGCCTCTCACCAAAGACTTTACTTCCTGTTTAGAGAGTGTTGGATGTCAACTACATACCACTTTCCCCACACACTCCAAAGGACACATTTTGGACTTAATCTGCTGCTCTGGTGTCACCCCCTTGATATCACAGCTGATGAACTCCCCATAACTGACCATTTTCTCCTCTCGTTTACATTTAAACTCACTCTCTCCATCTCAAAAAAACCCCGGCCTATTTCATTTCGTAATATAAAGAATATTGACCCTGCCACTGTCACTTCAAGAATCCACTCCTCATGCCTCCCTGACATTCACTATCTTTCCACTCCTGATGACCTGGTCTCTCATTACAACATTGGACTCAATAATATCCTTAATTCCCTTGCCCCATTAAAAACCAGATCTGTTTCCTTTTCCATCTCTGCCCTTGGTTCACTCCCGATCTCCGTTTAATGAAAGCCAAAGGTCGGCAACTTGAACGTCTTCATAAGAAAACTGGTCTCAGTATTCACAAAGAGATGTACAAGAACCACATCTTGCATTATAAGGACTCCATTGCCAGCACTAAAACCCACTACTACTCCAATATGATCACTGCCAACAAAGGAAACTCTAAGTCACTCTTTTCCCTACCAAAGAAAATTACTCAACCCCAGGATTCTCTCCCCCCTCACTTCTAGGGGACAGATTAAAAGGCAAATACAGTTGGATAAGTACAGTTACAGACAGAAGATTGAGGCCACCTTGGTGTCAGGCAACTCCCGTGAGGCATGGCAGGGGATCAAGACCATGACCAATGTGCCACCAAGGGCAGAGGGAAACCTGCCCTGATCCTGCCTGGAGATGAGGGACTGGAAAGGGCAAACCAGCTCAACAGCTTCTTCTGTCGCTTTGAGAGTGGCAGCGATGCTGGAGCTGGCATCGTGCTGCCACCCCCTGCATCTGACCTAAACATCAGACAATCGGACGTCTTTCATCTTTTTAGTCGCTGTAACCCACGGAAAAGCCCTGGCCCTGACAACATCGGTGGCAATATCCTTAAGCACTGTGCGGAACAGTTAGCCCCTGTGTTCACTGACATTTTTAACTCTGTAAAGTTCCTACCCTGTGGAAAACATCTACAATTGTACCTGTGCCAAAACTGCCAAGACCCAAAGAGTCCAACGACTTCCGACCAATAGCGCTGACATCCCTGGTCATGAAGTGCCTGGAGCGTCTGGTAAAGAGGTACATTGTATCCCAAACCCATCATCTTATGGACCCCCTGCAATTCGCTTATCAAGCCTCCAGGGGGGTGGATGATGCAATCTCAACATTAATGCACCTTTTGCACACTCACCTTGAGAAACCAAAGACTCATGCTAAGATTTTATTTGTGGATTTTACATCTGCTTTTAACTCCATGCAACCTAACATTCTTGTAGACATTTTAGCCAGTGAATCTTAATACAGGTATTATTTATTGGATCATGAACTTTCTTAACAGTAGAGTCCAGCGGGTCAGAGTGGGCTCATTTCTGTCTGATGCGATGACAACATCCACAGGCTCCCCACAAGGATGTGTTTTATCTCTTTTATTATTTATTTTATACACAAATTCCTGCACTAGCACTTTATAAAACAGGCACTTTATTAAATACGCAGATGACACAGCCCTAGTGAGTCTGCTACGGGATGAGGAGGTAGATCATGGGCCAGTTTTAGACTCCTTTCTAGAATGGTGCAATAAGTCACACTTAATTTTAAACACTAAAAAGACCAAAGCAATGTCCATAGATTTTAGAAAGTCACAACAATCCACTGACACTTTTATCAATGGGGAGACTATTCAGGTTGTTACAAACTACAAATACCTTGGCATTGTACTGGACAACAAGCTTAAATGGGACTCATGGACTGATCTTTTGCACACTAAGACACAGCAAAGGATGTACTTTCTAAAGAAAATGCTTGTTTTTAATGTCAATAACAAAATGCTCCAAATGTTTTATACTGCATTCATTGAAAGTGTTTTAACCTTCTGTATTGTCTGCTGGTTTGGAAATGCCACCGAGTCACAGAAAAAGACAGTTACAACTGCCAGCAAGTTACTTGGGATCACACTACCGAGCATTGAACACATTTACAAAGACAGACTGGTGAAAAAGGCCAATAACATTGTATGTGACTGTACACACCCCCTGGCATCCCATTTTAAACTACTGCTATCTGGTCGTCGTTTCTGCGTACCCCTTATGACCAAGAACAGATCCAAATTCTCTTTTGTACCACAAGCCATAAAAGCCTTAAATCAGTCAAAATAAGCTATGTCCAGCTGGCCAGGTCATGTCCAAAGGTGTATAGTGCATTGTAGTGTGTAATGTATGTTCTTCATGTTATGTCTGTCAGTGTCTGATGTATGGACTATCTGTTTGTGTCATTTGTCTGATGGCATGTCATGAAGTGCGACTGTGCCGCAAACCCAACTGCCCCACGGGGACAATAAAGTTTTCTACTACTACTTCTAAACAACCTCCTTCTGCAACTCCATGATGTCCTTTTTCATCGATAAAATCATAAACATTCACCAGAACATTGGATCAACCCCTCATCTCAATATCTCAGCCGACTTTCACCCTTCCACACACTCATTCTCCTCCTTCCAGCTCCATGCTATCTCAGAAATCACTGAACTCATTCGGAAATCCAAGCCATCCACCTGTCAACTTGACCCCCTACCCACACATCTGGTTAAGGCCTCCCTCCCCTCCCTAGTTCCTCTCATTTCTGCAATTATCCACTGCAACCTGGTGCAGACCCCTGCAACTTCAACAACTTCCGTCCTATATCCAATCTACCCTTCATCTCCAAAATCCTGGAAAAGACAGTTGCCTCCCAACTCCATTTTCATCTGACAATCGCCTTTATGAACAGTTCCAGTCCGGATTCCGCCCACTCCATAGCACTGAAACAGCACTCGTCAAAATCACAAACGACCTCCTTATGGCATCTGATTCTGGACTACTCACCATCCTCATCCTCCTGGACCTGAGTGCAGCCTTTGATACCATCTGTCACACCACGCTCCTCAACAGACTATCCTCCATTGGCATCACCGACACTCCGTTTGACTGGTTCACTTCTTATCTTTCTGGCCGTACTCAATTTGTCCAACTAAAGTATTTTAAATCCATCTCCTCCCCCGTCACATCAGGTGTTCCCCAGGGTTCTGTCCTGGGGCCTCTACTCTTCATCATTTACCTCCTTCCCCTCGGCAATATCTTCTGCAAATTTTACATTCATTTCCACTGCTATGCTGATGACACCCAGCTCTACCTCTCCACCAAGCCCTCGTCCACTCTCCCGCCCACTTCCTTTACTGATTGCATCTCTGAAATTAAAATCTGGTTCGACTGCAACTTTCTCAAACTAAACAGCAATAAAACAGAAGTTCTCCTCATCGGCACCAAATCAACCCAGACAAAACCTGACAGTTTTTCCATCACTATTGATAACACTTCAGTCTCCTCCTCCCCTCAGGTTAAGAGTCTGGGTGTCATCCTCGACAGCACACTATCATTCCAAGCACACATCAATAACATCACCAGGTCTGCCTATTACCATCTACGCAACATCAACCGCCTCCGCCCATCCCTCACACCCCATAGCACAGCCATCCTTGTTCACACCCTGGTCACTTCCCGCATCGACTACTGTAACTCCCTTCTCTTTGGTCTCCCCCTCAAGTCCATCCGTAAGCTTCAACTTGTCCAGAACTCTGCCGCTCGCATCATCACCAGAACCCCCTCCATTAATCACATCACTCCTGTCCTTCAGCAGCTTCACTGGCTCCCGGTCAAAACCCGCATCGATTTCAAGATTATCCTCCTCACCTTCAAGGCCCTCCACAACCTCACCCCTCCATACATCTGTGAACTCCTGCACACCAACACACCCACCCGCACTCTCCGGTCCTCCTCTTCCATTCAACTAATTGTACCACCCGCCCGCCTGGTCACCATGGGGTCCAGGGCATTCAGCCGATCTGCCCCCCCACCTCTGGAACACCCTCCCACCTGGCATCCGTAACTCTGACACTCTCTCCACTTTTAAGTCCCGTCTAAAAACACATCTTTTTAAACTGACATATTCAATCTAGTTCCTTGTCTCCCATTTCACCCCACTTGTGTAAATTGTTTCAATGTATCTTGTATCTATTTTTTGTAATTGCTGATTTTGTTTTTTAAACACTGCCCTGTAAGGTGACCTTGAGTGCTATGAAAGGCGCCCTCAAATAAAATGAATTATTATTATTATTATTATTATTATAACAAGGTGTTGGAAACATTCCTCAGAGGTTTTTGTCCATATTGACATGATAGCATCACACAGTTGCTGCAGATCTGGTGGCAGCACATCCATGATGTGAATCTCTGGTTCCACCACATCCCAAAAGGGCTCTATTGGTGCTTTTCCACTGCGTGGTATCAGCTCAACACTGCAAAAACATGGTACCTGGTAGCGGCTGCTTTTTTGGTATCTCCTCGCCAGGGGTTCCAAGCGAGTTGAGCCGATGCTTAAAGGTGACAGACTGCCGGCCACTGATTGGCCAGAGACTCTCGGCTCCATTCTGTTGTATATTCTCCCAAACTCTCTGGGACTTTTCGAGTGTATTTTGTATCGCCGCGTTCAGCCTTCTCTGGCACCTTTTAGCATTGGCTCAGCTCGCTTGGAACCTAGAGCGAGGCGATACCATAAAAAACAGCCGCTACCAGGGACCAGGTACCATGATTTTGTGGTGGAAACTTCAAAAATGCGAGTTGAGTCGATTCGAGTTGAGCTGATACCACGCAGTGGAAAAGTGCCATATGGATCCATCCTGCCGTGCACCATTCCAAGTCACCTAAACCCCCTTTCTTCCCCTTTCTGATGCGCGTTTTTGACTTCAGCACGTTGTCTTGACCAGTGATGCCGGTAACGTGTTACTTAGTAACACGTTACCGGCATCGGACCTCTTTTTTCAGTAACGAGTAATCTAATGCTTACTATCTCCAAACCAGTAATCAGATTAAAGTTACTCATCCAAGTCACTGTGCGTTACTTTTTCTGTCATTTTCCTTAGTGAAACATTTTACATAACTGCACAAATGACTGCGATTGCGATTTAATGTAAATAAATGTGCATGTGTCTCTAAACGCTCCAACTGCTCCTCTCGTCTTTTTGGTATCGCCCCTCGTCTCTGACATGCAGCGTGTGTGTGGTGTCTGTGTGTGTGTGTGCAGCAGCATTACGGCTGAGTCTAAGCTGAACTGTGGCGCAAAACAAACGTTCCCCCCCCCCCCCATGAAATATAGCGTCTGGCGTCTGCTATGGGGATATTTAGGATTCGGTTACGGTGACGTTGAAGAGATAGAAGTGTTTAAAACTTGGAAACCTATAGTCACGTGACGACCGGTGACCGCACACACCCAGTCTATCAACACATGAGACATCGCAGAGAAAAGTCAAATTAATGCATGAGAGTGAAGGGCCAAGCACGTTAAGTTTAAAGACACTGCTACTGTCTTTGCACTTTGGAGGAATGCATTTATTTTCATGGGGGAAAAAGGTTTTTTTTTTATTACATTTTTCAAACCATAATTTTTATTATTTTGAAAACAGTATGCCTATAGGCTACTAGCCTACAAGCTTTATTTTATATATTTTCAATGATTCTTAATATGTGCATGTTTTAAATTGAGATATATGGGTTTCAAAACCTGTAAAGTAACGTTTAAAGTAACTTGTAATCTAATTTAGTTACCTTTAACATCAAGTAATCAGTAAAGTAACTAAGTTACTATTTTAAGGAGTAACTAGTAATCAGTAATCGGATTACTTTTTCAAAGTAACTGTGGCAATACTGGTCTTGACCACGTCTACACATTTAAATGCATTGATTTTCTGCCATGTGATTGGCTGATTAGCTATTTGTTTTTATAAGCCATTGAACAGGTGTATCTAATAAAGTGGCCGGTGAGTGTGTATATACTATATACAATAAGCAATTCTATGTTAAAGCAGTCATTCAGCACCCCTTGATAGTCAGAAAAGATTGAACGATGTGTCATAGCCACATTTTGCGACTATTTGTCTGTAAGATTGGCATACAAATTTGGCTCCTTCTATTGAAGCGTTGAGCATCAAGCGAAAACAGTATTAAAAAAACTTGAAAGGAAATGTTGTGCAACATCATAAGCTTTTTTTTCAAACAAATATGTGACAGGTTGCTTTTATATAAAGAATAATATATTTTTCCATATGTGTGTCCCTCAGGTGAAGACAATAGGAGAGAGAATAGTTTTGTACATCCTTAATCGTGTGGTCTATAGAGCCAAAGAGATGAGCTCGGAGGAGGAGCTTCCCTTCCTCTGCCATGGAGAAAAAGATCAAGCAAAAATCCTCTGGGATAATGGAGAAGCTGTTGGCTTCTACTCAGTGAAACCAGCAGGTAATTGATGTGATGTTGAAATGTAATATATTTATATCTCCATAGATATACCTGGACTGTTATGTCTGTTCTGTCCTGTTCTTTGGTTTGTAGTTTGCTGTCAGGTGGTATCTAATATGAATAACAACCACATTTTAAATACATTATGTCAAAGGTTTTAAAACATAACTGTGTCTAGGGACTTTGTTATTGGTCTTCTCAATGCTGTCTCTGCCTACCACTCAATTCAACCACTTGACTAGAAATTGACTTGACAATGTGTTTGCTTATCTTTGTTTGTCTTGTAGGCAGCTTATGTAGATCCTTTACAAGCAGAAGCTATGAGCTCCCTGTGATGGACTCCATATTTGTTAGGAAGTGTCATCGTGGTAAAGGCTTCGGCCTGCAAATGCTGGAGGACTTTGTGCTCAGTTTCAAAGAGGATTCTCTTGGGTTGAGGTTTCCCCTCACAAAACCCATGTATAAAGGTACAGTATCAATCTATGTTCTTCCAGTCTGTTTTTGCTCGTATTTCTAGAACTATAAACATTACAGAACTGTCATTTAATTGTACTCCTCTTTTGTTGTTAGTGTGTGCAAAGTTCCTGTGTCAGTACCCAGGAGACACAGAGCTGCTGTGGGAGGTGGAAGGCGTAGGTATGCTCAAACAGAGGAGCAAAATTGCCAGCAAGATCCAGGCCATGAATCTGAATGGTAAGATATAACACAGACCCGGACATTTCACACCATCCTTTTAATTCATCTCATCACCGGGTGAATGCGATACAAATGTCCCTAAAATATTAGGATAGTTTGAAAAAATGGCTGCGATTGACCAAAACGTTTACTCAGGGGCGGGGCTTAGCAGCTAAATGGTCATAAGTTATAACTCATTGACTCGTAGATCCTATCATCATAAAACTTGCTGGATATGTGCAGAACACGTGTGGTAGCATATCCCCCAAAGCTTTTTGAGATAAACCCATAAGGGGTGCCACTAATGCGAAAACCATAGCTAGCAAATCCAATGTTTGACAGGCCGCCAAAGCGGGGCTGGCGGCCTGGGGGGTCTGAACTTTTTAAATCTCCGCAGGATTTTCTAGTTCATCTTAAAAATTGTAAGTCAAAATCTGCATGTCTTACTTTGTTTTCCAGCAGTGTCCAAGAGTCTCTCATTCACAGAGGAAACACGTGTGATTCCTGAAGCCACTGGAAATGATGTGGTGTTGGAGGCGATTACCCAATTAAAAGAAACTAAATCTATGGTTGAAATAGTGGTACATCATTTTATTTCTTACATTTAGGAATAACTTTTGGGGGGTAAAACAAAGAGTGTCTCCAAGTAAAAAGTATTTCTGTGATTTTAATTTGCAGGAAGAAGTGACAGTACTGAGAGCTGAAAAAGGTGAGCATTACATATTTGTTTCCATGTTGCCTATGGTGTACACCTTTTGAATGTAATAATGTTCACTGTGAGTCTTTTGTGATTTCCAGAGGCTGATTTGGCTGTTACAGCCCGGGGCAGGAGCAGTGGCTCAAAGAAAAGAAAGATGGGAGAAAATATCAAAGAGGACAAGTCAGAGAAGATTATCAGGTCTGCCTGTATTATCTTAGAATGTGACCTCTACATTCAAACTGCTGGTGATTATGTCTAGAACACAGTGACCCATTGAACCAAAGACCTTTGCTTAGTCCATTTCCTCTGATTGGAAGAGTCTCCTCTTCCGGCACATAGGAGAGTTATTGTAAAGCTGGGAACACACCGCACTGGCCCCCTGCGGCGGTTGGCCGCGTGAACGCAGGAGGCCCGCCGCTTGGTCATATTGGGCCATATATTCCTGACGCCGACGCCAGGATCAGACCCGTCACACTTACGGTGCAACAACAACAACAACATGGTCCAGCTGTGCCAAAAAATACAGATGTAGGTACACTGTGTAACCAGCGGCAGTCATGTCACAAATATCATTAAAACAGCCTGAAGACGCACCCCGATCGCAAATACACACATATTAATAGTAATTCTTTCAGCAACATACTAAACACAATAACAACAGCAGTGTGTGCTCAGCGGCAAAAATAAAGGCAGACATCAGCCTACCTGAAAGTGAAAGTGTTCCGGGTGATGGAGGACAACACCGGTGCTTCGCTGTACTAGCCTATATTGGAATTCCACACAGACACTGCCGTCAAGTTTGGGTTCATATTATCCTCAGGAACAGCACACAGCTGGGTGAGTTTCACTATGCTAACCGGCGCTACCTTGGCTAAAGTACAACCAACAGCTAAACAAATTCAAAATACACATATTTGCAGAATGTATTGGAAGCCCAATGTCCTCACTCCACACGCGCACCTCGTCTTGCAGACCACCAGGCGATCTCAAAGCTGATTGGCTATTGTGGCGCGGCGACGCCAAAAAGATAAATAATTTCATGTTCTGCGTTCGCCGCACATGTTGGCCGCGCCGCAAATGGCAGCGCCTTCGATTCACGCACTTTGATGACACGCGCCTCATCAAAGCCGATTCTTGGGTGGGCGCGCGGCCACGCGCTAGTGCATTTACTTTGTATGTAATCTCGCCGCGCGGCCAGTGCGGTGTGTTCGCAGCTTTAATGGGTGTAGCTGTGGGCAGGCATGACCTTCTGTATTGATATGCTGCACAACCACATGTAGATGTGGTATGATATGAACATTAAAACAATTTTCGCTTGCTGTAATCATCCCTGCTGTTTATACTGACCATTGAGATTCTGTGCAAAATGAATTCCAAACTTTACGTGCACTAACATGATGAGGACAGAATCAACTTTTCAGTCGTTGAATTTTTACCATTTTCTCATAAACAGTTTTAGAGTCCATATGCTATTTAATTCATTTATATAATGATGTAATAAATATCTAACATATTTTAGAATCGAGGATATTGAAGCAGAAACCCCCATAGAGGAGCAACAGAATACAGAGCTGCATAATGTCTCTGACTCTGAGGTGTGTATGCAAATTCCTCTTTGTATTTTGTATACGCAACCAGGACAGTGATGTGTTGATAATTAATGTTCCTGTTTATTTTAGGGTGTGTTCAGTGTGGATGCTGCAGGAGAAGAAGATGGAGAGGATGTAGTTGATATTGCACCTGAAGAAGAAGAAGAAGCAGCTATTATTTCAGACAAAACTGATGTTACATCAGCACCTATAACAGAGGAGCCACAAGTTGAAGGTGATGCCACACAGGATCTGAACAACACCTCCCTGGACTCCCAGATAACAGTTGAGAATGTTGCATCAGAAATAGAGGAGGAAGAGTGTCACAATGAAGGCACTGCCGTGCTGGTCGTCTCTGAAGATGTATCAGAGGTATACAAGGAAGCAGACAATCTGGGAAAGGGAACTCAAATTAAGGTTACTGATGAAATGCATGAGGAGAGCGTTACAGTTACAGAACCTGTGGTGAGTCTGTTAACATATGCAACATCAGAAGATAGAAAAAGTAGAGGAGCTGTCCTAAAGGCCATACAAACCGTACAGAGTGAACCGCTCAGACGGAGATCTAGACGACACAGAAGCCCAGAGCAAACCCCAATCCAGGAGGTAGGGAGAGTTCTGAGAGCAAGAACTGCCATGCTCACCCCCACACCCAAACTCAAACATACACAACACAGGCAGAAAGTCGGTGGAGAGTTACAGAAAGTTTCTACAACTAAAGCAGTGGAGGAGTTAGCTGCAAATAACACAAAAGAACCAGAAGAAATAACCTCCATAAACGAAGATGTGGTTGTTGTGGATGAAACGCACCAACAGGAAGATGAAGAAAACACAGAGACACAGAAGGAGCTTGGGATGGAAGACACTGGGGTAAAGGGAGGTGAAACAGTAACTGACGAATCTGAGAGAGAACAAAAAGGTGAGGTGGTAGAAACATCCCCTATACAACAAGTGGTGTCTGGTGATGAGGTAGAAGAGCCTTCTGTGGTACAGAAGAGGGCCAAACCAAAACCTCCACCTACCAGACGAAGCAGAAGACATAAGGATCAAGAGGAAGTGCAAACAGATGAGGCTGACCTGGAACCAGGAGCCTCTGCTAGTGAAGAGAAAGCTGATGAAAATGCAATGGACAAACATTTGGGGGAACACCAGGTGGAATCAGAGGAGACTGTTGACAAAACAGAAGAGGAGATATCTCCTGTGGTGGAAGAAGATATAATTTCAAAGGCAGTGGAAGCAGCAGAGGATGTTCTACCTTTAACTGAGGTGAACGGGAAGGAACAGAAAGTGGAAGCGAGTGAGCAAGTGATGGAAGCGGAGAAGGAGGAAGAGCCAAATGACATGATACAGCAGCCTGACACCGTTGTTGCTACTCCAGAAACAGTAATAGCGGATGAAGAGGTAAATGCAGCTGCCGCACCAGTCGCTGAAGAAGAGACTCAACTGATTGAGTTGATAACAGCAGAAGAAGAGAAGGAAGTTTCTAGTTGTGATCCAGAGAAAGAAACATCAAATGCAGGAGTGCTGTTGGAAGAGGATCCTGATAAAGAAAAGGAAACGTGTGCTGATGTGGATGAGGAAAAAAGTGAATCAGAGGACGCATCAGTTATTGGAAGTGGAGTTCTTAGCAGTCCAGAAACAACTGAGGAGGAGATAAGAGAACAGGTAAAAGAGGAAGACACTAATGAAATAGAGGAATGTTTAGAGCCAGGAGTAGATGTAGATGAGGAAGGGAAAGATGTAGCCGGAGAAGATGAAGTGGAACCACCCCCATCTGAGGGAGCCACAAAGGAAGATAAAGTAGAGGTGGTTAAGGAGGATAAAGTTAGTGTAGAAGTGGAAAAAACAGCAGAAGCAGCGCCCATGACTGAAGAGGAGAACACAGCGGCTGCTGATGATTTGGTAGAAGGAGATGCTGACACAGCATCACTCCAACCCCCCACTGACACAGGTCTACTTTTATCTAGTGAAGAGCAGACAACAACTTTAGCTGAAGAGATGGTAGCCCAGCTTCCTGAGCTTCAAAGAGTAACTGTTGTTTTGGTGGACCTGAATAAAAGCCACCATGAAGTCCAGGAGGAACCTGCAGAAAAAGAAGAAGCTGTAGAAGAGACTGCTCCTGAGGAAGAAGAGGAGACGAGGGATGGAACAGCAACAGAGGCTGAGCCGGAGAAGGCAGTGGAGCAAGAGGAAAGGCTTGAGGAGAAATGTGAAGATGCAGTCACAGCTGAGGGGACGGCTAATGACAAGGACACTGTTGATGAAGAGGAAACAGTCACCGAAACCAGGACACGGAGGGTCAGAAAGCAACTCGTCAAAGTCACGCCCAGGCGCCAATCATCAAGAAGAAGACAACAGGAACAGGCTGAGGAAGAACAGGAAGTCGCTTCAGATATGGAAGAAGATGAACCAGCTGTCCAAGTCAGAGTCCTGAGGAAGGGAAGGAAGTCTGCTCCTGTCACACAAAGATCTGCAAAGAAAAGAACACGCAAGCAAGTCCAGGAAGAGGAGGGAGCAGGGGAATCTACAGCAGAGGAACAAGCTGAGGAAGCACAGCTGCCCATTGAGGAGAGGGATGCAAGTCAACAGGTTGAAAATGTAGAATCTGAGATGGGACCAAAGGAAGAACTTAGCGGCACAGAGGAATCTGTCACACAACAAGATGCTCCAGAGGAGGGAAAGACCTCGGAGGATGTGGCCGTGGAAACAGTCCCCACACAAGAAACAGTGGAGAGTGAGCAGTCAATCTCTTCATCTGACGTGGAAGGAACCGCAGCTGGAGAAGGTCCAAACGAGTCGATAGCTAAGAACATCGCGGCAAAGGGCATTTCTGAGGAGGAAGAGGAAGCAGCAGATATTGAACAAAGTGATCCGGGAAGTTGCAAAACCACACAAAGACAAGAAGAGGAGGAAGAGGAAACTGCAGAGAAAAGCACAGAAGTCGATGAAGCAGCAGCAGCAGACACATCAGTTCAGAGTAAAGAAACTACTCAAACTGAGGAGACACAATTACACAAAGCTAAACCTGACCAGGAAGACGACAAGAGTGATGAGATAATAGAAGAAAGGGATGGCGAGGAAGCTGCTGTACCTCAGAAAGAAATAGGGACTGAAGTTGAGATGGAAAAAGTGGAAGCTGAGCAATCTGTCACAGAGCAAGAGACAGTGGAAGAGGCTGTTGCAGATGGACAGGGAGACACCCCTGTTAAAGAAAGTGCTGAAACTGAGCTTCAAAGAGTAACTGTTGTTTTGGTGGACCTGAATAAAAGCCACCATGAAGTCCAGGAGGAACCTGCAGAAAAAGAAGAAGCTGAGGAAGAGACTGCTCCTGAGGAAGAAGAGGAGACGAGGGATGGAACAGCAGCAGAGGCTGAGCCGGAGAAGGCAGTGGAGCAAGAGGAAAGGCTTGAGGAGAAATGTGAAGATGCAGTCACAGCTGAGGGGACGGCTAATGACGACGACGCTGTTGGTGAAGAGAAAACAGTCACCGAAACCAGGACACGGAGGGTCAGAAAGCAACTCGTCAAAGTCACGCCCAGGCGCCAATCATCAAGAAGAAGACAACAGGAACAGGCTGAGGAAGAACAGGAGGTCGCTTCAGACATGGAAGAAGATGAACCAGCTGTCCAAGTCAGAGTCCTGAGGAAGGGAAGGAAGTCTGCTCCTGTCACACAAAGATCTGCAAAGAAAAGAACACGCAAGCAAGTCCAGGAAGAGGAGGGAGCAGGGGAATCTACAGCAGAGGAACAAGCTGAGGAAGCACAGCTGCCCATTGACCAGGGGGATAGAGAACAACTGGAGGAGAGGGATGCAAGTCAACAGGTTGAAAATGTAGAAAATGTCACAGAGCAAGAGACAGTGGAAGAGGCTGTTGCAGATGGACAGGAAGACACCCCTGATGAGGAAAGATCTGAAACCGAAAAGGTTACTGATGAGGAAGAAGCACCAGTTGTTGAGCCAGCAGTACAAATAAGAGTTCTGAGATTGGGAAGGAGGTCTGCTCCGGCAACACCTAGACGTAAATCCAAAAGAGTCCGCACAAGCTGTCAGCCAGAGGAAGAGGAAAAAGAAGACTCCAGAACAGAAGAGACTGAAGGACAGGAAGGAGAGGCAGGGCAGGAAGTGGACCAGGAGAAAGGAGAAGAAGGAAAGAGTGTGGAAATGGAGACGGAGAAAGAAAACGATGTGGAAGAGGAAGAGGTTGAGAGTGTGGTAGAGGTTGGAGACGCAGAGCTTACCGAGGAAGCCTCAACAGACCAAGCAGAGACTGGTACTGAAACAGTGGAGATTCCACCAGGTCAAGCAGAGGAGACCAACTCAGCCGAGGACGCTGAAGATACAGCAGAGGACCAGGCTGAGGAACAAGCTGATCCGTTAGGTGAAGGCTTAGTAGCGCCAGCTGCTCAAGAAGACACAGAGTCAGTGGAAGAAGAGCCTTCAGAAAGTAAAGCTGATCAAACTGTCCCCTCAGTAGGAGAAGGCAGAAGTGTCAGAAGGAAGATGGATACTGTTGCAGACAAAGAACAACAGAAGAGAAGATCCGTTCGAAAAATACAAAGAGTGGATTACAGGGAAACCGATGAGGAAAATGGAGGAGGCCAGACTGAGGCAGCCACTGACAAGGAGGAAGAGGATGGAGTGGAATGTTCTGCAGATGAACCGATAGAGGAGCCAGAGGAAAGCAGTAGAGAAGGAAACATGGGCGCTGTTGAGAGTTCTAGTGAAAAGGGTGACATCCTGAATTTAGTTTTGGATTCAGATGAACAGGCTGAGACAGCAGGTTCAGGCCATGACAATGAGGAAGATGGGCAGAGTACATCAGATGAAGAGGAGGAACCTATAGTGATTGGAAAGAGAGTCTTAAGAGGGAGGTCGGTCCCTTCAGTAACTATCACACCGCAGTCTAAATCTAGACGCACCAGTGCTAAAGTTCAAAAGGCTGAGATGTCTGAGGATGAAGAAGAGAGTCATCAGTCTTCTCACAAGAGAAGTGTCCACAAGAGAAAATGTACTGAGCCAACGCCAACTCGTAAATCTAAGCGTGCCAGCAGAGTTTAGGATGTTAACAAAACTATCATTGAGATTGATAACAATGCATAAAGTAGTGTGCATTACAAAAAGCATTCAAAACATTTTTGCCTTTTCCCTTTTTAAGTGTGAACATCATTTATATGTTGGATGATTAAAACCAGACATGTCATTGCAGTCTGAACACAAATACTCACATGAATGAAACTAATGGGTTTCTTAAAAAGCCATAATTTGCATTTGAATAAGAGTTCATACAAGATGTGAATTAATATTTTTATATTGTATATATTATCCTTCTGTCATCAAAAGGTGAATGTCTAGTTTGCATCATGTATTGTGGCGGCTAAAGATAATGTTTTCAGTCCCTTTCTTTCTGAGATATTACTCTGCTGACAGATTATACTCAGAACTATGCAACAAGATCGATTGAACAATATTTTAATTATGATGAAATAACATTAATAAGTTCTTTTTAAATTTGTGAAATTTGGAAATAGTTGTTTTAACCTACAAACGAAGCAGCTATTTATATAAAGCTATTTTTGTGTTTTATAGAATTTGTGTACTTTGATAAAAAAAACAAAAAAAAAACACAACATTTATTTTTACCAAAAAAACATTCTTGCAACTATCAGCAGAACTCAGGTCTTAACATGAAATCTCTTTACATTTGTTACACATTTTCCTAACTTTGTGAACTTAAGCATTATAGCTTTTTGAGATGACAACTTTCTGAAGCCACCATGTAGCCACGTAGCTAATCATGTTGTTTATTTGTTTTATTATGTACCAAGGTAGTAACAAGGTCAACACTTAAACCGTCAGTTTGAAGATAGATATTGTTGTTTGTATCATTTGGATTTATGCTTACATTTATTTAGCTGTGTTATGTACATGTTTGATGCCATTTTGGTCACAAGATAGACATAGTCATTTAGGGTCATATAAACCATGTTTATTTTATTTTAAGTAAGGTTTTATGTGGACCAACCTTTTTCTGTTGCAAATAAAGATTCCTTAAGATATAACTTCTGTTCTTTTTTTTGCTTCTTTGGCAGGGGTTAGGGGGAATTCAACAGAGGAGATTAAATACAGATTGCCTCATTACTATCACTGTACCAGCGGCAAGAAATCCATCACAACAATAATTACAAATCTGGGTAAATTTCCAATAGAGAACCACATGTCTGCACAGTCGTCGGCCAATATTAGTTAATTTTCAAATATATTTAGTTAATTGTGGTCCTTTGGGCAGTTTTTTATACTGTAAACAGCTTACATTTAAGGATATCTTCATATTATATTGAATATTAGAGGGGAAAATACATGATTTCTGTAGACAGAGACTATAAAGCAGATAAAATATAGGGTATTTGGAAACTGACCAATGTCATTTTGGAGTAGATGTAATTCAGAGAACAAGGCAATATACACTTTTCCCCATTGTATGCAAAATATTAAAATTAAGTTGAGATCAGTCATGTTAGCTTATAGACACTTATGGAACAAAATCATATCAACAGAAAACATAGTGGCCTGGATCAAAACAGAACAAAACCTGAACCTTAAAGAAACACCAAATAGATCAACGAAAAGTGAAGCGATATTGCTCCTCGACACTGAGCTTCTGCCACTCCTACAGTCATATAATCTATTCCACATTAAATTCATTTAGATTAATGTTAATTGGTTTTAACATTCACAAAAGTATTGTCAATTATTAGCATTTTCCATTTCCTTTGTATACAATAAGAATGTGCTTGTTGCTGGGAAAGTTTTTGAATTTAATTTTTAAAAGTCAATGAATAAGAGACACTGGAATGAACGTTTACAAGGTTTATTGAATAAGACGGTGCAGATGTTTTCTGCGTGATGTGAATCTGATCCACCTGTAACAGACTTAAGGTCTCATCCTATACAAGCCTAGTTTCCACCCAGGGTGTAGGAGTAATGGAGGGTGCCACCTTTCTCCAGGAAACAGTCGTGTTGGTGGGTCCCGGGCTGCAGGCGGCGCTGGCAGACTCCCATCAGGTCATCGAAGAGGAAGTCACTGTCATGGAGCTCCAGCCTCAGCACGTCGTTCTCCTGGGCCTTGTAGAGGGTGAACTCCTCCTCCCACCAGGGGTTGGCTTGGTTTATGCGGACAGACGTCTTCCCCAGATTGGCCGAACCACAGAACACCTTCACATAGCCGTCTGTGGTGCCCAACAGGTTGGAGGGCAGTTTGCTGGCCCGCAGGTTAAACAGCTTGAGCTGGGCCTGAGCCACACTGACACTGGCCAGGAGCAGCAGGACGAGAGGCAGGCCGGAGGACATGGCTGCACAGAAGAACATAGCTCTGCATATTTTAATACCGCTATATACTGTAGACAGTGCAATGTAGGAATCAGCTCATGTATGGGTCTTTAGAGAGAATCATCAGAATCAGAATTAAAAAAAAGCTTTAGTGGCAGGTATATCAACACGTGGGCTTTGAATTTATAGTGGTTTGATGGTTCATTACAATAAACATACAGTACTATAAGGCAAGTCGAAAAATGTCAAATATGAATGTAAAAAGGTACAGTAAAAAAAGAGAGGTATGTTCAGTTATAAGTTTAAAAGATAGATTAATCATTATGAATACATTTCTATTATTAAACGTTAAAAATATGAGTTTTAAGAAATTACCATTGCGTTTGATAAATAGACAAATTTCACTTGTAAAAATGAAATAGTTTATGTAGCAAGTGAGGAGACCTGAAAGGATGATGTGATAAAAAAATGTTGTTTTTATTTAAGAATAGTTGTAGAACAAATATGGGAAATGAAGGACGGACATGTTTAATATTTATATATCTAAGCCATAAAGCTGCAGTGTTGACATTTCTTCATCTATGAAATGTCATCACTAAACTAAAACTGAATATGCCATCCAGCTGACAGTATAAAGGCAGTCCCTAGTACAACCATAATTACAAGTATTTTCAATGCAGTTAATTAAGTGTTGTGCAACATGCTGTCCCAATACAGTAACAAAATGTAGCAAAACATTAAGCGTATAGGACAGTTGAGAGGGGATGAGGAGTATAGCGTCCTCTTGAAAAACATGCAGAAATTGCCTATTCAAAGGGAAAATTCATATGAAATATTGAGGAAAAACTGCTGAAACAGATGTGCTCTTACCTGTAGTCTTGATGCCTTATCTCTGAGCAGGATGTGAGCTGTTTCATATGATTTTAAAGGCCAGCAGACTTCATATCAGTGTTATCACCCACCCCACCACACATTCACAGCACCAGCCTGCTACTCTCTCAGGCTTCTTTCCACACCTTGTCTTATTGGCTGTCATGTCAGGGTGTTGCCATGAGGTAACCCTTTAGTACATGTCCATTTTTGTTCCTCAGTAGAAACACTGATTATTTATGTACAATTCTTTATTCCAGACCCAGGGGGATCCATATCAGTACAAACAACATCAACAAACAGACAACAACAGAGTAAAAAATACAAAGTCTTCCACAATATTCAGTGTCTAGCATACAGACATGTTCGCCAATGGTTCCTCAGTTAGCCAAGACTGCAATAAAGTGGTTTTCTGACTCAGAAGCCCTACATATAAATCTATACATCAGACCACGTAACACAGCAGAGCAGGTAGGGACCCCGACACACATATGGCTGGCACTGGAGCTTCTTGGAACTCTCAGCAGCAGCCTCATGCTGTCATTATAAGCCACTGTAAGTTTTTATAATAATAATAATAATTGATAAGATTTATATAGCGCTTTTTTGGAGGTTACTCAAAGATGCTTAAATACGCTTTATACTTTGTAATGATGAGTATTTAAGTAGAATCACTCTCCATCCTTTGTTCTAATCCAGGTTTGGGTGTTACATCAGAAAACATATTTTGGTGTACTGTATTATACTGTATAACATTTATTGGTGGTCGAGTGTTTATGCTAAGTATCTTGGATTAGGTAGGCACTGCAAGCTGCTTGCATCTGTTTATTTCGTATACAACCATCTTTAACGGCCATTATCTGAACAAAAAATCTCAAATTCTGAAGCAACTCAACTCCATAATGTTAGCAGTATTCCGAAGGTTATTACAGATGGATTTGTTCATATGTTGTTAATTGTCTGATCATTGATGTTGTTTTATGAACAACATTTAAAAAATGACCTGTACATACGTAGTATTTATTTATTGGATGAAAAAATAAAAAAGTCTGTATCAAAATACACTGCCCAGCCAAATAAAAAAGGCACACACTCAAATATCTTGTTGCACTATCTTTAGCTTTTATTAAGGCACATATTCGCCATAACACATTTTGAAAAGCTTTATTGGTTGCTTAGAACCTAGACCTGACAAACTGAAGCAACCCCAGATCCTACTGTACACTGCCACACAGGCTTGTACAGTAGGCACTATGCATGATGGGAGCATCACTTCATCCACCTCTCTTCTTACCCTGATGCACCCATCACTCTGGAACAGGGTCAACCTGGTCTCATCAGACCACACGACCAAAGCCCCACTGATAAGTGGTTTTCTTAAGGCTACACATAGTAGCCTTGAGATATAGTCCATATCCCTTATGTTCTCTTCACATTGTGCGTGTGGATATGTTCCTACTCTCACTATTAGACATAGCCGGGAGTTCTACTGTTGATATTTACATTTTTGATTCTACCAAAAAATCTCCCATCATGATCATTAAATATTTTTTCAGACCACATTTCTTCCTCAAAGATGACAGATAATTTGTTACCAACTGAAACATATTAATCACTGCAGTTTTTGACCGATGGAGGGCTCTTTGCTATTTGCTTAGTAAAATCCAGGTGGTGACTGTTCTTTTGGCCTGGCAGTGTATGTTCTGTAAACATGTGGACACTAATATGTTATAGAAATGAAAATAAAGTGTTTAACTCTGGCTTTATCCAATATCTAGATTTTTGGTTTTTAAAAAGATGCAAATGTATACCTATTTCATTAGATATTGCCACATTTGCATAACTTTTCAAATGTTTCTGAAAAATTGTACCGGGATATAGATTTATTTTTTGAATGTAAGTAATCAACTGGAAAAGTGTCATGATGGTATCTATAAACAAATGCAGTGTCTCACCTGAATTATTGCAATAACAAATATCATTATACAGTTTTCTATTTTATTTAATCTGATTTTGTTTTACATCTATTTATATATTTATGTTTATTTATTTTTGTATCTCTCCATTTTAAACAAAAATTGTAGGTGAGAACAGGTAATCTGAGCCACTTTTTACATTTGCTCCCCTCTAAGCGAGCTAAAATGATTTATCACTCAAATGTACACATTTCCCATTAATTCAGGGTGTTTCCTAGAAATGGGCATTAGCAGAATTTTTTCAAGACAAAGGGCAGTGAAAATATGATTGCTTTAAAAAAAGTTGTCATGTGGCTCACTTTACCCCAGCTGTGGGGTAAACTGAGACAGACCAGAAAAATCAAGGGGGTAAAGTGAACCACTTACTTTTCCCACTCTGAAACTACCATAACAACACATATTGTAACAGTTAGAATCCTGAAAGCTAGCCGCACATTCCAGAACTAATGTCGGACTAGTAAAAGAATGATGGGGTTTGGTCAATTAAGCAAAGCAAATTTTCTAAACACTCGAAAGTAACTCTGAACAAAATCAGATACAACATATTATAATTCAAAAGGTTTGAATAAGATTCAAATGAAAGATAGAACCAGTTAGATTAGAACACAGGACCCTTAGAGCCAGCTTGTGTCTGGGGGTCAAAGCATAGGAAAATCAGAACCAGCGAGAACAGCCTGGGACTCAGAACTCAGGAGAAGACCCAACTGGATTATAACATCAGCCTGTCATACTCTACAACTAGGCCTACTCTACATTCCAGCTCTGAAGGTTACAGGGAAAGATGAGAAGGTGCTCTTTCCATGTGGTTGCCCCAGGTCGTCTTCCTGGTGTATTTCCTTGGCATGATGGCTTTTCTACAATGTGTATGACATTAAAATAAAACATATGTTATGTAATATTACATTAAAATATGTGTAAGACTAAACTTAACTTGTGCCTCATGGTGTGAGACAGTGGCTCACTTTCCCCCACAGCATTTGGCTCACTTTCCCCCACCACCTGTAGTGTATCAACTTCTTAAAGCACATTTCTGTAGACTAGCTGAAAGGCATTTCTCAACCCCCACTTCTTGGAATGTGTAAGTTGGCGATGAGGTCTGAGCTTCTGTAAATCATCTTATCTGTTTTTAAGCTAAAACAGACACTTGTATGACTGTTTTATAGGTTTGAGTTAACACTGGCCGGTCTTGGGTCCTTTCCAGTCATTAGGAGAGGGGGTAATATACGGCCGCTGTCCAACATTGTTGGTGTTTCTGGTCAACTGATGGGATAAATGATCATGAAAGGCTGGAGTTATTAGCTAATCATTATGTGGAACCCACATTTTCGGACCCAAATGAAATAATTGACCCAGACAATCATTTCTACAATATCGGGAAAAGAGACTGTCATTACCATACTGAGGATCAATTTATAAGACGCTTTCATTCAAATGGGAAATTGTCCATCATTCATTTTAATAGCAGAAGTCTCTACACAAATTTTTCACAGATTAAGGAATATCTAAAGAAATTCAGCAACCCGTTTAACATCATTGCCGTATCAGAAACATGGATTAATGAAGGCAAAGGCATGGACTTCCAATTAAAGGGGTATAAACTGGTTTGTGTCAACAGAATGAACAAGAGAGGGGGAGGAGTGGCCCTTTTTGTGGATGAAAATATAAGGTTTGAAATCGTAAATAGCATGTGCACTGCAATTGATAACCTATTGGAATGTGTGACTATTGAAATTCTAATGAAGGATAAGTGTTTAATTATCAGCTGTGTGTACAGAACACCCGATTCAAAAATGGAAGACTTTATAGAATACGTGGGAGAACTATTTTCTAAGTCAAATCAAAAGAAGATATTTATCTGTGGGGATACAAACATTGATTTACTAAATACTACTAATTCACTGACTGAAGAATTTGTAAATACATTGCATGTTATGGGTATTCAGCCCTTAATTACAAGGCCAAGCAGGATTACAGTAAATAGTGCCACGTTAATAGACAACATATTTACGAATGTTATGGGGGATGAAATAGAAAGTGGACTCCTGATTAATGACATAAGCGACCATTTACCTGTATTTGCTATATACGATTGGAAACAAAAGTTGCAGCAGAGAACAAACAAAGATATATTTGTAAGGTTGGAAACTGATGAGAGGATAGAAGCACTGAAAAATGACTTATTGACGCAAAATTGGGACTCTGTATACAAGGGGAAGGATGTTAATGCAAGTTTCGATTTATTCCTGCAGATATTTCAAAGGCTGTATGATAAAAATTGTCCACTAAAAAAAAGGGCCTTAAAGCAAAGACATGATAAACAGTGGCTAACTAAATCCTTGATAAATGCTTGCAAAAAGAAAAATACATTGTACAAAAGATTCATAAAAGCAAGGACACCAAAGGCGGAGTTAAAATATAAAACCTATTGTAACAAGCTAAATAGCATTCTCAGAGACTGTAAAAAGAAATATTATGGTAAGTTGTTAGAAACAAATTGCAAATCAACCCAAAAAATTGTGGGACATAGTAAATACAGTGTTAAGAAATGACAGCAGAATACATAATTATCCTCAGTATTTCCATGAAAATAACGTTAAGTTTGAATGCATGAACATTGCGGTAAATAAACTAAATTAATTTTTTGTTAATATTGGACCTAATTTAGCAAAAGGTATCTGTGGGAAGAGTGTAGGGGAGTCTAGTGAAAACGAAGCGTTTCTTCAACACTCCTTGTTTTTGAAGCCAGTCGAGGCCAACGAGATAAGGGAGATATTGCTCGGAATGAAAACAAAGACCTCTAGAGACGCGCTTGGGTTTCACATGAGAGTAATCAAATCAGTGCAAGAAAGTATTATTAAACCCCTAACACACCTTTTTAACCTATCATTTCAAACAGGCATTTTTCCTTCTAACATGAAAGTAGCTAAGGTTATACCATTACATAAGAATGGTGATGAACATTCATTTACTAATTATAGACCAGTCTCACTTTTAACACAATTTTCTAAAATTCTGGAAAAGTTATTCAGCAATAGACTTGATGAATTCATTACTAAACATCAACTTCTGTATGACAGTCAATTCGGCTTTAGAAAGAATCATTCCACCGCACTGGCCTTGGCTGAATCGGTAGAAATTATTAGTAATGCTATTGATCACAAATTGTACTCTATAGGAATTTTCTTAGACCTCAAAAAAGCATTCGACACTATTAAAGAGGACCTATGATGCTTTTTGACTTTTATGACCTATAAACGTTTTTATGATGATTCATAGTCATGCTTAACCATACTAAATTATCAAATAATGACTTACATGCATTTCGACATATTCCCTGCTGACCGTCTGGGGTGTCTGTGCAGAGCACTAAACACTATTCTAGCCAGTCGAGAAGTCACGTGTTCAAAGCGGTCTACCCTTTCATAATTTGTGCCGTCGCATAAAACTTTGTGAGGTCTCCACGCGGATGTTTCCATGTATGGTAATGCTGTCACTTCCCTGTTCGCGTCTGCCTCGCGTCTGCCTCGCGCCCTTATAGGTCCATGCTCGCGCTTCCCGCCACTGAAAGTGTTCCGGAAGGAAGGTAACCAATCACAACGGAGTGGGGTTTGCAGGAGGGGGGGGTGGGGAGCGGAGATGGCCGAAGCACAGGCGGAGGGAGCCGAAGCACACACACTCAAGTGTTGACAGGATGTGCTGGATCGCCAAAATAAGAGAAAGAGCTTCCCGAAAATCTACATAGTTTTTTGTGATGTGATTCGTGTCAGGTTGCTCTATAGCAGTGTAAAACAAGAAATTAAGACCAGAAAAGTAGCATAATAGGTCCTCTTTAATCATGACATCCTTCTTAATAAACTGGAGAATTATGGCATTCGAGGTTTGGCACATGACTGGGTCAGAAGTTATTTACATGACAGGAAACAATTTGTGAAATTAGGGGAGTTCACATCGACATGCTTAGATATTGTTTGTGGGGTCCCTCAGGGGTCAATCTTGGGGCCGAAATTATTCCTGCTTTATATAAATGACATATGTAAAGTGTCAAAAGTCTTAAGGTTAATTTTATTTGCTGACGACACAAACATCTTCTATTCGGGGAAAGATCTGAATAATATGGTTGAGATCGTAAACATTGAATTGACTAAGTTACATGAGTGGTTAAACCGAAATAAGTTATCACTAAATTTAGAAAAAACTAAATTCATGATGTTTGGCAGGAGAGCATCAGATGTCGCTGTAAAAATCAAGGTAAATGGGATTGAAATTCAAAGGGTCAAGCAACACAAAGTCCTAGGGGTAATAATTGACGATAAATTAAGCTGGAAACCACAAGTTAGCCATCTCAGGGGCAAAATAGCCAGGAGTATTTCTATACTTTGGAAAGCACAACATTGTTTCAATCAAAAGGCCTTACTTGTATTATACTGGAGTTTAGTTTCCCCACATCTGCATTACTGTGCTGAAATATGGGGAAACACTTACAAAGGTACATTGCACCCGTTGGAGATTCTTCAAAAGAAAGCAATACGAATTATTTACCAAGCCAATTACAGGGCACACACTAATAACTTTTTTATTGAAGGTAGAATTCTCAAATTACGTGATGTGGTAAATTACCACACAGTACAAATTATTTACAAGGCTTCAAAAAAAAGCCTTCCTAACAGTTTACAAGTAATGTTTGAAGACAGAGAAGTTTTGCATGATTTAAGAAGAAAAGATAAATTCAATGAGAAAAATATACGGACCAGACTTAAATCCTTTTCGATTTCTGTAAAGGGTATTAAGCTATGGAATGGACTTGATGAAGTTGTCACAGGGAGTTGCAGTTCGCGCAATTTCAAAGCAAATTATGTTTAAAAAATTATTGAAAATTACAGACTAATAACCTGAGCACAATGTCAATGTCACTTACATAACAATATTGTAAAGAATAATACAGGCCAGCAGACAGACTTGTTTTTGAATACTTTTGCTGAAGTGTTTAGACTACCAGTTAAGAAATGGAACAGGCCAAATACAAGGCCACTTCACACTTTATACACTTGGCATTGTCACATAAAAACTGAACTGTGCTGAACTGATCTTAAAAGCTGAAGCAATTAGATTAAAATTGACTGTGTATTGGACTGCAGATTCTTAAAAAAAAAAAAAAAAAAAAAAAAAAAAAAAAAATGTATGGGTATATATATATATATATATATATATAGCTATATAAAAATGTTTTTTGTTTTATTTTTATTTTCTGTAACAGTAACTGTGTATCTGAATCCGAATTTGATGAAAATGGGGGTGGGACCTGATAAGCCTTTGGCTTCTTCCGTCTCCCTTCGGACAACACAAAGTATGATGTATGAGTATTTGCAAGAGAAAATTGTGTATTGTGTGGAATTGTCCGAAAGAATAATAAATAAAATAAAATAAATCCAGACTTCAGGCCGCCAGGCCGGACAGTGTCTCTGTTAATCTATTCCACAGATGTTTAGGAGTGGTAATTGCACAATAGTTAAAACTGACCAATCACTACGAAGAGGGTCGTCTTTGACGACCAATCAACTTACTGGACCTCTGTTTAAGATAGTGAGCAAACAGAATTCAGGGGGCTTTTTACGTTTGACAAGGAACAGTCTTCTATGCATCTTCCTCTATTTGATTTGGCTCCAAATACTCTAACTTTTTATTGGCTTCGTTTGACTGCAGTATGAGTTTTGTTGTTTTGAAATAAAGAGAACCGTTCCTGAAAGCCTCCTCAACTGCGTCAGCTGTCAACTTCTTCATCACCTATCCACCAACACCGTATCTCTGAATTAAGACCAAGATAGAAACTACACACCACCATTTGAGAAAAAACTACCTCTCTTAGCATTTCAGACTAATCTTTAGCTAATATCATCACATGGTTTTTATATGTTGGTAGTTCATCAACACGTATGATAGAAGTTTTTCTACGTGAATACATTTGCTTTGGCACGACAGTTGATTAAGTTGACAGCAAGAAAATTTACTTTTACATGCAAAATACCTATTTTGGTGAAAAAAACATGCTTACCACAGCACCAGGAGGTCCTCTCTTTCAGGGCCATGGGGAAATGAGAGGGGCTTGAAAACATATATCTCACATGACCACAAATGTTTTCCGTTGCGTAGATACAGGGGGTGGCTCACATTACCCGATGCCTCAGATTCCCCCACTCTCCCCTATGTAATTTTGTGTTTATTTAGGTCTTAAAGATGGCTCCCTTCAGTTATATTTTTCTTATGTCCATTTTATGTTAAATGGTTGAAGGTAGCCTGATAAATGTTGTTGTTGTGCCCATAACAAAGAAACACAACCTATCATGTTTTTTAGCCATCTTTACCAGCACCTATTTTCGCTACACTATGGAGAGAAAAGTAACTTCAGTGTTTGTGAAGTAAGTGAGACAAACAGAATCTTGTGTCCTGTTACTTTAGATGGACAGAAAACAGTAGTGTTCAGATTGTCCAAATATAGATCACATATATAACATATTTCTTCCTTATGCCACCTCAAAATGCTGGTGAAAGATCCCCTATGCTATATGGTACATCTAAGTCAGCAGTAGATCAACTTTATCACTTCATTTATAGCTAAGTAAGCTTAGAAAGTTGAAGCAAGCAGCGAGCTTGCAGGTAGACAGTGACAAAACATTTAACATGTTTGGATTGGTCAATCGCAAGGCTTAAACAAGTGACATGAATTCAGAAAAATATGTCGCAAGATCAAAGTGTTAAGCACTTATCATAGCAGTTGCCGATTGGGTAAAAATACAGACAATAATAATAGCTTATTTTGTGGCTGTTTGATAGCTACATTACATGTAAAGAAAACATCTAACAAGCCTTAACCTACTTACCTACTTGCAAATCCCTGGATTAAATGTAAAATCACTCTTTCTATAACACAATGTGTACAGGGAACTAAATCAAATACCATTTTACAACAAGGACGAATGCCGTAGGGTTCACCTCTTGGCCCTCTTCTTTTTTCCATCTTCATCAATCAAACCCCCTCTATCATTTCAGAATGTAGTGTTCATCTTTATGAAGACCACACAGTTATTTACAAATCTGCAACAACCCTAACACAGATAGAATCTACTTTACAGTCAGACTGAAATATTGTATAGGATTGGCTTATGGCAAACCAATTCATACTCAATAAAAGTAAATCTCATATTATCTTATTTGGTACACGCCAAAGCATCACATCCAAATCTAGAGACTTATCATTTAATATCAACTGTTTTTTCTTTTTCTGTCAGGAAAAAATTGGGCATCTCAAGTCTCAATTTATTTTACCCACCATCTCTAACAACCAATTTTTTTTAATGTTTAAAAACACCCGACTTGGTATTTCATTAAATAGTCCAAAAAACAGTTAAGTCTTCTGCGAGGGACGACAACCAACAAACTGGATTATAGGATGTTTTCCTTTACAGTCACCACTGGCTAGCTCAGTGCAACATGAGTAGCTTCTACATTTGTTAAATGTTCGGTAATGAAAATATGAGAATGAGAATAAAAAAAAAAAACTTGTAATCGGGTCTGACCTGCTGCTAAAACCACAATCACAGATTTCTGCTTGAAAAAAAGGACAAAAAAAAATTCATAGCATACAATAAATAATGCCGACATCATTTACCAGTGTTCCTCCAAAAGCACTTTTATTTCCTCTCAATACTGTTTAGAATAGAGTTGCCTAATTTGTCCTTGGATGTTCTTTCTCAACTCATTGAATCTCTTCATTGGCATATTCTTACATCAAAAAGTCATCAACATAGGCTGCAGTTTTTCTTTAAATGTTTTCATTTCAATGACCCTCTTTATTTAAAGTAGCTGATTGTACCCTTTCTCTTCCACTTACTAAGACATCCTTCGCAATTATTTTTGTTCTGTTCCTACAGTTTCCAAATGTATAGCTAAGGAAGCAGTCATTATAAAAGCTCCATCTGACTGGAAGAAGTTGCCTATCAACATTTGATCTGCTTCATCTCTAAATCTGTTCAAAAACGGACTTTCATCTTACTATAGGAACAGCTGTACGTGATGTCATGTCTTAACTTTACTGTTTATCACTTTACCCATGTATTGAACTCCACTATATAAATATTGTATGCAAGATAAATGTTAAGCTTTCATTATGCTCGAGTGTATGTATGTGTGGCTGTGTATGTATTATGTTTTGTGTTTGTTTTTTAATGTTTTTTTTCTCTCCCTTTTATATAAGAAATATACTTTTGTGTTGCAACGACCCCCTTGGCATTGTTAACTATATCTGTATGTTTAAAGTTAGGGAGAGATTTGTTCTAATTCATAAAAAGTCAAATGTTACTGTACATGACGCACAGTTTCCTGTATGGATGTCGCCACCTAAACCTCAACACTTTTTTCCGCCTCATTTCATGAGGTGGGGAACAGCTCAATATGGATACCATACCAAGTGATACTGGGCTGTTTTGTGTGTAGGGCTTCCTCTGACTTTTGGAGTTACATAGTCAATAGAGGAGGTATAACAGGGGTAAGTGATGGAATGGGACATGGGTTTAAAAAGAAGCTGAACATGTTCTATTGATATGCCCAATTAATCCTTTCTGCTTTGCAAAACCCTTTGTTATTTTCATAAGGAATGAATTAAACTAAGCTAAGTTGAGGGACAGAAGGTAAAGTATTTTCATAACATGTTAACTGATTATTTAAATTTCAATCGCAGAGTATTGTGCTAAATGACTGATGAAACGTTGTAAGGTTTGGTTGTTGCAACGCTGTTTATTTCTTATGGACAACCTTGGAAACAGGGTGAAATAGCCAATGGTGTGATGTGTGAAATGACAATGGCAGCAGAATATGGTTGACTGATCACTCATGAGTTTGAGTTTTTTGGTCCAGTATGATTGAACTCATAGACAGCTTTGGGAAAGAGAACCTTTATGCATTCACAGCTAGTCAATCAGCAATCAAACAAAAAAACTGAAAAACATTTCTCAGAGCTGAGTCTGAGATAATGCAGGTTTTCATTATAGTATGATATATTGCTGTTATACATGCCAAATGACTGTTCCGAGCCACATACAACAAGCTTATTGCTGATCCAGGGTGTAGGTGTAATGGAGGGTGCCCCCTTCCTCCAGGTAGCAGTCATGGCTGTGGGTCCCTAGCTGGATGCGGCGCTGGCAGACCCCCAGCCTGTCATCCCGGCCCAGGTCCTCGTCGTAAACCTCCATCCTCAGCACGTCATTCTGCTGGGCCTTGAAGTGGGAGAACTGCTCGTCCCACCAGGGGTTGGCGTTGTTGTTACGGACGGATGTTATACCAAGAGAGACAGAGCCACAGGAGACCTTCACGTAGCCGTCTGTGATGCCCAGAATATCAGAGGGCAGACCGCTGGCATGCAGGCTGAACACCTGAAGCTTAGCCTGGGTCATAGCCAGACCACACAGGGCCAACAGGACCAGAGGAAGACTTGAAGAGGCCATGGTTTCACGCAACACTACAGAGGGCACATTAACAAATAGACATTGTAGCTATAGCATTCCAAAAATAGATCCTGTTACTAACTTTTCACCGTTTCAATGAAATGTTCCAGTAGGGCTGGAGCTTCAAACTGCATTTCTGTTGGCCTGCTCAGGCATAAACAAAGTGATCTTACATACTGGAGGTCATCAAACATAAAGTAACATTTACACTAGTGTGGGAAATTCTCCATTGAGAGTCAGTTGTGCTGATGGAAAAAGGAGGGCACCTGCGAAAAGGCTGTGCGCACCTGCTGCTGTTACCCAACACATACCAGATAAGAACAGATAAAACCAACCTGCAGGGTTGTCTTTAAACTGGTTGAAATAGACATGGCATCGTCATCACTAAAGGCCAATGGGAATATTTAGTTTCATAACAGCTGGATTGGTTTCATATCGTTAGCCTCATAGCATAATTGCCTAAATCATATTTACTCTACTCTACTTTTACTCTATATCTACATCTACTCTATTCTACATCTACTTTTCATTAGCCTAATAGCATAATTGCCTAAGTCATATTTTAAGGGTTATAGAGTCGGCTAAAGTAGATGTAGAGTAGATGTAGAATAGAGTAGATGTAGAGTAAAAGTAGGGTAGAGTAAATATGATTTAGGCAATTATGCTATGAGGCTAACAATTTTTTTCTCCGTAACCTGTTCTACATTGTGTCACAATCTGTCATAGACATTTGATACATGTCCAGTCTGTGTGTCTTCAACCTTTAGCTCTGTCACACTTTTAATGATTCTGCTTTACTTTTCTGTAGCACGGTAGTTGTACAGTATAGGTGGTCACTGAAGATGAGAGTGAAACTTCTTAAACAATATATAATCTAGAAACATTATGGAATATTAGTCTTTAATAAATACGTAATGTGTAATATATTGTATACTAAAGGTTTAGTGCAAGAACATGGCATTTGTTGTAAATAGTTCAATGCATAGCTTCATTCTGCAGTATAAGTAATAAATAAATAACTATTTTTTAAATTATAATTAAACTTTGATTTTCCTATGGTTGTTCACATACTTGTCCAAGTCTTTCATCACCAACCAAGCAGCACTGTGTGGACAGGTTGAGGTCTAACTAAAGTCAATTCTACATGGCAAGGCAAAAGCTCGCCCAGCCATTAGTTCAACTTGAGGTTCATGTGCTTATACTTTTTAATATGTTTTTTTAATTAATCCTATCTGGAGCCTCGAGGTCTGAAATATATCCAAAGATAGACTGCAGATCATGCATGCAGCTACATCAAATGATTTATTTTTATTAAGTTATGTTTGAATTGCTATTTCTCCTAATGATCTTAGGATTTATTTATTTAATTTACTTTATTTTGTATGAGTTTTATTTCTTATAGTTACATCAGTCAGTGTATGTAGGACCAAAGGTGTCACGTAAATAACAGTGGCCTTGCATGTAACATGAATTCAATTTGGACTTTATTTCTTCTTCTTCATTCTTTCTTTTAGTTTGATTTAAATACTCATTTATAAACCAATTTAGGAAACCAGACTGGCAAACTGTTTGTACTGAAGACACCTGCGATTACTCTTACTATTATTTAAAGCACTTTGCATGTGTTTAATACATTTTGTGACCATGTGCTCCTAAATACTTTCTACTTTCTGCCTTATTTGTATCATCACTTTTACTCAGAAGTTAAAACAGATAAACTACAATGAAAATGTAACTGGATTAGAATAAGTACAATGACTGCTTAGGAGCAGTAGTAGGAGTGATAGTAAGCCTACTTTCAATAACATAGAAATAAAGGCCTTGATTGGTAAGGCACAGGTTCTTAAAGGCCTTGATAAGTAAGGCACAGGTTCTTAATTGAAGTTGAGCAGCAGTTGATACATCTTGAATAAATGACAAACTGTCATAATGTATATGGGAACATGGGAACATCAGGGCAGCAGTGACCATAACCTAATCTATTCATTACTCAGCCTGCACATCACAATGCCTTAACATGTACATCCAGTTGATTGCATATTGCACATTGTAAATATTTTTCAACACATTGCACATTTCATTTTAACTTATCTATTTTTTTACTTTCTATTCTATTTTATATATACTGTTTTATATTGGACAGAACATTCCTTTGCTCTACTTAGTATTTAGAATGTATCTTAGGTAAATATTGTTAATCTTTATCTTGTTTATCTAATTTAACTCTATATGTTTTTGTTTTAACTGCACTGTGGGCCAGAGATAAACGCCATTTAGATTCTGATGTATGTCTTGCATATATCAGAACTGACAATAAAAGACTTTGACTTAGAATTTGAACAGCATTGATACATTTGAAGAAATGAAAACGTAGGAATAAAAAAATAACAGCTGTCTAGAGCTAGAAGATTGAAGTGTAGATGTGAAAGCCTTACCTGTGGGTATGACACCTTGCTTCTAACCCTGTGATGGGCTGTTCCATGTTATATAAGGCCAGCAGAGCTCCTATCAGTTTGATAATCTCATACAAAAAACATTTACCGATGCACAAGCTGCTGCACTCTCAGCATTATGCAATGCAACATAAATAGTTAGGAGAAGACAACGCGCCACAGACAGATTACTAGTCAAAATTGATTTCATTCAAGTTTTTAAAGAAAATCATAATAATCGATTTGATGGGGTTTCCAACCAACATGCTGATCTTTAATTGACATTTTGGACAAAATAAAAGTTAGGGGGCCCTTGAATATCTTCAATCAACCCCAGAAATGTTCAGTGTCAACATCATGCAGTTCATTTTATAAAAAAACAAATTGAAAAAAATAGGGATACAAGGAAAATACATCCACAATCAATGATGGTCATCATGAACTCATCTCAGGAGTAGTATTTTTTAAGGAGAGAAAGCTTATGATTTACTGTGCAAAGATGGAATATTAATTAAAATTAAAAAAAATGGACTATCGAGTAAAAGTTCAAATGGCAGAAGGAATATTGTTGAATGACTGATGATGTTTTATGATAATATTGGGCAATAGGGAGGCCATTGTTAGCTGACATATAGGCACTGTGGAAAAGCAGGAATTGTGAAACAGTTTAATGTAACTATTTAAAGAGTGGAGCAGATTTTGTTTTTACAAGGAAGAATACTCATTAATGTGTGGCTTGGAGCTACGCTAAAAAAATACTCCATAGAATTGAAAGTAAGTGTAAAAAAAAGAAAAGAAAAACAAATTAAAATGTAATACTAAGATACTTGAAGCTGAGGTGTCAGTGGGTTAAGGACTTGTGTGGCATCTAACTGTGATAGGGACAAATGGAGGTAAAACAAGCACAAGCATGAATAATGTGTCAAAACAGCACCGTGCCAACAGCATTTTTTTATTTTTTTATTTAACCTTTATTTAACCAGGAAAGTCCCATTGAGATTAAAAACCTCTTTTTCAAGGGAGTCCTGGCCAAGATCCGAGATCCGAGATGTGTGCCAATAAGGCGAAAAACAACAATAAATCCCAATAGGGCTATTTTTTTCCTTTAGTCCTATCAAAATGACACTTTACACAATGAAAGTATCCATGATAATTAACATTATTTGTATTACAAGTTTCTTTGAAATTTCATTTTAATATGCAAATGAGCTATACACTAATCGTACATGCCCAAAATAAACCCAAATAGGCTTAATTTTTTCCTTTACTCCTACCACAATAACACATTACATAGTAAAAGTATACAAGAAAAGTAACTTTTTTTATTACAAGTTTCTTTTTAAATGCATTTGAATATGCACATGAGCTCCACACCTATTGAATATCCAATCATCCAAAAGTTTGTGAACCCTGAGCTGCATTGGTTAACAATTTAACCAATGAAGCTCTGGGTTATGTTTACCTGCTCAATAGCAGGTAAACATTAGCCTGGCACCGCCCACCTACTACTTGCGCTCAATTTTAATTTCCCTTCAGTAGTCAGTCTGGGTGCGCGGTATATTCTTAGGTTTTCTCCGGACAGATTTCTGCCGGTCCAATCAACGAACAGAAGGAGTGGCTCAGAAGCCTGCGCATGACATGGTTGGTTGGCAGATCCAGAGTGGCACTGGGCAGATCCAATAGTTTTAAACTTTAACAGACATCCGCCTTCAAGTGAGTTAACGTTTGTCCATTGAGCGATTCCAGACCTTCTGTACAAATTAAATTAAGTGCTATGGTCTGGTAGAACCAGGCTAGGTAAACATAATCAGGTGGGCCAAATTGAGTGATGAAATGGACCAATGTAATGAGAGATCTTTAGGGAAGAAATTGGGTGGCACTAGATAAAACAGAGATAAAACCAGGTCAGTGTAGGCCCACCAAAGTGAACCCATACAGATCAGACATGCTAAAAGGGAAAACAATCTCAGAGGATCTCAGGAAGAGAGATGTGATGTTGCACATTTGTCTGGGGACAGCTATCAATTAATTTATTTGGTTCTTGTGCCATAAACAGCTTGTGTGAATGCAGTTTGGACAATGAGCACATCTGCATCGTGCTTTGCATGGTTTGTGATACACCATTTTTTGTCTTACAAGTTTCTTTGAAAATGAATTTGAATATGCAAATGAACTATGCACTAATCAAATGTAGGCTACCCAAAACATATCCGCATAGGCTTAATTTGAACCTTTACTCCTACCACATTAAAATAAAACACAATGACACAATGAAAGTCTAAATGAAAAGTAAAACATTTGTATTAGAAGTTAACTTATAATGGTCAAGGCTTTCCAGAAGGGGTTGGTTGAACGTCAGAACAGGGGTCACATCATACTGCAGAGCTTGAGTTGCCACAAACCTCAATGTTGAGTATATGCAGGATTCATCACTGGGATCAAGATCAATCATTGGAAGGAATGTTACTGAAGCTCTCCCAGGGTGTTCATCTAGAAGATGCAGGATCTGCATCATACCAGACCATGATGGCCTTGGAGAGTGAAGGAGTAGGGATGTCTTCCACAAAACATCCAGCTGTGATGTTTTGTTATCGGCTGGCAACAGAGCCAGTGGCTGATACTCAATAGGTTCACGTATAGGAGGAATCATAAAGTACTGAATGTGTATGCGACCAACCGCAGCAATATCTGCAGCAGTCACTTGGATCTTTAAAGGAAAAAATGAAGCCTATGCGGATATATTTTGGGTAGCCTATATTTGATTAGTGTATAGCTAATTTGCATATTAAAATTAATTTTCAAAGAAACTTGTAATATAAAAATGGTGTATAACAAACCATGCAAAGCACGATGCAGATGTGCTCATTGTCCAAACTGCCATTGCCTCTGCCAGAACAAAAGACAGTCTCAGTAGGTGATGACACAGACTTGTTAGTACTCTTGTTGCATCATGCTGATCTGAATGCACACAAGCTGTTTATGGCACAAGAACCAAAGAAAGCAACAAAAACAAGACGGATATGGTGCATAAAGTAGACAAAGGAGTTACTTGGTCCCAAGGTGTGTGACATCTCTTCTTTCTCCATGCCATTTCAGGCTGTGATTCTACATCTCGTCTATTTGGCATAGGAAAGGGAATGGCACTAGCCTGGAAATCCAGACCTGCCACTAGGCGCTGGCAAATTAAATGTGCTGCGCCTGTTGGTCTGGGCACTCTCCATTGAAGCTCATTAAATATGTCAAGAAATCCTGAGCTACGTTTCAATTGGTTCTATCTGATATGGGCGGGCCAGAGCCCTATGTATGTTGCTCTGGGGCGGACGTAAACGGATGACGACAGTGTGCCGTCGAAGCCGTTATAGTAAACATCAAAGATAGCTGCGGATATGTTGTTTGAGTTTGAGACTGCTTTGGCCTCGACCCTTAACGATTTGGAAGAAGGCACTCAAATCTTTCATTAGCAAGTAAGAGGAATGTTCTGTTTTGCCGACCGACCACGCCAAAAGTTTAATTTAACAGTTAATCGCGCTGTTCGCTAAACGAACGGGGCTTAATACGTCACATTGTTCATTGCTCTGATTGGTTGTAGTGCTATCAAATTGCGTGCAGTGGCATTTGAAGAGACAAATCTAATTCATGAGAGGCACCTGTTATACCCCTGGCAGGTAAGCCAGGCAGTTTTTCAGGTTAGAGGCCAGTCTAAAAGCAACATTGCCATCACCCATTGGCAGTAAGATGATTGGATATTCAATAAGTGTGGAGCTCATGTGCATATTCAAATTCATTTAAAAAGAAACCTGTAATACAAAAAAAGTTACTTTTCAAGTATACTTTTACTATGTAAAGTTTTATTGTGGTAGGAGTAAAGGAAAAAATTAAGCCTATTTGGGTTTATTTTGGGCATGTACGAGTAGTGTATAGCTCATTTGCATATTAAAATTCATTTTCAAAGAAACTTGTAATACAACGTTTTTTTAATTTTCATGGATACTTTCATTGTGTAAAGTTTCATTTTGATAGGACTAAAGGAAAAAAAATAGCCCTATTGGGATTTCGCCTTATTGGCACACATCTCGGATTGATGAGAATTAAACATATTTCCTCAACTAGGATTTCTTAGGACTTTTAGTATGTTGTTCTGGACACCTCATAAAAATTATCTGAGCTTAAAAAAAAATAGTATCTAGTATCGAGTATTAGGCTACTTCAAATACTAGCCCACGTTGTCAGGTTTGAACATATAGCCTACACACCTACACACACACACACACACACACACACACACACACACACACACACACACACACACACACACACACACACACACACACACACACACACACACTCGGAAACATTGGAATACTTACGTTGTCTCCTATTCGTGTGTTTGTATTTTTTCTTTGTAGGCTACATATACGTTTTGTAGGGCTATTTTGAGAGCCACGGTTGGATGGAGCGGCAGGCTATTAGTTCAAACTCCTGGTCAGTGGGTGGCGGTGCTGCACCTGAAAGCGGCTCAGTAGGCTTACATCAGAAGAAGACGATGCGGAGGACGCCTGTGTTTTCGATTCGCAATACTGCTTTACTTTTCTTGGGAGTTTCTACGGTTTACTTCGTATGGAATTTAAAGGGTAAAACAAATATAATGGGACAAATTGCAGTGTATGAACTATTCTCACTCATGTTATTCGTGAAAGCAGTGTGTGAGATTTTAGAGTGGCGGTAAGTGTAAAGCAACTGTTCAGTGTGTGTATGTTCGCAGGGAGGATGAGTGACCGGACGCTGGACTATTTGTTGAGTCGGAGTCATATAACGCGGAGGGACGGTGCGGAGGTGAGATGGTCGCACGCTGTCAACAGCAGGAGCAGGTTGACGGAGAGCCTCACAGGTAGAGACACTCACCTGTCACCTCGTCACTGTCTGAGTCCATCACTGTGTTCCAACTTCCAATAGTTCTACTTCCATACTATTCAGTTGCCAGTTAAATATTGAGAATGTCCCAACAGGCAACATCCGCATCAAATGCAGTAGCATAATATTCCACAAATACCACGATGACATGTGAAAGTCGTTCTCCTTATCCGTGTCTTCCAGTCCAATCAAGAAGATGCTGTGTGCTCTGTTCAACCAGGATCAGGCCACCACACTGCCTATTAGACTGTAAGCATGTGAAGGAGGCCGACAGCTGAAACTATCTCTGCTTTCCAATCCCCATACTTCCATACTATTTAGTATGCCAGAAAAAGATTTAGGATGTCCCAATACATCACGTCAATTGTAGTATTCTGAAAATACATAAATAACCCACTAACTCCAATAGCATTTTGGAGTATTCATCTTTATTCTTGACATTTCTCAACATAATGAAAACAAATCTTCCTTATCTGATTTTTTTTCCTCTCCTGTGGCCCTTAAACTCTTCTGTACTTTAGTATGTAGTGAAGTAAAAAGACTAAAACTCTTCTGTACTTTAGTATGTAGTGTAGTAAAAAGACTAAAACTCTTCTGTACTTTAGTATGTAGTGTAGTAAAAAGACTAAAACTCTTCTGTACTTTAGTATGTAGTGTAGTAAAAAGACTAAAACTCTTCTGTACTTTAGTATGTAGTGTAGTAAAAAGACTAAACCTCTTCTGTACTTTAGTATGTAGTGTAGTAAAAAGACTAAAACTCTTCTGTACTTTAGTATGTAGTGAAGTAAAAAGACTAAAACTCTTCTGTACTTTAGTATGTAGTGTAGTAAAAAGACTAAAACTCTTCTGTACTTTAGTATGTAGTGTAGTAAAAAGACTAAAACTCTTCTGTACTTTAGTATGTAGTGTAGTAAAAAGACTAAAACTCTTCTGTACTTTAGTATGTAGTGAAGTAAAAAGAAAAAGTATGTGATTTGGAACGCAGGGAAAGAGTCAAATGTTTTAAGCAAGACCAAATTTATCCTAAGCTATTTTCTTTAACCGATTTAATCGTTTGAATAAGTGTGAGGGTTTCTTGCTTTTCTCATTTTTTTTTAGTTTTTTATCATCGTAAATCTCAAATATTTGTGTTTTTGACTGCTGTTGGGCCGACAGCAAAATACATAGTAAGACATCACTGTAGGCTCTGCCAAGCTGTGATGGACATTTTTCTTATCCTGACATTTTGTAGACCAGAAATCTAATGGATTAATAATGAAAGAAATTAGCAGATGAATAGTTAGTTTTAGCCCCAGTGTGGAGATGTATCAGTGCAGACAGGGACACACTGGATCAAAGCCTATAGGCTGTGTATTAACACCAGATTATTTTTTCAGAGATTCACAGTACGGACCGGAAGCAGATCGCGAGGAGATTTTCAGTGATTTGACAAAAAGTGATTTTGTCAAGAAAGATTCTCCAGAATGACTCCACCTCCAAGTGTGTATTGGAGGTTCCCCATCCCCATTGAAAAATAATATGCAGGATTTTTTTGGTTTTTCAAAACATAAGAATGTTTATTCCGAGAGCAAAGTGGCTGTTTTGAGCTAAGCTCCTACAAAGTTCTTTTTTCGAAAACTCGTTTTGAGATGCGGAAGTAAAATTGTATCACAAAAACGGCCCAAGAGGCCACTTGTAGTGTAGATATATATATATAAAAAAATATTAAAATATTTTATTAGAAATGTTTACCTATATGATTCTTCACTGCAGTATCTAACTTCCAATACGCACTGCTCACAACTACTGTGCACGTACATGGCTCCCTCCAGCTCAGCCATTTTGTTGCTTTTATCAGATTCCACATAATGAAGTTTATCCGATCATAAAGCAATACAGTGGGACCACAGTGACAAACACATGTAAAAGCATTAAATTATATACAATTATTTAAGTTTTTAAGTAATGCAAGCGAAAGGAGCCTGACCAAGAACTGAGTGTGAATATACTTTTCACTAGGTCGAAATTTCTGTGTTATAAATCCTTTTTTGGGATTGGGTTTATGTTTTAATATGTTGAGAAGCTGGAAAAAATAAGTTTCCATGATTTTCAAACCTTTTGAGATGCACCTGTATGTGTGTGTGTCTGTGTGTGTATGATGCTGTGTCAGAGACACTGATTTGTCACATCGTATTTCATTACAATACATTGACAGCATATACAGAGACATATTGTAGTGTTGTTCTGTTTTAACCCTTAGGTCCCACTCATATGATTGAGGCAGACATCATCATGAGAGGACATGATACCAAGGAGCCAATCATGGCCCATCCCCCTGACACAGATAGTGACATCACACTGAAGGAGTGGCTGGAAGCAGTGAAAGCACAAGACAAGGGAATCAAACTAGACTTTAAGAGGTGAGAGCCAACGCATCCTCCCTGTAGACAGTGTATGCTTGTGTGTAGGAGTATAACGACAAATTCATATGAATCCATATATCCATTCATTGGCGAAAGATCGAATCACATCGATGCTACTCCCACACATCGATGCATATCGCTGTCTTTAAAATATGCTTTTATTTTGACAATCTCCCGGCTGCACGTCTGTGAGTGACGTGAGTAAAGTGAATAAAATGGAAAAAGTTTATAAAAATGTAACAGTTGGTATTAAGAAAGCATGATATCGTCTCATATTGATCGCAGTCCTCGAATCGAAATTTAATCAAAGTTAAATCGCGGCATACTTTTTAATATCGGCAAATCGGCACGTATATTGTTGTCCAATTAATTGATCTTAATTCCAGGGTCATGAAATTCCTTGAATTTTTTTTTCCAGTCCTGGAAATTGTTTAGAAATAACTGAATGTTTTGGAAAAGTTTTGAATTTAATTTTTATTGAGCCATATTATTGTGAAACAGGACTACCTACTTTGAGATACTTAAATAAGGTTATGGAAATTGTGTAAAATCAAATGTAATGGGAAAGTTTTCAAAATGTATTGGTATGTACAGTATGTGTGGGGAACCCTGTATATTGTACTGTGATGGAACCAGCGATTCCCAGCCCTAGTTGTGTATGTGGTGTGAACCCTGTGCTATCCTGTCCACTCAGCCTGGAGGCAGTGTCTCCCTCTGTGGCCCTGCTGGAGGGGGAGCTGCTAGCTGAGCCGGGGGGCCGTCCTGTGTGGATCAATGCTGACATCCTCCCTGGTCCTGGGGGCCAGGCCACACCTCTGGAGCCCCAGGCCTTCCTCTCTGCTCTGGACAGTCTGCCCGCTCACAGTGTGCTGTCTCTGGGCTGGACTACAGGATGGACAGTGGGGACTGAGAACCCAGGTGCACACACACACACTTCACTGCCACTGCCTGTGCTTACATGGAGACATTTATTCTACTCAAAATAGAAGAAAAAAAGGGGATTTATTTTGATTTCATTCAGATTGAAAAGTTGAGAAGACACAGCAAGCCAACAGGAGGCCTTTATGGTGCTTGTTAGTACTTGACCCCCAATACTGGACCTTTGAGGTCAATATCAGTATCAATATTTGAAAGCCTAAATCACATGGTATTAGCAATACATTTTGGACAATGGAAAAGATGAGAATCAACAATTGTCTGTAAGCTTTCTGATTTCCCTATCCTGTGTATGACAACAACTGAAGATGCAGATCTTCTCAAACAATGGTTTGGTTAGGATTAAAAATAAGAGCTCTGTATGAGTCCTTTTTTTAAAGGCTCAGACAAGTCTGAACACAGCTGATGACTGTAGTTTTTGTTTTTGTTGTTCTATTCTGCAGGTTACAGCTGGGATATGGTGCGTGGTATGGAGGACATCTGTAGAAGCCTTGAACATCCAGTCACCTTCCCAGTGCGAGCAGCTCTCCTGGCCCAATCCTTCTCCCAGCTCACCTGGCTGCTGCAGCAGTCCCACAGGTCAACATCACACCGTTACATCCTCCTTCTCTTACCTCTGTGTTTCCCATAAACACGGCACGGCAAGCCACCAGCTTCTACATACTGATAAGCCTTAGTTTTGGAAGGCTATACACACATCACAGTTAACCACCAGCACTTAAAAGTATAGCACCTCAAAATAATAAATGATCTGACTTACTGGTTGTTGGATCAGCTAAACCTAACCCTGCACTTGACAGTAGTCTTAAGAATAAAATGCACAGGCACCATTGTGATGCTCTTTAAGTGTTCACTTCCTGTTGCAGCTACTGCTTGCAAGAAGGCAGAAAATACTGCAGGCAAGTTTGACTAGAAAATATCTAGTAATAATAATGATTTTCCATCATTTCTAGCCCCCACCATGCTGTGCTTTGATTGTGTGAAAGGTCCTGATCAAGACAACAAAGATCCCCAGTTGTCAGAATAGCATTGAATGTAACGCTGTATGTAGCCACTCAAGTTTGTATCTTAAGTTTTCACAATACTATGGCATTCTTCCTATCAGTTGGGTGTTTAAAAAGCTCCTCTTAAGCTGGTGACAATACCGAATGTGGAAAAAGTATCAAGTAACTTGGGGGAGAGGGGTGTTGTGTATCAATAATGGGTTTCAACACAGATATTGAGGTCGGTAGGTCATCTTTACCTGGTGAATAATGCAGTTTCAAGGGGATCTGTTTACATTTGCAGAGCCTGCAGTTACTTTACAAAACAAATGTACTTTACATGTCATACTTTCTATTGAATCATTCAAACTCCCGCCGGTGATAAGACTTCCTTGTGCTGTGTATCTGCAGGAGCAAGCGGCGAAACAGAACAGCTTAGTATCATTACGTGCTTTTAGATGCTTTATGCATAATGTATAAACAGTCCATACTATTAACAATGAATTCATGTATGTACATTCCAGAGTTACTTATCTGGATAAATTAGAAAGGAAACATTAAATAGACAGATTTCTGAACAGAGTCTTGTGTTACATAACCGGTACTGCAGCCAGACTCTACTATTCAAGACAATGTAGTTGCATTCAGATGTCGCCAAACCCAAATTCCTTCCTAGTGATGCTTTGAATAAACAAAAATGATTTCTGACTTAACAATGTTAATAGCTTAGATAAAATGTACCTTTTCATTAAAGGTTTGTACTTTCCCCATGTTGCTGACAGGTACACTCTAACAGTGTGGACGGGTCAGAATGACCAGTTCCCACTCCAGGACCTGCTGCCTTACAGGAAAGAGTTTGACCTCAGTAGGATCTACTACGACCTGCCAGACCTTATGAGGACACAGCTAGCTTTGACTTGACCAGACACTATGTGACAGTCCACCAGGAGCACACAGTGACACCGCTGTGGGAACCATTGCATTGAGAGAGGTGGAAGTGAACTGTAAATGGACTTCACTATAGTGTTTTTCCCTGGTTGTTCACAGACCCAAAACGATTTACCTTGTTTTGAACACATTCACCCAATCACACACACACATGCATACACCTATAGCAGCAGCTACCACGCAGGGTGCTAGCTTACTTTCCGGGGGCAATTTAGGGCTCAGTGTCTTGGCCTAGGGATGCTTTGACATATGGCGGGGAAACAGGGGATCGCCAGTGGACGATCGCCCTACCCATTTTTCCACTGTGACAGCTGTACGATCAAGTAAGATTCAATCACAAAATGTAAAAACCAATTTCCAAATTCAATGTTATTCTGAGACGTAAACTGTTTCTTTTACAGCAAATGTTATAATAAGGGTAACACTTTACTATAAGTAACACACAATCGTTATTAAAATAATAAAAAATATGTAGTAGGTAATGCATAACTATGAAGTTGTAACTGAAACTATGTAGTAGTTACTACATTTTGTGTACCTTATTGTAAAGTGTTACCTATAATAAAGTATTTAAACAAGTGTGTTTCAGTTTTTTGTACAAGTATATGACATATTCTGCTGTTTTGTATTTTAATTGCTTAAATAAAGCACTTAGTAAAATGAGAGTGGGTAGTGCGGACACATTTCCTTCACTGAGAGGCGAGCGGGCAGAGAGGAGGCGCAGCGTTCTGTCAGGCAACACAACAAGCGGGTGCACTCCTGTGAAAGTATAGCCTATTGTAGATGTTTTTAGTTATTTATTCTATAGTAGTACTTCTTTGTCCTCCAACAGGTGCATTTCCCCAGGACGCCCTCTATATGTAAAAACGTGTATGGCCGTTAAGGTTGCACCATGGAGGGGGCCCCGCTTAGCCTGGTGCTACCAGACCATCGTACTTCCTTTCATTTGTACAGAAGGTCTGGAAGTGCTGTAATTGGCAAACGTTCACTCACTTGGAGAAGGGTGTCTGTTGAAGTTTAAAACTATTGGATCTGCCCAGTGCCACTCTGGATTAGCCAACCAATCGCATAACGTTTGGTCATCACGTGTGTCATGAGTCGGCTTATGACGGTGCGTTCCAGCTGTACAGGAAACTCGGAAATTTCCGACTTCACTACAGGTCTATGGATCTACCGGTACCTGGCAACGGTAACTTGCTAGAGCCTAACGTTTAGTTATTTGGATGAGAAAGGTTGTCGGCGTCCATACTTTCCCGAGCAGATGCACTGGAACACAGACAGGTCAGAACTCGGAACTACCATGTCGGAAATTTCCCAGTTCCGAGTATAAAGGAATGCAGCATTCAACTGAAACTGGAGCGCGACTTCGACGTCATCATTCTCAGCCACTTCCTCTGTTCGCTAATTGGACACTCCAAAATTTGTTCGAGCAAAATCCCACCCCAGCCCCAGACTGAGGTTGCATTCCGAATCGCATACTTTCTACTATATAGTATGTAGAAAAAAGATTTAGGATGTCCCGATTCTTGTGGCCAGATTTAGGATGGTTAGAATACCCGGATGGTCTACTTCATGCGGCCAAGATTGTTAGTGTTGAAAAGTGCATCCTATTTGGGCGATTCTGACCCACAATCCAGTGCGCACGTGAAGTGACGTAACATCGACGAAGCCTATAGGTCCATGTTATGAAAACAAACGGGGATGCGACGGATATAAAAGCAAGAGGCAAGATCAAGGCGCAATGTTATGATGAAATAAGAGAGAAAAGTACGTCCCAATAGTATGCCTACTGCATCCTAACTAGATTCTTTTTATCGTCAGATGTAGTATGTAGAATAGAAAAAAGAAAGAGTATGCGATTCGGAACGCAACCTGACTACTGAAGGGAAAATTAAATTTGGGCGGAAGTAGGTGGGCGGGCAGAGCCAGGCTAGGCCCCGCTCCTATGTAGATATAAAAGACTGAAGAACACTGAAGGTTGAGTGTTATAGCCTACTGAGGTGTTGCCATTGGCAACTATGTACATGATAAAAAAACGAGTATTTCAGCACGTTGTAGCTTTTCAAGGATACATATTTACTAGTTGGCAAGTTAGATAAAAGGTTTTTCTAAAAGTTGTGTAATACCCTTTTTTAACAGTGATATGCAGTACATTCCAACTTCAAAATGTGTCTATTTTACCATGAATATATTATTTATAGCTTGTAAATAATAAATGAGCCTCTAATAACTAATCATTTCTAAAATAGTGATAAAAATACAACTATTTAAAACAATACAATGTTATAAATGCTCAGAATATATTCCACACAAACATCTTTTGTATTACAAAATTGGTTTTAAAATGGTAGATTGGATGTTTATTGAGGTGTGCTTCTTTCGCTGCAGTGTACTTTCTTTAATCCAAGCTCATTCTCAAAGATGGATATTTCTGTCATATTTCAGCAATTCTCAATCCTCTGACTTTAAATGAGGAAATATGTTGTTACTTTATCACAGAGAACACAAAGACAGACAAGGGATGTCTGGGGAAGTCATGAGATTAAATCCACATGTATTCGGCATGACACTATTAATGCCAAAGTAAACTGTATGACATGCTTCAAGTTATAAACTCATCAAATATTGTTTTGTTAAACAACCATGTAACCTTAGCTTGAAAGATCATTCATGACCTCGTAAACAGCAGTTTGAAAAAAAAAGAAAAAAAAATCTCACTTGTGTCCAAATAGTTCCACTACATTTCATGGCCTGCCTCTGCAGATAGGGTTGCTCAGTTGTCATGGAGATGGTTTACTTGGTAAATTTTTTTTTATTTCTATTTCATAAAAGTGAATCATTCTTTATCTACTTTTATGTATTGTTTTATCTATTTTCCCCTTATTTACTTTGCAATGAACTGGTTTGAAATAGACCTTATTGAAAATCAAGTTAGAGGAAGAGAGACCCTGCCCGGAGGAAGCCTGGGGCCCCCGTCTGGAGCCAGACTCTGACTGTTGTCTGTGCATTTGCACCGAACAGCAGTTCGGGGTATTCGGCCTACTTGGAGACCCTGAATGGAGTCCTGCATGGGGCTCCGGTAGGGGACTCCATAGTTCTGCTGGGAGACTTTAACGCGCACATGGGCAATGATGGAGACACCTGGAGAGGCATGATTGGGTGGAACGGCCTCCCCGATCTGAACTTCTGTGCTGGTCATGGTTTGTCTATAATGAACACCATGTTTGAACATAAGGATGCTCATAAGTGTACATGGTACCAGAGCACCCTAGGCCGAAGGTCGATGATCGATTTCATGATCGTATCATCTGATCTGAGGTTGCATGTTTTGGACACTCGGGTAAAGAGAGGGGCGGAGCTGTCAACTGATCACCATCTGGTTGTGAGTTGGGTCAAAGGGTGGGGGAAGACTCTGGACGGACCTGGTAAGCCCAAACGGGTAGTGCGGGTGAACTGGGAACGTCTGGCGGAGGCCCCTGTTCAATATATTTTCAATTTGCACTTCCGGCTCAGCTTTTCTAGCATCCATGTGGAGCGGCGGGAAACTGTGGTCTCAAGGTCTTAGGTGCCTTAAGGGGCGGTAACCCTCGAACACCGTTGTGGACCTCGGTGGTCAGGAAAGCCGTCAGACTGAAGGAGTGCTTCCACTATATGGTATCCCACGGGACTCCAGAGGCAGCTGCAAGGCACCGACAAGCCCGAAGGGCTGCAGCCTTTGCCCGTGTCAGAGGCAAAGCAGCGTGTGTGGGAGAAGTTCGGAGAAACCATGGAGAAGGACTTTCGGTTGGCACCCCTAAGTCCAAATAGTCTAACTGATGTAGGCTAGGATATACCAGTCCCCTCCAAAAGTATTGGAACAGTGAGGCCAATTCCTTTATTTTTGCTGTAGACTGGAAACATTTGGGTTTGACACCAACATGTGAATATGAGACAATAGATCAACATTTCAGCTTTCGTTTCCAGGTATTTACATCTGGATCCGATACACAACTGAGAAGATAGCATTATTTGAAAAGGAACACCACATTTTTAGGTGAGCAAAAGTATTGGAACAGATACACCTAAAATAAATTAAAGTAAATAAGACTTAATATTTTGTTGCAAATCCTTTGCTTGCAATAACTGCATCAAGCCTGTGACCCATTGACATCACATAACTTTTGCATTCTTCTTTTGTCATGCTTTTCCAGGCTTTCACCGCAGCCTCTTTCAGTTGTTGTTTGTTTACTCTCTTCAGTCTCCTCTTTAGCAGGTAAAATGAATTCTCCATAGGGTTTAAGTCTGGAGATAGACTTGGCCAGTCTGAAACCTTCCATTTCTTGCCCCTGATTAACTCCTTTTTTTGTTTTTCAGTGTGTTTTGGGTCATTATCTTGCTGCATGATGAAGGATCTTCCAATCAGTTTGGTTGCATCTTTCTTTAAATTGCCAGACAAAATGTTTCTATAAACTTCTGAGTTCATTTTGCTGTTGCCATCATGTGTTACATCATCAATGAAGATTAATGAGCCCATCCGAGAAAAAGCCATACAAGCCCAAGCCATGACATTGCCTCCACCGTGTTTCACAGATGAGCTTGTATGTTTGGGATCATGAGCAGATTCTTTTTTTCTCCAAACTTTAGCCTTTCCATCACTTTGGTCAACGTTCATCTTGACAGCAACACAGTAAGTCTCAGAAGTCTACAGAAACATTGTTTCTGACAATTTAAAGAAAGATGCAACCAAACTGATTGGAAGATCCTTCATCACGCAGCAAGATAATGATCCAAAAAAACTGCAAAAACAACAAATTAGTTCATCAAGGGCAAGAAATGGAAGGTTTTAGACTGGCTAAGTCAATCTCCAGACTTAAACCCTATAGAGCATGCATTTTACCTGCTAAAGAGGACACTGAAGAGAGTAACCCCCCAAAACAAACAGCAACTGAATGAGGCTGCGGTGAAAGCCTGGAAAAGCATCACAAAAGAACAATGCAAAAGTTTGGTGATGTCAATGGGTCACAGGCTTGATGCAGTTATTGCAAGGGAAGGATTGCAACAAAATATTAGGTCTTATTCACTTTAATTTATTTTAAGTCTATCTGTTCCAATACTTCTGCTCACCTAAAAATGTGGTGTTCCTTTACAAATAATGCTTTCTTCACAGTTGTGTATCAGATACTAATACCTGGAAATGAAAGCTGAAATGTTGATCTATTGTCTCAAATTCATATTTTGGTGTCAAACCCAAATGTTTCCAGTTTACAGCAAAAATAAAGGAATTGGCCTAACTCTTCCGATACTTATGGAGGGGACTGTAATTGAAACAGCATATTATAAAATCCTTTAAGACATTGGCCTCGGACCAGGATTTGGCTCTGCCCGCCTACCTACTTCCGCTCAAATTTCATTTTCCCTTCAGTAGTCAGTCTGGGGCTGCGGTGTATTCATGGGTTCCTGCTCAAACAGATTTCTGCCGGTCCAATCAGCGAACAGCGTGCCTAGGGCCCATTTCCACTAGGGGGCCCAGTGAGAAGGATAAAAAAAAATATATTTTTTATTTTTTTTAGTAGTGTGTTTGATATTAACATCATATTATGCAAATGTAAGTTATCATACAAAAAAAGGAATACAATGTTTTGGTCTGGATAGTTAATAGCCTAATAATTGAATCAGTTCATCCGAGGTTAACTTATCACTCGGTATTGAGTTTATTTTAAAAAATTGGAAATGGGACTGCCCTCAGTTGCCCATGCACTGTGTATAGTCTATAGCCTATTTCAGCCTCATCTGTGGAAAAAAAGATAGCTGGACAACAGAGTTCTTCTGCTACGTTCCCCTCACTGCATTTAAATGCATTCATTAAATTACAGAGAAATATGTCCCATAAAAGAAAAAAAAGCACTAGCGATGAACTGGGTGTGTGAATCACATTTAACAATAGTCAATCATTTGGCCACCATAACATTGGAGAGGGGGGCCCTTATCAAATTCGGCTTAGGGCCCCATGAAGGCTTGGGCCGGCTCTGCTGCTAAAACAATTTGACGGGGGTTTCCCCCCTGGGAATGGGTCGTAAAAAGTCGGGTTGTTTTATATTCGGGGTCTTATATTCGGCCGGGACAAGCGTGTGTGCACTTGGAGAGAGAACGATGTGTCTAGAGAAAAAAAGGCACGGGAAATGGCCAAAGAGCTCCACATCCCCACTGAAATCAAAGCCTCGACTTATTATGTTGCGAGTCAATGTGTCAGAGGCACGAATCGACAAAGCGATCGACCTACCGTGGCTTTTCTGCTGTGGCAGTTGTAGTGAGGAGAGTTTGCCAACTGTGCGTTCCCTTTACGCACCAGTACCAGTGTAACGAGCGAGGCGGTTGTTTCACTTTACAGTTAGTCGGCAGTGAGATTGGGGATTGGGGTATCCAGGCTCGGGACATGCAATCAGATCGCGGAGCCTGTCCCCTCGACACCCGTTAACGTGCAGGAATCCCCTGTGATCATTTAGTTTTAAACCACAGAGTGTGTCTGTCTCACTGTGAACGACACCAACACAGCGTTTCACCGGGTGACGCGCTGCTTCGCTCAGACATTGAGTGTAGGCTCCGAGAGGCGGCGGGGGGGGGCAAGGGTGGGCCAAAAAGCAGGTGCAGAGATCCTACAAAGGCAAAAAGAATCTGCTCGCGCGCTTAGAGCGCGCTTGCATCGTCGGTGTCTCTGCCCTAATCTAACTGTCTAGTAGGCTCCGGCGCAAAGAGTCTCTTTCTCTTGCGCAGCACCAGAGAGACTTTATAGAATTGTATTTCGCTCTATCTCTCTCTTTCTCTCTCTAGGCTGTGCGCTGCATTATAATGTGTGTGATTGTGGATTGCACGGTGTGCTAGTGCGTGTATTTGCGTGTTGGTAGGGGTCCATGGCTGGTTTGTGTCCAGGGCCCGTGGTCATGTTAATCCGTCCTTGCACACTGGACTCTGCACGCACCTTACAGAAGTGCTCCTGCAGTGCGCTCACAAACAGACGTGAAGTCGCACACGGTTACGTTTCTCTTTACTCCCGTTTACAAACGCGCAACTCTTAAACAAATGAATGAGCATAATACTCTTGTGGCAGTTCAAATGTATGTAGTTTGGTCACTAAATCGTGAAGTAACCGTTTGGAGGCCCGAAAAAATGCGGTATGCCTAGTGTAATCTTTCCTCTTAATCCGGGCCTGAGAACGATGACGTCGAGGTTGTGCGCCAGTTTCAGTTGTAGTCAGAGGAAGACGATGGATAAGGATACGAGAGAAGCTATTCAGTCTGGTGTGGCAACGCTGCAGAATATCGATAAATTAAAGCCAGAGCAAAAACAAGCTATGCTGAGTTTTGTTGGTTCCTGGCCGGTCCCAGCGCAAGACATACGTCACGACCAAACGCTATGCGATTGGTTATGGCAGATCCGGAGTGGCACTTGGCAGATCCAATCATTTTAAACCTCAACAGACACCCGCCTCCAAGTGAGTGAATGTTTGTCAATTGAGCAGTTCCAGACCTTCTGTACAAATGAAATGAAGTACGATGGTCTGGTAGAACCAGGCTAGTAAGAAGTTATTTTATTTTATTGATAGCCAGGAAGTGGAGGGAAAACCCCCTGTTTCCTCTTGTTGCATTATATGCAACTTACAAACATTCTACAGTGGAAAACCACTACAGGATCGAGAGGAGATATTCACTGATTTTGACATAAAAGTGACTGTGACAACAAGCATTTTCAAGAATCGATGACACCACCTTAAAGAGAGACTTGGCGTTAAGAATTATTTATACAAAAACACATAGCTGTGCATTTTATTGTATTTTTTCAGTTGGATATGATGCAACATATCACGATAAGGTTTTGTACATACATTTAGTCATTTTGTATGTTTCATTACATAGAGCTTAAACTGACACTGCCTGGTATAATGATCTGGAAATCTGTCATGAAAAGTCAAGTCTAAAAACAGTTCATCAATGTGCAAGGCCTAAACTGCACTTAGTTTTAATAGTCCAAATGAGTTAGTATCAGCAATGGTACAGCAAAGTATGATATTGGTAAAACACATTTTGTCCTACATGCAATATTAAATGTTAGTTGCCAAAAGTTTCCTTGAAGTTGACCAGCTGTTTTATCTGCTCACTCTGCATTGAGTGGCGTCTCCTCATCATTTGCTTGGCTTTCAGATCCCTCTGGAGAAGAGGTACACAGGATAGAATGGGCTTTGAGCCTGCAAGAACACTATTAGCACCCCCAATATGTGGGATGGGAGCATGGGGATTGAGAGGAGGGAGGTACCCTGGACGAGTATGGGCGATGTGATCCAGAAGAAGGGCCGCTGAGCCTCTTCTCTCCAGCCCGGCAGCACCACGTCTCTGGACACAGTTCTCCAAGGACTCCCTGGATCCTGACAGAGTGGAGGATCTGCTGGTGACCAGCTTGTGCCTTTCTGCTCCTGCTGCTCCTGCTGCTCCTCCGTTCTTGGAGCTATGGTCTCGGCTGGCGAACTGCGGCAACTGAGAGTCAGAGCTGTAGTGGTCTATACCGATGTTCCGTCGACGGACCACATTCTGCAGACTGGAAACATTGAGTTGTCTGAGACAGTCAGAGGAATCTTCATCCACAGGACTGGATTGATGGGGGAAGGGGAGACTGTCTTGATGCAGGTATGGGTGTGAAGTAGAATGTGATGAACCTGCAGCACTGTCATATGACATCTTTCTAGCCAAGCCCCTTCTTCCACCTTCTCCCCTATTCTCATTTCCTGACATGTTCTCAAGTGCTTTCAGAAGTCCTGTTGTGTCTTTGATGTCGATGCTGTGGTGGCGTGAAACTGCTGGAGGTCTTCCATGGAAGGCCAGGCCATTGATTCTGAAGGACAACTCCTCCTCGGCTGTGACTAGCTCCTCTGTGAGAGATAAGCCCTGGCTCTGCTGAAGCAGTACGGAACTTTTGGACCACTTTTCAGAGTGCATCCTCTGGAGATTAAGTCGCTTATCTGCACCAGGAACACGCAAAGGACTAGGATGTTGGATTGGAGAACCTGGTCGAGATGTGACTAGGCCAGGCCCCAAGCCTAAATACTGGGGATCCCTTAGTCCAAGAAGGGGGCTACCAGGTTGGGGGGACACGCTTGCTGAGGAGCCTTGTGGAGGACTTCGTAGCTGGACCTCGTATGGTGACATGCTACCAGATTTTGGGGTGTAATGCAGACGCTCCTCCAGGTCAGGAGTTAGAGGTACGTCGAGGTACTGCTTTGTGGTCTGATGGCCATATGGCAGCATGTTTGTGGCGATGATTATCACCTCCTTACCCTTTGCTTTACATGCATCTAGGAGGACTCTTAGGACCTCCTTGTTTCCTGAATTGACGGCGTAAACCAATGCAGATAAGCCTGCATGGTCCTCCAAAGTTGGATCAGCTCCTCTGCTCAGCAGGAGTGACAGAATGTCCACTCCAGCTTGATCCAGGCATGCATGCATCAGGGCTGTTTTCCCCGTCTTGTCTTGAATGTTTGGATCGGCTCCATTTTCCAGAAGATACCTATTGGGAGTAAAGACCACAATCGTTACACCAGATGGTAATTCTCATCAAACAAACGTACAGCATATATATTTATTCTGGTGGAACATACCGAACCATCTTGTGTTTGGGTACGCTCTGTGAATCAGTGTGGTGGGTCTTGCAGGACACCATCAGTGGTGTCTGACCATGTTCATTACTCTCATTGATGTAGGCCCCTCCCTCCAGGAGCAGGCGAGTCAGACGCAGACGACTCAGATGGACAGCCTTCAGCAGAGAGTTTCCATCGGTCCAAACCTCTGTTGACTCATCCATTTTTAAGATCTGCTCTGCCTCCAAAACCCCCTTCAGTGTGTTCGATGAAGAATGGTCACTTGTTTGTCCAAAGCATCACAAAACATGGTGCCTGCAACAGAGGCAGAGGAAAATTCAAACACTGCCCAGATTAAGAATCACTTACTGCTTTTTAAATGCTCTGTTTTTTTAAGAATATGTATTGTGTGTGTGTGTGTGTGTGTGTGTGTGTGTGTGTGTGTGTGTGTTTCCTGTGCAATGACAATAAAGTATATTCTATTCTTCTATCCTATTCATTCCATTGTCCGGGGTAGTCCGTCAGGTTAGCAGTATTTGGTGGCTTTAAACTGCTGATCATTAAACACCAACACACCTTCAGATAAACTGCAGACATAATTGGTTTCTTGTACATGTTCTTTTCTTCATGATTCTATATTTTAGTACTGTCATGCTGTATATACATGACCTTGGGGAATATAATGGCACAATTCAGACAATGAAGTGTAAGTGTTTTTCCACTAGACTAAGTTATAAGTGTAGCCATTTTTACAGGTTATTCTTTTGGTTCCGTAGCACAATTTGGATGAAGATGATGTACTAACTTAAAATTCCTGGTATTTTCAAAGGGAGCAAATACAGCTGGCAACACAGCAAACACAAAATGTGCAACTTGTGTGTTTAGATAAGGTAAGTAGTGGGGTAGTGTCAGCAGGTGCTATATTCCCATACAAGCTAAACGAAATATGTGTGTTCTATCCTGTAATATTTTCTTACAAATCATCTCTTCATTTCCTCATTCAGGACAGAGCAACCAGAGGTTAGCACCCTTACATTAAAGCTCCCATATTGTGCAAATGCACTTTTCCGATGTTTTTGAACATAATTATGGGTCTACGGTGTGCCTACAGACTGCCAAAGTATCAAAAAAAGAAAGCTCTCTCCTTTTCTCACTCTCCCCTTTTCTGAAACCCTCCACCCCTACCCCCAATATACTCCAGTCAGAATTCTCCCCGTTTCTGACGTCAAAAACTGGAAAGCCAGAAGCTTCCACTGTGCAGTCCACCCCCCTATTTCTTATTGGTCCACGGCCCCGAGATCCTCTCGAAAAATATTCCTTCACCCCCATGTTGTTTGCTTGTTGCTAAGCGACAAGATGCCTGTAGTACGGCAAAAAATGATGAGTGTTGCATAATCCACTAATTTATCTTAACCACAGCAGCCTCGTTTTTAATAACACAACGGATAGGAAGCTACTTGTGCTTTTTTTCAAACAGTGAAACTGAAATAATTGTTTTTATTGGTATTTTTGCCTGACTGGTGTATAGCTATTAGCTTTGGGACAAGCATTCAGCTTTTGCTCATAAAAACATATTTCTATTCCCCACACCAGTCTGGAAATGCCTCGTTTTTAATAGGACAAAGGATTGGAAGTTATACTGAAGAAGTCTGACTTTGAAGATAATTTTTTCACCGATTTTAGTGGTATTGTTAGCAGCTAGCTCCCGAGCTAGCTTCGCAGTAGCCACCATCTTTTGCAGCATTTTTATTGTGAACATGCCGTTTCCATTAGCGTGTGGCTGTCAGTGCATCTGTATGAACATAGTCTTTCATGTAGACAAGGATAGGTCATGTCAAACTGTTCAAAGTGCGTTACTAGCCCTAGACTTGGTTCTTCTCATGGGTAGGCTAAACCTAACTGTGCTAACAGGCTATACGTCATCATTGTTTACAAACAGACAGAGGGCGAGGCGTATCTGGCTTCGCTTCCGGACAGCGGGCGGGGGGAGCTCAAAGATTGTATATTTAAGATGGGAACACACCGCACTGGCCCCCTGCAGCGGTTGGCGGCGTGAACGCAGGAGGCTCGCTACTTGGTCATAATGGGCCATATTAACCGCAGCCGCCGACGCGGCCGCCACATCGAAGGCGGCGGTTGGCCGCGTGAACGCAAGAGGCTCGCCGCTTGATCATATTGGGCCATATATTCCTGACGCCGACGCCGAGATCAGACCCGTCACACTTACGGTGCAACAACAACAACAACATGGTCCAACTGTGCCAAAAAATACAGATGTAGGTTCACTGTGTAACCAGCAGCAGTCATGTCAGAAATAGCATTAAAACAGCATGAAGACGCACCCCGATCGCAAATACACACATTACACATTAACAGCAATTCAGCAACATACTAAACACAATAACAACAGCAGTGTGTGCTCAACTGCAAAAATAAAGGCAGACATCAGCCTACCTGAAAGTGAAAGTGTGCCGGGTCTGGCGGAGGACAACACCGGTGCTTCGCTGTACTATATTGGAATTCCACACAGACACTGCCGTCAAGTTTGGGTTCATATCATCCTTAGGAACAGCACACAGCTGGGTGAGTTTCACTATGCTAACCGGCGCTACCTTGGCTAAAGTACAACCAACAGCTAAACAGATACAAAATACACATATTTGCAGAATGTATTGGAAGCCAAATGTCCTCACTCCACACGCCCACCTCGTCTTGCAGACCACCGGGCAATCTCAACGCTGATTGGCTATCGCGGCGCGGCAACGCCAAAAAGATAAATAATTTCATCGTCTGCGTTCGCCGCATATGTTGGCCGCGCCGCAAATGGCAGCGCCTTCGATTCAAGCGCCCGCCTCCGGCCGCTGGACGCCGATTCTTGGGTGGATGCGCGGCCACGCGCTAGTACATTGACTTTGTATGTAATCTCGCCGCGCGGCCAGTGCGGTGTGTTCGCAGCTTTACGAGGGGAGCTGCAGCTCTTTTTAAAAAATAGGCCATTGTGAGATTAGCTGAACATCAGCATATTACAATAAATTATCTGAAAGTTTTTTTCAGCAAACAATTGAAGAAAAAGGTATTAGGGACCACTAAGACCATATAACATGGTGTATAATAGAACCGAAAAGTGTATAATATGGGAGCTTTAACTATCTAATGCTACTGACATTCAAATTATGTCTAAATGTGAAAGAAAATCACAATAAATGGGAACTTTTCCCTGGCAGACGGCAGCCAGTTTATTGTTGCCTTTCATGGCATAACTCAAAACATTCTGTTTCATAAAACATATTAGATAACAATGTGGAACCTGTCACCATCTTACCTTACAGGGGATTTTATAAGTTCAGGTTATGAAAAGCTCCAGGTTACAGCTACAAGTAGACTGTTAAAATAGGCCTGTTAGTTAAACCTTGGAGTCACTTGGAGTACTCTGAATGACCCATTACTGTACAATATGGGACAATGCAAGCATTGCGAAATGTAATGTTACTCATACGAGTCCTGGTGAGCCATCCAGGGTGTATCTCTTTTCTTACCCAAGTGCATGCTGGGATAGGCTCCAGCCCACTCTTGACCTTGAACAGGAAGAACATTGAAGGATGATATCCATAGCAACAACATTTGATTACCAAAGTAATGTGACTGTAGTGCAGTCCAGACATGTCTGTTGCATTTTTGTAAAAGTTCATAGCACACTGAATGCAGATCTTGGAGAAAGGATAGATGCTTTTTTTATCTAAAAATTCTTTACCTGTTTTGCAAAAATGGCCAGCACAATGGGCATAGCAAAAAAAGTGTATCAAATAAACATTATTTCTAGTTAAAGAGTAAAAGCATGATTGGTCCTTGATACCAATATATTGTAATATGTTTCATTGACAGTTGGTGAGAGTCTCCTTATGACCACTGTTCAGTTTGTACATTTGGCACAGTTACATCACATTTTTACATTAAGATGTTAGATCATTTTGAGTGTTTTTTTGCAATGCAGTTCAGGCAGAAACTAGTTGACGCACCACAAAAGTCTGTGTGGGCAGTACTTCAAGATTCACTTTTCACACAAATTCAGTAGACAAGGTTACACGGCGGCAGCAGTTAAACAAAAGCCAACTCCCATATGGAGAGTAAACCAAGCCCCAACCTCAGCGATTTTTACCAGCATCCAATAAGGAAGTGACCACAACTGTAGTAACCCGGAAGTGCCACTGGGTGCTGTATGCAGAAGAGAGCCATCTCTCATTGACTCCAATGTTAAACATGCCGTTTTCACAGCATTATTAAACCTATTTCAGGCCTGGATTGAAAAACCATTCTAGTCTGTATGTTTAGTTCATATCTCCATGACAACTGTGAGGGGGGAGAATTTCTTTCTAGCAGGCTAGTTTTTATTCTAGGCTATTGGAGGTTAAAATATATGAATTTTAGGGGCGCATCCTTTTGATTGACAGCTAGCCTCTGTCCCTCACAGCGTCTCTAAGGCTAGTTGTAAGGGTTAGCATGCTAACTCCGTCATCTTGAAGTCGACTGCAGACAGTGCGTTCATTCCTCCATTCGTGTGTGGATCCCTGCTGTGGAGATGTCGTCATGCTCCTCGGTACACTGTACCAACCGATGGTCTAAGAACTGTGGTCGCCAGTTTTTTCAGTGAGTAACATTGTATTTACAATTATTTTTTTATGTTACAATGTTAAACTGTATAGAACGAATTAAAATGTGTTGGTTTCGCAAGTGTAACACTCACAGCGTGTTAGTTCTGTTATGCCAGCTAATTAAATCGCCGCACTTGTACCATAGTAGCCTGCTGTGTTCAATACGTGTTGAATATCGGTTTAAATCATATATCAAAAATCAGAAACAAAAGTGGGCTCCGCGTCTGCAGCCCGGTGTTTGGCTGGTCGGTCCAGTTAAACCTTTTATAAACTATATGGGTTAAAACTATGGCGTAAATACACTTTTGTGACAAAATATAGGCTATGCTCACAAGTTTGCGCTCATTAATATTTAGCCTATACATGAAGGGGCTATGCGAATTCGTAAAAACTGCTCCGTTTCGCAGATAATACGATGGCCGTCATTGTAAAGATTAAACAAGATATATAGGCGAGGCTACTGTATTAAAGCAAAGAGTCAATTACAATAGTTTTTGGCTGTCAATAGTGATGCAGACTGTAAGGAACATCACATAAATATGGCACACCTCTACTATAATAGGCAGGTAGCCTATCTAAATTAAACAAATTCATTCGGTTTGCGATAGGTAAGAGACAGGAAGTCTACAAGGGTTGGCTGAAACCAATTTGGTTTACAATAGGTAACAGAGACAAAGTCTACAGGCTGGCTGAATGAAGCTGGCATAAAACAATAGATTGTGTAACCTGTATGAGAGGTGTGGAATAGGCATTCATTGGGAGAGTCGTGTGTGTGTTTGGGGGGATGGGGGGGGGGGGGTTGCAAGCAGGAAGACCATACTTCAGTATAGTGTCAAGCCCCCCACATATATGCAATAATTCTCATTACATCATATATATATATTTTTTTTACATTCAAATAAACTAAAATAAAATATACAATTGTGGCTGTGTTTCCGCAGCTGTGTTATCCTTGGATATTACGGCGGTTATCATTTATATATTTACATCTGCATTAACTCAAAAATAAATATACAATTGTCCTCTCCTTTTATCTCCTGTCCTCTCACAGAAATCAATCAATCCATCAGCGGTACAATATGGCTGAAAACTCAGTAGCATGACAGCCCAGCTTTACACTGTATATGTAATAATATAGGGGTAACGGTAATGATGATGCAATGTTTACAATTTAAATAAATGTTTTTCCATCAAAAGCCTTCCCCTAGGTGATCCTGTCGGCTGGACAAATGGGTGACCGACATGAAGAGACAGAACTGGACACCCAGAGGGGGAGATCGTCTTTGTAGTGACCATTTCAAGCCTCAGATGCTCACCACTGACTCGAGGGTAGAAACCTTTTTTTTTACCCAACAAAGGAGGGAACATTTTACTTTAAAAGTACGGGCTATCTATAAAGTCTCTTTACAATTCAACCAATTTATTACAAAAGCAAATAAATAGACAAATATGTTTAGTCCAGGCATTATATAACCTGACCTCTCAAAAATTGAAACAGAAACCATTCCAACTGTTTTTGACTCATGAACATGTAATAAATAACATACTAAAAGTCTTAAGGAATCCAAGTGGTGAAAAGTTATTTTTTAAGGGGTTTCTTAACCATACCTTTATGTCAATTTTCGGATTCCTAAAGTACTGTTTTATGGTAGAGGGGATATGTGCAAAATTGTTAACCTTTTCAGAAAAGCTTGAAACTTGGTACACTTATACAGTTTGGGGCTCTGAACATTTTCAGATATTAAGCCATTGCAAAATCGAATCATGGTTGCCATGGCGACCATTTTACTTTCCGCCATAGCCTAATTATGCATTTTTCATCATAACTCCTGAACCAAACATAATACCACATAACTAGTGATGTCTAACCCTATGTTTTCATGGTCAGGGATTACTATGATACCACATACAACATCAGAAACAGTTAAGGTTGGGCGCCCTTAGCTCAGTTGGTAGGGCGTCCCCCCCCCCCCCCCGGGCCGGGCCCAGCAGCAGATCCGGGTTCGATTCCCGCCCGCGGTCGTACTCTGCATGTCACTCCTCTCTCTGCCCCATTTCACCTCTGTCTCTCTGCACTATCAATAAAGCATAACAATGCCCAAAAAATATCTTTTAAAAAAACAAAAAAAAAACAGTTAAGGTCAATAGTTAAGGGTGAATCCAATGTTTTTCCGAAAATATAAGCCCAGAATCCAAAAACATCGCTGTGACTTTACAATTGGGGCCTATGTTGCATAAACATTGTGTATCGAGTTTTAATTGTGTTCTCTAACAAAGACATAGGCTTAAATGTATGTAAAATACTAGGGGAGAGTGGCAACTTGTGCAACTTTTCACTCAAAGTGACTTTAAATATCCTAACTTCACAGTGCAATACTGAACTGGAGTATATTAAGGTGCCAACACACTGCACACCGCCGTGCAGCGAGTTTACATAGAAAGTCAATGTATTTCGAGCGCCACCGCGCAAATGGGCGGCCGGCGGCGAGCGGTTCACGCGGCCGCCGCAGGAGTTGAAAATATTGAACTTTTCGCCGCCGGCTGCACCGCGATAGCCAATCAGCGTTGAGCTCCTCCCGACGTCACTCACTTCGGGACGACTGACAGAGGAAATTAAGATGGATGAAAACATAATAGTCACAGTTTGCTCCCATAAGTTCTGTGAATAGCCTGTGTCTGTTGCCTGCTGTGTGCAGCTATCAGTATTGCTTTATGAACCAAGTTAGCACCGGTTAGCTTGGGTAAAGCACCATCAGCACAGCAGACTGGTGCTCTCAGCACCGGTTAGCACCAGCGCCAGCATGTCCCCAGAGTAGGAGAAGGCTACTCTGGTCGGGCGGCCGGCGGCGGACACAATATGACCCAATATGATCACGCAGCGTGGAACCTGCGATTCGCGCGGCCAACCGCCGCGGAGTGCAGTGTGTTCGTACCTTCAGAATCATCTTTACAATGCTGTAATGTTGGATTTCGGAGGACTCTAATGTGTAAAGATCCGGACGTTAGCAGTGACATTCAAACCCTGATGTGAGCTTCTTTGAGGGCCAGGCCTTGGCCTTCAACCAGCACCAGCACACACAGAATAGCAAATGAGAGCAAAGGTCATTCTTTAACATTTGATCACTTCACCTGTAAAGGTCAGACTTTTTTTTCATTCCACAACCTAAAAAGAGTATGAGATATTAATATGAAAATGGCAGTATACTGTACAGTAGATATAGACATATGGATTATATCAGGAGTGTCCAAACTACGGCAGTTGGCCCGCGGCCCGCTTTTTAGTGGCCCGCGGCCGATTTTAAAAATATAATGTAATATGGCCCTTTAAATATATATATATATATTTTTTTTGCATTTCATAGTTAACCCACTAGTGCAGGGGTGTCAAAACTGATTGTTTGGCCCGTGGCACATTTAAAAAATATAATGTAATATGGCCCTTTTAATTTTTAAATAATTTAAATGCACTCATTATATTACAGAGAAATATGTCCCATTTTTCTCTAAAATTCTTGAGAGAATTGTTGCCGATCAACTGACTGCCCACCTTTCTGCCAACAATCTCTTCGACAGCTTTCAATCTGGTTTCCGCTCCCGTCATTCTACTGAGACTGCCCTAACTAGAGTAGTTAATGACCTTCTCATTACCGCCGACTCTGGATCTGCTTCTCTTCTACTCCTTCTTGATTTAAGTTCGGCATTCGATACTGTAGATCACTGTATTCTTCTACATCGACTGGAGCATTGTGTGGGTGTTCACGGGTTGGCACTCTCATGGTTCCAGTCCTATTTATCTAACAGAACCCAATGTGTTAGTTTTAATGACTCTTTATCTGAATGTTCTGCAGTTGTCTCTGGTGTGCCCCAGGGGTCTGTCTTGGGCCCTCTGCTCTTTTGTATCTACATGCTTCCTCTGGGTGGGATCATTGCTGAATACAGCATCCAGTTCCATTTCTATGCCGATGATACACAACTTCACATTCCACTGCAGCCAAATGACCCCTCTCAAATTCAAAATCTTGAATCATGTGTAGTCCGAATCAAGAGCTGGATGAGTCACAACTTTCTTATGATTAATACCGCTAAGACTGATCTCCTGGTGATCAAGCCCAATAATTATAAATACTTATCTGAAGGTCTTCACAACATTGATGGTTGTTTTATTTCTGAGAGTCCTCTGATCAAAAACCTTGGTGTTACCTTTGACCCAACATTGACTTTCCAGTCTCACATAAAAGAAATCACTAAGACAGCTTATTTTCACCTTCGGAATATTTCTAAAATTCGCCCTTCTCTGTCCCTGCGTAGCGCTGAGGTGGTTCTCCATGCCCTTGTGTCCTCTCGACTGGATTATTGTAACGTTCTCTTTTCTGGCCTCCCCTTTTCCACCACCAGGAGCCTTCAAATTGTCCAGAATTCAGCTGCTAGACTTTTAACTAAAACAAGTAAATTTTATCATATCACTCCTGTTTTAGCTTCATTACACTGGCTGCCCATTCAGGCAAGAGCGGATTTTAAAGTTCTTTTTTTAACTTTTAAAGCCGTGAATGGTCTTGCGCCACTTTATCTTTCCCATTTACTCACTCCCTACACTCCGTCCCGTCCTCTTCGCTCCCTTGGCTCAAACCTCCTAGTCATTCCACCCATCAATAAAAAATCAGCTGGTGGGAGGGCTTTCTCTTACCGCGCTCCTCTTTTATGGAATGCCCTCCCACTTGACATCAGAAGTACCTCCTCCATCTCACTTTTTAAATCACGTCTTAAAACACACCTTTTTACCCTATACTTTGATTAAACTATCTTTTAGCATTTCCCCTGGTTTTTACTATTGTTTTATATTTTTATTTTTTATTGGTTTTTATTTTCTTAACTGTTTTATCCTTTCTCTGGTGTTTTAACTGATGTTTTGTAAATGCATTTTAACTGTTTTTTTTTTGTTTTTTTTTGGTGGTTTTGATTGTTTTAACTGCACTTGTTTTTATTGGAAAGTGTATTGGGACCGTGTACCATGGTGATTTTGCACTTTAAATAATAAATTGATTGATTGATTGAAAAGAAAAAGAGCACCAAGCCCATCCCAGAGGACCCTGCATAATATGTTATTTTAAATTAATATTATTATAGAAAATCCATGTGTCCTTCTCCAATAGCTTGTAATTTATCTGACACAGTGTCTCCATTTTTTTTCATACAAAATTATTCAGCTTTAGCCTCTTAATTTCCCTCTCAAAGTGCACCAGATTCATGCATTTCACTTTAAAAACTTAAAAAAATCTCCCTTGGAGGGGCGGGATCTCAGCTGGCTACTATTTTCACCCAGCTGGACATTGGACGCAAAAGCAGGAAACACTGGGTGTATCAATGGCATTTAACAAGAGGATGTATCTGTTTAATGTGCAAGTAAAGTGTTGCCGTGAAGAAGGATTACAATTTACGAAGACACTATGAAACTAAACATCAGAGCAGCTACATGTCCTGATAAATGTGTTATTTTTGCAAAGTGGCCCGGCCCTTCGTAGATTTTTCTGTATGTTTGGACACCCCTGGATTATATGATCATGGTATGGATAGATATGGATTGTATAAATGATAAAAATAGAAAAGTATATCAAATTGTATATTATCTAAACACTCACCGGCTACTTTATTAGGTACACAAGTTCTATTTCGTGTTACAGTTTTTTTCGATTGCTAAACCACAGTGGGCACAACTGGAACGGCATGTGCAAAACTCTAACTACACTATGCACAGCAGGGGTTCATGTGGACCAAACTCTAGATCGTTTTTCATTGATTAAACTCAATTTTCAAAACTCTACACACTCATCCCATGGCTTGTTTTAGACTTGTTAGTGAACATACAGTGTATATACAGTATATAGTATATATATTTTTTGGGGGGAAATGGACCAATGAAGACAGGTTGTTGGAGGGAGAAGAGTGGCAGTGAGAGTGTGAATGTGTGGAAGACCTAGTAGACATAGAGCTGTAATTTCTGATTACTGTAAATACAGTAAGGGCAACACTGATAGACCCTGTTGTGAATAATGGTCTCATGGAGTTGAGGGTGCAAACCAATCTGCAAAGATCTAAAGTTGAATCTGTAATACAAATTTTCCAGCAAACAAAAACGCAAGAGTTGCATCCTTACAGTAAATGACAACATTACAGGAATTGTATTTCTGTATTACAATTATAGAATATTTACACAGATATCAATAAAATATAAAATAAGAGATGTATCTATTAAAGCAAATGTCTGATCTTCATTTATTTTTGTTTACCTAAACATAACTGGTATGTTATAAAATAAACAATTTCATGTGAACTAATTTCACTCTTTCATCAAAGAAAATATCACGTAATTTGTGTGAAGTAACTCAAATTATTCAAACTGTAAAGAATAAAAGTTTGTTATTTGTGTATTGGGGTTTGATGCTAGTGTTTGTACTCTGAGTGTGTTCTGAGTGACAGTGTGCGTTATCTCAATGAGGCTGGTTCATAGTGTTTGCTGCACTGAGCCTATTTTGCAGGTGAAGTGCACTGTTCAGCTCCAGTGACTGTTGGTAGTGCTGACTGTTGTTAGAGTTTTGCACATTGAGCAACAGTTGTGCCCACTGTGGGTTAGCGATCGAAAAAAACTGTAACACATATAACTTATCAGCCAATCACATAGCAGCAACTCAATGCATTTAGACATGTAGACGTGGACAGGAAAACTTGTTGAACAGAATAGGGAAGAGAGGGGGTCTAAGTGACTTTGAACATGGCAATGTTGTTGGTGTCAGACGGGCTGGCCTGAGTATTTCAGAAACTGCTGATCTACTGGGATTTTCACTCCAAACCATCTGGGTTTACAGAAAATGGTCCGAATAAGAAAAATATCCAGTGAGCGGCAGTTGTGTGGACGAAAATGTCTTGTTGAAGTCAGAGGTCAGTGGAGGATGGGCAGACTGGTTAGAGATGATAGAAAGGCAACATTAACTCAAATAACCACTCGTTACAACCAGGGTATGCAGAATACCATCTCTGAACGCAAAACACGTCCAACTTTGAAGCAGATGAGCTACAGCAGCAGAAGACCCCACCGGGTGCCACTCCTGTCAGCTAAAAACAGGACACTGAGGCTACAATTCACACAGGCTCACCTATATTAGAGAATAGAATACTGGAAAAATCTTGCCTGGTATGTTGAGTCTCGATTTCAGTTGAGACATTTAGATGGTAGGGTAAGAATTTGGCGTAAACAACATGAAAGCATGGATCCATCCTGCCTTGTATCAACGTTTCAGGCTGGTGGTGGTGGTTTAATGGTGTGGTGGATATTTTCTTGGCACACTTTGGTCCCCTCAGTACCAATAGAGCATTGTTTAAACGCCACAGCCTTCTGAGTAATGTTGCTGACCATGTCCATCCCTTTATGACCACAGTGTACCCATCTTCTTATGGCTACTTCCAGCAGGATAATGCACCATGTTACAAAGCTCAAATCATCTCAAACTGCTTTCTTGAACATGACAATGAGTTGACTGTACTCCAATGGCCTTCACAGTCACCAGATCTCAACTCAATAGAGCCCCTTTGGGATGTGGTGGAACCAGAGATTCTCATCATGGATGTGCAGCCACCAGATCTGCAGCTACTGTGTGATGCTATCATGTCAATATGGACTAAAACCTCTGAGGAATGTTTCCAACACCTGGTTGAAGGTATGCTACAAAGAATTAAAGCATTTCTGAAGGCCAAAGGAGGTCCAACCTGGTACTAGCAAGGTGTACCCGATAAAGTGGCCGGGATGTATATGGATTGTATAGAAATATAAATTGTAAATAAAGTTTAGCAAATTGTATATAGATAGATTATATAGAGAGAGATTATAACATAAGGAACACAGGAAGTTAATTTAATAAATGTGAATTTTAGAGCTGTAGAAAAGGGGTAGGAGTATAAAACTTATTTAATCCTACCCCTTTTCCACAGCTCTAAAATTCCTACTCATTTTCAGACATATCAGTGGAATATATGTCATTCTTTTTCTTATTGGTGAAATAATTTAAACAGTTTTATTTATTTATTTTTGTTTTTTTAGTATTTCTGATATGTCTGAAATAAATATATTCAATTCAATTAATTCAATGTTTTATATATATATTCATAAATCTTAGTAGCTAATAGATGTAGTCAAGTGGGAGGCTATATGCAATGCTTAACTAAACATGAAAAACCCGAATGTGATATCAATTCATCACAGAATCACAGGTTCAATTATGACTCTCTGAACAGTATAGAACCAACTCAAGGACAAAGGTAATCAAAATCTTATGCAGCCTGCCTTCCAGTACAAACAGTCTCCTAAACAATGGCTATTACATAAATAGATCATTTTATATGTATCTGCATCGTGTATGTACAATATGTTGTCTCTTGCACAGCTACAAAGACAGATAGACAGACAGACAGTTAATTTCTTCAACAACCATGTCAGAAGACATGTGCCGTGGTCAGCGGGTTGAAATTATTTTCCTTCATAAAACAAAGAAAACTACTCAGGAAAAGATGAAACTACTAAAATCTTGTTAAGAACTGTTCAAAGCATTACTGTATTAACACCTGGATAGATAGTGGTGAACCATCTTCTTTGAGGAAGAAATGTGGTCGGAAAAAAATGTTTAATGATCATGAGGGGAGATCACTTCAAATACATAAAATATCAACAGCAGAACTCCGGGCTATGTTTAATAGTGAAAGTAAGAGCATTTCCACACACACAATGCAAAGAGAACATAAGGGATGGACTGTACAGATGTGTAGCCTTAAGAAAACCACTTATCAGTGGGGCTTATCAGGATAAAATGCTTCAATTTTCCAGGACACATACAGACTGGACTCTGGAGCATTGGAAAAAGGTTGTGTGGTCTGATGAGACCAGATTGACCCTGTTCCAGAGTGATGGGTGCATCAGGGTAAGAAGAGAGGTGGATGAAGTGATGCTCCCATCATGCATAGTGCCTACTGTACAAGCCTGTGTGGCAGTGTACAGTAGGATCTGGGGTTGCTTCAGTTTGTCAGGTCTAGGTTCTAAGCAACCAATAAAGCTTTTCAAAATGTGTAAGGGCCCTATTCAAAGCTAAAGATGGTCCAATGAGATATTTGAGTGTGTGACTTTTTTTTGGGCTGGGCAGAGTATATGGGCAGCCTTGGCTCTGTAAACAAGGATGTTGCTACGAAGGGCCCCCTTTGGTTACATACCCTTTGTTTTAAATACCAGTTTACAGAGCCTAGGCTTTGTATAATCACTTAAGTTTTTTCAGCACACAAACAGTACAGACAGCAGGTAACAGATCATGAGGAGATTTTCACATATTTTGACGAAGAGATTTTTGACAACAAACTTTCTCCAGAATCACTGACTCAAACTTTAATGTAATTAGTTGGAGAGGATATGTAAACCTATAACACTCATAGTTCTAGATGAATTGGACCATCTCCATCTGAGTGTGCTGAGGTGTCAGCTTTCTTTAAAAGTAGGTCTACTGTTATAAATACTTCTTACTGTAAAAACTGAGCGAATATTAGATAAAAGGACACTGTAACAACTATTACTAATTCAATTTAAACTGTAGTGTATGAAAAGAATAAACAGCTCTTGCTCTCTACATAACTTAATTGAAATGCTCTTAATTACAATATTTTTGGGGGAATTTGGTAGAAATGTTGTCAGTAGTTTATAGAATAAAACCGAAATGTTCATTCTACTCAAACATATATGCATTATACACATATGCCCTATAAATAGTAAAACGAGAGACACTGAACATTTGGAGTGGCCTCTTGAACGTACCTGAATGGGTCTCATTCTTCAGTGTAGGTCTCCTTCCTGTGTTCCCCCATCAGTGTGCATACAGGCTGGGCAGAAAGCAGTGTGGAGAGAGCAGACATCTGAGCAAGCAGAGAGTGACGGATAGAAAAGGATGAAATGAAGACTCCTATATGTGAGATGAGAGTGAGAGGCTAGCCTATGGCAGCGAGGGAAGCAGCGAGCACACAGCCAATGGCAGCCACACAGTGCAGACGACGTCGGTCTCTGGTTAAAGTATTTGCGCAGATAAAAGCCTCATTTATTCCCCACCTTCAGGTATTCAGACAGTGGGTGTGTGTGCAATGACAACAGCACAGCCCCACACATCACCGAGGAGCTCAAGGCTGCAGACAGCATTTAGTTTGGTGAATATTACACAACACACTTCTCGTCCTATTATACCATACAGTATACAATGATGGAAGGAAAAAAAGGTCTGAGAATCAAGCCCTGCGTTCCAATCCCCATACTTCCCTACTATTTAGTATGCCAGAAAAAGATTAAGGATGTCCCAATACATGCACGTCAATTGTAGTATGCTGAAAATACATAAATGCCCCACTAACTCCAATAGAATTTGAGTATTCGTCTTTAAAAATCTTCCTTATCTGATTTTTTTTCTCTCCTGTGGCCCTAAACACTCTGTACTTTAGTATGTAGTGTAGTAAAAAGAAAGAGTACGTGATTTGGAACGCAGGGTAAGTTAGCCAAATGTATGGTTGAATGGGAAGCATTTAGTTTTATCTAGATTAGATCACTTTTAAAATTTGCTCATGTAGCCATAGTTTTTGTGAAGAGCATGTGCCAACCTTATGTCTGTAATGTAAATGTTAGTAGGAAGATGTGCTGAAATATACAGTAGGGGAGAACGAGGTAAAATGTCACACGTGTTGGTTGTCGCAATCGTTGTATCTTGGAACCAGAAGGCACTGTCTGTGAAATTTTGGTATGTAAATATCCAGAATTGGGATCAGAGGTCACCTACATAGTCTTCCTTGGAGTTAGACTGTTGAATTTGAGGTGGGAGGACTGTTTGTGTTTTTCCTGTCAAATTGAAAATATTTAGCTCCTCAGTTTTTTTCTTCTAGGCTTTTACACAATGGGTTTATAACAAAACACTTGTTACCCATAAAAAGTTTGAAGGGTAAACTATAGTTTAGATTGTGGTTAGCAAGCTAATTAGTTGTCAGATGGTTGTTGGCCTTGATGCTAGCAAGAAATTCAAGTTGGGGTTGCGTGTCACATTTTTTGGGGGGTTGGTTGTCACGTTATCCAAAGGCTGCAGCCAGAAAAGGAACCCAATAACGAAAGAAATTGTCAAGCTGTATCCTCACTGACACCCCAGAGAAGGAGAGAATAGAGCAGGAAAAGGCATATAGCATGCAAAAGAAAAAAGGGCAACAAAATCAAAACAACCCAGTGCATCCCAAACTAGACCGGCTGTCAAGGCTACAGTAAGTTATGTAGGCCTATTTGTCAACTTGACAATGCAATTAAACTTTCAAATTTAGTTCTGCTTTCTTGCCTTCTTTTTAAGATTATTCCCGTTAAGATAACATTGTGACAAACAACCCCATAGTGTGTGACAACCGACCCCTTGATGGGGTTGGTTGTCACAATGTGTAAGGGTGTCTTTGATGATTAATTTCTTCTTTATTACAATAAGATAGAAAAAGTGAGGGGTACACATTTCAAGCCAACACTTTAAGCTTCAATGTAATGTAGGAATGACTATTGAAAGATGTTTAGGTGATGAGCAATTCTCACTAGATTAAAAAGTGTGCCTACTTACCCTGTTCTCCCCTATGGCTCTGGTGTACTACACGGTCCCTCGTACTGAATTGTCTAGTCAAGGTGGAGATTTGTCTACTGTGCCTCAATAGAGAGGGATTTCTAAGGATGTCAATGCCCTGATATGACTGTACGTAGGTGTTTCTTTTTGCCTTAGAACACACACACACACACACACACACACACACACACACACACACACACACACACACACACACACACACACACACACACACACACACACACACACACACACACACACACACACACACACACACACACACACACACACACACACACACACACACACACACGCTGTAGACCCAGAAACCAGCAAGGATTATTTACTGGGGTTTTGAGGTCATTTGATGAAACACACATTAGCTCAATATGCAGTGTGAGCAAAATATAAAGAAAAATGTGTAACAAACAAACTAGATGTTGACACAGGGACTCTGTATAACAGGGCTACACCATTACATTACAGGTAAGATACAAACATCAAGGCACTCCAGTGGATGTTTAAGACAAAGAAATTTATTGAACCAAAACAAATGTACTGACATGGACTAAAAAGAAATCAAACAATGCCTATTGGAAGACACTCCAGGTGGTATAACACAATGCACCAAACACTAGGTTAAAAAGGAGTGTCATGTCACACAGTCTGTGGACAGGGTGAAGACAGAATCCACTTCACACCCATGCAGACCCATAGAAAAACTGTTTAAGATTGGTTAGGGACATTTCTTCATAATGTATTGACTTTACTAAAACACAGTTATTTTTTACCAACACAGTTCATCTCGCATCCAAAGCGCACTAAAGCAAACCAAAAGCCTTTCAGAGTCCCCCACACATCTCAGGATCAACCCCTGTATCACAACACCCACACATGTGTCTCCCAATGAGAAAACACATTGTCCCTTTACATTATACAAACCTGAAAAGATGACAAGGTTGTACCCTGTTTTAGAGAGCACAAAGAGCAACTCCTTACTACATAGATCGTGCCTCATCACAGTATATGGCTGTGTTCTGTACTCGTGCTCATTTTGACGTGAATTTGAGTATGTGACGGTTTGGGCATGCGAGAATTGCCCTATTGAGTACTAATTTCCTGGAAGATCTTGGGTATGGATCGATTGGATACTTTTCCTACTCAACCGCCCCAAAATGCATTGCGTCTTTTCAAACGACAAGGAAGGTTTTTTTTTTATTCTTTATTTACAATTCTGCATTTCCTGCACAACACAGGACTGTATGTAAAAATCTAGTTCTATATCTAACCTGTGGAGGGCGGTAATACGCTAAACAGCGTCTAAACGGCCGGAATCTTATAAGAAGAAGAAATTCTTTATTGCTTGAGTATACTTCAGTGCGAATGTTTCGACGCACCTCACATACACAATCGATCTTTAAGTAGACAGTATGTAGTATATAGATGTTGAGTATATAGGAGGGAGGACGTTAGTGTGGCTTTCCAAACACAGCCTATGTCACGTGAAGGGGGGAGAAACATCCGCCATGATCAGAAGAGAAATGTGTTTGAATGGTGTTAGCTTTTGGTTTGGTTACTAGAGAGTCAGTCACACATCTCTCTTGATCATTGTGCGGTTTGTCCAATATGCAAAATATTTTCTCTGAGCTGACAAAAGATGAACCTATTCAGCTGGTCTGACTAAAAAATGCCAAGCAAAATATATGATGTATGTGTAACGATTAACCCTTTCTCATTTAATACAGGGTGTTTACATTCCCGTAAGCAGTCTTCATTTAAACGTTAAGAAAATGTATATCTTGTTATGGCTAACCTCCCCCCCCCCCACACACACACACACTGTACAAATCCCAGAGTCCAACCTGTCCATAGTACTGGCTCACTGCTGGATGCTCTCATACACTTCATATCTGTACTGGATCCCATTCTCCTCCTGCAGCTCTGGGGACACTCCTGGAAACCTGCAAAGGAAACAACAGGCCTTACTATGTGTTCCATCTTTTTAGATTTCTTTATTTAGAAGGGACAGCCCACATTGATAAACATGAGCACCAAAGTTCAACATGTAAATGTGCCAGATTTAGCCATGCAGGCTAATGTTCACCTGTAGTCCCTGGCAGGTAGATAGCTTAAAAGAAACATTAAAAAACTACAAAAATACAACAACAAAATGACACAAGCACATACAAGTAAAATGACACAACCATGATTCAAGCCCATAACAGGTTGGTGGTGTGTGAAAAACATAAAACAAGTAGCATACAGACACAGATAAAAGTGCATTTGCTGTCAGAAGAACTGTTAAAAGCGTGTAAGGACAGTATGGGTCCACAATTTAAAAGTTCCTCAATTTAGCAGCCAACAGCTGTATTACCAAGACACAGCCTTAAAAGGGAGTAACTGAAAAGAGCATTTGGCTTCACAATCAGGATTTGATTTTTAAATTATTATTTTTTATATCAGTGATTCTTGAGAACCGGAACAAAAGGCTGTCTCGCATGTGTAACTGCTGTTATCTTTAAAAATATTTAAAATTGTAGATGTTATAAGGGATTAAGAATAGAATGTCTGGAGCACAATTATCCCCTTAAATTTAATTTTATCAGTACTATGTCAAATATATGACACTTGTTATCTTCTCATGACGTCAAAAACAGTGTGACATTAAGAAGAAGCTGCGAGGCACAGGCCTACGATATGGCATGTTGTATCCTGCAAGACTGATAGTCACCATCGAAGGGAATAAATACATCTACAATAACCCAACAGACGCAGCCAACGATCTGAGGAGCAGGCTTCCAACTATATTTGGTTAATGTTCGCGGAGAGACGAGGAATGATTAAAGCAGCAAAGTATAGTTTTACCTGTGAATACCACTTTCAGCAGTCAGCCTGTAAATACAATTCTCTCTCCATCTCCTCTAAAGCCATTGAGTATTTAATGTATGGTTTCTTGCTGTGACGAGAGCGTTCCGGTTTGACCATGAGCGCGCGTCATGAGAATTCCCGTGCGTAATGATGCCGGAGACGCACCGTTCTTGTATTTTTATTTGGAGCTATTTTCATAATTATTATTTTGTGTAAGGTGAAGGTCTGATCACTGCAGCAAGGTCAGCTGTGCCTTTTATATTAGTTCACGGACAGGGAATGGACTTAGATTCGTTCTCCTTTTTGTTATGTGTATATTTGCCTTTTGGCAATCTTGATGTTGTCTGTTGTGTGTTATGTGCCTATCCCTCTATGTGTGGGCAGAACATTTATAATTCCAGGGCATATTTTTGTGTCTTAAGTTCTTATTGTTTGCTTTCTCCTGTCAGCAAATTCATGGGTACTGTAACTCAATGTGGAAAAGGTTACTATGACTACTATTAAACTATTGAGCTGGAATGTAAAAGGGATTTCTAATAAAACAAAGAGATATAAAATAATAACTCAATTGAAATCCCTGGAAAGTGACGTGGCAATGTTACAGGAGACACATTTGAAGAATGCAGAAGCTTTTAAGTTAAGACAGAGATGGGTTGGACAGGTATGTTCAGCTCCAGGTACAGGGGCCTCCAGAGGTGTCAGCACTTTAATAGCAAAACGTTTATCTTTTAAGTTAACCCAAGAAATAGCTGACAAAGAAGGAAGATATATTATTATATCGGGTTTCCTACAAAACATAAAGTGCACTTTGGTGAATGTATATGCTCCTAACACAGGGCAGGCAGAATTTCTATCTAGATTAAATGTGATTTTAGCTCAATTTTCTGCCGATCCAATCTTTATGGGTGGAGACTTTAACCTGGTTAGCGAACCTACTGTAGATAGGTCTAGCCACCCACTCCCATCTGATAGGTCACTCTCGGTAGCATTTAAAGAATTAAAAGAATCTCTGGCAATGTCTGACATATGGCGTGTAGTGAACCCTGGTTTGCGGGAATATACATTCTATTCTCATGCTCATAACTCATACTCAAGGATTGATTATTTACTTTTGTCTCAAAACATAGTTGAGAATGTGATTAACAGCGAAATACACAATATTATTATTTCAGACCACGACCCTTTGTCAGTCCTCCTCTCTCTCTCAGAACAGCCATACAAATAAACAGTGGAGATTTAACAACTCTTTACTCAAGGATGAAGAGTTTGTGTCCATATTAAAAGAGAAAACAAAAGAGTTCATTAAGATCAATCTAACTTCATGCTATGCACATGGAGATACAAATAGTATGGGAAGCATTTAAGGTTACCTGTAGAGGATGGATTATTAGCTACGCTACAGCCAAAAAGAAAAATTGTTTGACTTCAGAGCTTAAGACATTAGAATCACAGCATATGCGGGATCCTACGAATATAAGATTAAAAAATGAAATGCTGATTTGTAAAGCAGAACTACATTCAATCATACATGAAGAGACGGCATTTGAACTGTTTAGACTTCGTCGTAAATATTTTGAAAGTGGTGACAAAGCAGGCAAAATGCTAGCCTTAAGGTTAAAACAACTGCAAAATCAGCAGTCAATTTCACATATATGTAAAAGCACTGGTGAAGTCATCTACGAACAAACGCAAATTAATACAGCTTTCAGAGAATATTATTCAAAACTATATCAGTCAGAAGGTCCAATAAACGAGAACGAGATGGAAGCTTTCTTTCAGGACATCTCCTTACCAACCTTAAAAGAAGAGGAGAGAGAAAGTTTAGAGGCACCTGTCACAGAAAGGGAAATACTCTCAGCTTTAAAAGCTTTCCCAACTGGGAAAGCACCAGGCAACGATGGCTTTACCATAGAACTTTATAAATGCCTCCAAAATAATTTATCTCCACTTCTTACTTTACTATTTAAGGATATATTAACTAATCACTCCATGCCACTGACTATGCGCCAAGCCACTATCTCGCTGTTGCCTAAGCAAATGACAAATTTTCGCCCTATAAGTATGTTAAATAACGATTATAAGATGTTTGCTAAAATTCTTGCTATGCGCATGGAGACCGCCATTTCCTCATTGATCCACCTTGATCAAGTAGGATTTATTAAAGGTCGATTTAATTCCAATAATATGAGAAGACTCTTCCAGGCAATGGCGACAGCCAGCACTCTACAGCATCCAGCAATAGCCATATCGCTGGATGTTGAGAAAGCCTTTGACAGGGTAGAGTGGCATTACTTGTTTCATGTTATGTCAAAATTTGGTTTTGGACCAATTATTATTAACTGGGTGAAGGCCCTCTATAACAACCCTAGTGCTTCAATTAGAACTAATGGAACTGTATCCGAACCTTTCCAACTTCTAAGATCTACCCGGCAGGGTTGTCCTGCCTCACCATCACTCTTCATTTTGGCCTTAGAACCTCTAGTATGTGCTATCCGAGCAGAGAGGAAAATCACTGGTATCCAGATTGGGGGTCATGATTTTAAAGCTAATCTATTTGCGGATGATTTGTTATTAACAGTATCACAACCACATCAGTCAATCCCGCAAGTGAGGAAATTAATTGAGCTATTTGGGAAGTTTTCAGGGTATAAAGGTGAATTGTAATAAGAGTGAAGCCATCCCATTAAATACTATGACCTTTCCTTCACATCTGGGTTCAGCGCCCATTCAATGGAAGCCACAAGGTATGAGATATCTAGGAATCAACATTAAGACTCCCATTGAGGATATTTTTGATTTATATCAAAATATCAAAACATTTAAGGAGGACATTAAGAGATGGACAGTTCTACCCATTTCATTATGGGGCAGAGCAGAAGTGCTTAAAATGAATATTTTACCTATATTATTATTTCTTATATCAGCAATTCCTCTTAAATTCCCGCTTTACTGGTTCAAAGAAATTATTAATTATTCACAGATTTCTTGTGGAGTAATAAAAAAAACAAGAATCAGTTACAAAACATTAATCAGACCGAGGAAAAGAGGTGGATTGGGAGTCCCAGATGTGTATTCTTATAACCTTGTCTACAATGCTAGGTTTCCATTGTTGTGGGCCTATACAGGACAGAGCGAGTTTGGGAGTTGGAAATGGGTTGATGAAAACATTTTAGCCAACCAAGACAAATCCCTCTCCTTAACCGCTTTATGGTATTACCCTAAAACCAACTTGAAAATAGTCAATCCTCTAATAAAATTTTCCTGTGAGGTTGTGAAAAATTATCCAGAAACGTCTCCCCTTCAATGGAGCATACTTACCATCATGCCCTATATGGAGTGACCCTGTATTAAAAGCTGGTGGTAAAACATTAACAAACAAATCGTGGCAACAAAGAGGTATAAACCAAGTGGGTCAGATAGTGAAGGATGGATATATGGTACTCTTTAATGTCTTAAAAACACAATATGATTTAAAAGATGTCGACTTTTGTGCGTATTTACAATTAAAATCTATTTTGGGGTTACTTATATTAAAAGAACCCACAGTAGAGATCCAGGATAAAGGCCAGGACACACCAGCCCGATAATCGCCGCCGTCAAAAAAAAAGACAAATCTGTTTGGTGTGTGCCGTGACGTCGGCCGACGTAGAGGTCGTCGGGCTTGTTTTGAGCCTGTCGGCCGCCGATTGAACATGTTCAATCGGCGGCCGACCGTCTTTCATTTGGAGCAATTTGATTGGTGGAGGGCTAGCAATCACTGAAGCCCGGAAGTGAGGCGGGTAGCACAAACAGCTAACAACAGCTAGCCATCGTTTTAATGTGTTTGTTCGTTTCGTTTTGAGAGTACTCACATGCATCAACCCTTGTTGACTGCTCGACACCATGCTCGACACTCTCTGCTAAAAATTGTGCTCTTATGGTCCATGACTATAAATACGTATTTCTATCTATGTTTATGCTCTAGAGAGCTGTCCCATCATTTCCGGCTTTCGTATTTTTTCGGGCCACAATACAGATTAGCGCCGCCTGCTGTTGTGGAGACATTACGTCCCGCGCAAGCGCAGAGCGTACGGAAAATAAGCAGTCGACTCGGTGTGTTCTTTGGCCGCGACGGGAAGACTGGAGCTTCCTGAAACGGCGACTCCATTTTTTGCATAGTCGGAACAAGTCGGACTGGTGTGTCCTGGCCTTAAAGAGTTGGATATAAAACTGAGGGAGATTGCATCAGGAAAGAGAACAGTGTCAAGGTTGTATGAGTTGTTGACCACTGCATCCGTTGATAACCTATCCTCTATCCAACACAAATGGGAGCAGGACTTGGGCATATCCTTGAGTAATGCACAGTGGGATACTGTAACAAAAAACACTACAACCCTATCCAAATGTGTAAGATATAAAATTTTCAATTAAAAATGTTGCACAGGGCTTATATAACATCAAGCAGATTAAAGAAAATGGACAATTCCCTCTCTCATTTTTGTTGGCATGGTTGTGGTGAGGCAGGAACATTGATACATCAATTGTGGCAATGCCCTGCAGTACAGAGTTTTTGGAAAGGTGTTATTTATAATTTGTCATCTCTCTTGAATGTGAGAATACCACTCTGCCCATTAACCTGCCTTCTAGGCAGTAGAGTCGAAAACATTGAATCAACAGTCACCCAACGCATCATAGCCTTGGCTTTCCTGTCAGCGAAGCAAATTATTTTGATAAATTGGAAGATACGTAAACCCAATTGCTTCAGCATTGACAATTGGCTGAAGGACTTTTTAGACCTCCTGTCAATGGAGCGAGCAGCATCAGCCCTCAATGACCATGACTGTGGTTAAGAAGGTCCCTGGAACTTTATAAGTATGAACTTAAGAAACTGGACATTTAAATGAATTTATTTAAAAGTATGGATCTGCCCCCCCCCCACCCTGTGTTGTATTTTTACCTATTAAAAATGTACTTTAATCAAGGGCAACACTAAATAATCTCTCATATCAATAAAAAGAAATTCTACAACACATATATGTTTTATAAGGTTTCTAAGTGGGGGGACACTTTTTGTCACCACTGTCAGACATTTCATTAAAATGTAATAAAATGGGGCAATATGAAGGCCAGCTGTCTCCGTGAAGGACCTATTGTCACAAGCTATCTGTGCAGAGTACATTAGAGTCAGACAGGCTCTGATAAGTGTTGTAGTTATAGAATATTTTACATTCCAAACCTTGAAAGTCCTGCGTCACAACCATGATATGTCAACACCGACTTACAATTTCTGAAGAAGTTATTTGAAATGTTTCGATAATTTTATATTTCTGAAGTAGTTCATACTAGCACCAATCATCAACAGAAAAAAACAAATGGCTAACTAGATTAATTCCATTTGATTTGTTTAACCCATTGATGACGGCTGCTGCGCGATGCCACATTGTATCTCCTGCCTGATGCTGCGTCACGCAGCATTGTTACTTTATCTAATTTTCATGGAGTGCGCAGCATAGAATGCACCGTCATTGGTTCAAATACACATGAGGTGGGTTTTGTTGATTTTTTAAGACCACGTGACCACCCAAATGTTGTGTGGTTTGCTGAAAATCACGCCAATAAAATAAATAAAAAATAAATAAATAAAAAATGATAATAAAAAAATACCCCGGCTGTGTCCGCGATAGTGTATTACAGAAAAGTTATTGGCGTTCGGAGTGCAGAAACTAGGTCTACTATAGACTACTGACGAAAATCACACAACACATTGCATCTATTTATTAACAATATTTAAGAATTTAGGCTATATTTTGAGGCTCCAACTCAAATTCTGCCCAACCAGGCGATAGTTAAGTTTCAGTTTCGTTTTCACCTCCTTGGTATACAGCCGTTTGGACCAGCTGATCGGCTCCCGACAGCAGGAGTCAGGGCCCACTCACACTAGTGCCGTTGGCCTGTTCCGTGCTGCAGGAAGATTCAGCACGATTCCCCCCTCCCCACTCCCCCCCGCTGGCTCGTGCTCACACTGCTTGTGGCCTGGGCACGATTGCACCTTGCCAACGTCACCGTGCGCGTTTAGGATTTGGAGCTTATCTACTTGTAGGCTATACGACTGTTTGTGAATATTTTCATCCGGCCAAATTTGCATCATATATTCCACTTCCACATTAGAGCAACGAGAATCCTTAAAGAGGACCTATGATGCTTTTTGACTTTTATGACCTATAAACGTTGTTATGATGATTTATAGTCATGCTTAACCATACTAAATTATCAAATAATGACTTACATGCATTTCGACGTATTCCCTGCTGACCGTCTGGGGTGTCTGTGCAGAGCACTAAACACTATTCTAGCCAGTCGAGAAGTCACGTCTTCAAAGCGGTCTACCCTTTCATAATTTGTGACGTCGCATAAAACTTTGTGACGTCTCCACGCGGATGTTTCCATGTATGGTAATGCTGTCACTTCCCTGTTCGCGTCTGCCTCGCGTCTGCCTCGCGCCCTTATAGGTCCATGCTCGCGCTTCCCGTCACTGAAAGTGTTCCGGAAGGAAGGTAACCAATCACAACGGAGTGGGGTTTGCAGGAGGGGGGGGAGGGGAGCGGAGATGGCCGAAGTACAGGCGGAGGGAGCGGAGATGGCCGAAGCACACACACTCAAGTGTTGACAGGACGTGCTGGATCGCCAAAATAAGAGAAAGAGCTTCCCGAAAATCTTCATAGTTTTTTGTGATGTGATTCGTGTCAGGTTGCTCTATAGCAGTGTAAAAGAAGAAATTAAGACCAGAAAAGTAGTATAATAGGATCTCTTTAAGCTATTGTTTTTTTTTAAATGTAGCCTTGACGTAATAGGTCGCGGTGGACAGCCTCATATTTGTGCAGCACGCTGTTTATTATTAATATAACGGCCCGACATCAGACCATACGTACCGGATGGTTTTATACACATCGATCGCTCCATCAAATCCAAGTCAGAACTTTTTGTATGGGCAGAGATCGTTTTTTAAGTGTCTTTATAAAGTTTCTTGTTAAACCTTAGTGTAGGCTACTGTTTCCTTATCACCGGGCCGCGGAGTCCCGTTGTGTGTTGTTTTGTGTTCGTCTCCACCGCCATGCGTAAAGGCAGTTATGAAAGCTGACGGGAGGAAAAAGAAAAAAATCATCTGACGAACGTGAGTAAACACGAAAACCTTTTTGCTGTGCTTTCTGCGCTCCCTCTTTTATTAGCCCACACCTAGGCCTACACACACGTTAATTCTCACACATTTTATGCAGCTACAAGTCCAAGTGGTGGGCAATTCTGGTGCCGACTAGTAAGGCAGCGGGCGTTAAAGGACTATGCAATGCATCCTTAATAAATTCACGTCAGGCACTCCGCCTGTGCGCTTGCTTGTGCGCGTGTCATCTCATTAGCATCTGTACTTTGGCCGTGTGCCGTGGCCAAGGGGCTGTTCCGTGCTGGAATACGGATGGCGTGGTCACACTAGCCAAACGTTCTAGACTTTAGTATGCTAATGAGCTTTGGCACGGGGCCGCGGCCCTAGTGTGAGTGGCCCCTCAGTGTGCGTTCCAGTTGTACTGGGAAGTCAGATTTATGGTGCCAGTGATAACTGAACTAAATGATAAAATAAAGCTATCTTCTCCTTCCTATATCTGTCTATCTTTATCCCTCCACTACACACTCAGTCACTACTATCCATGCTAAAAGGAAGCAGGATTATAACCTCATTTAGCACATTATTTTTAAATATTTTATATTATTTATTATTTTTTTTCTCTCCCATCTAATTTTGACAATTTTTAGAAAAATGTGTTGTTTGTAAGCGCTAATGGAGCATGTTTAAATAAAACCTGTGAACCTTAACCTTTAATGTATTTCATGTTTCTATGTGCTACACAGGCTTAGATATTAAGGTTTTGGTAGACTTGACAATTCGTACTATTTTTTCAGAAAACCCTCAGGCATTAAGGACATGCATCCTAGATTTCCATAGTCATCAATGGGTTAAGAAACGTTAAATATGTCAACACCGTCAGATGTCAACTCCGTCAGATTTCCTGTCTGTGGTTACAGGCCAATGACGGAGTTGACATTCAATGTGAAGGCATCATATTTGGGTGGTTTTCAAGTTATTATAATTATATTAAATACAGAAATAGGGTTTAGTTTTTATAATACTGTATTTATGGAAACTCTCACAATCTTCTTTTGTCATGGATGATTCTTAAAAAAGTACAGGATGATATACAAAATGAGGCGATTTGGTCTGACCCCGGAATTCCACTGGCTGCGCGTGCGGTGTCCAACGGTTTTGCTCCATGCGCCCACGTCCGTCAATACTCACCGGCTCCGTTTTCAAAGCAGGCACGGCCAGCTCCGCTGAACAGCTGGAGTCACGAGACCGAGGAGTTCCCGCGGTAAACGGGCGATCGCTCTTGATAATATGATTCTCCTATATGGTATTTACACAACAACGAACGCACGGAAGGTTATTGTCCCATCCGAACGAGTAAAAGAACAGTGGACATGCTTGTGTGTGTCTCTGTTTTGAGAATGTCACCTGCAGTGAACTCCGAGTGTCTTATTTTGAAAATTAACCGGAGGTTTTATTGTTTCGTCGGCGCCTGTGTTCCTGTCTATCTCGATGTGTTCTGTGCTAAATTGATGCGGTGAGCTCAGGCATACTGCAGAAATAGAAGCAGTGCGTATTTCACCGGAGAGCTGGAGCAGCAGCGGAGCAGAGAGACGGTACAGCGGACGTGGTGGAAAATCATTCACTGACTAAAGTAAAAAATGACAGCTCCGCTGCCGTGCTGGAGCGGAGAAGGACCGGAGAGGCAGCCGGTGGAAATCGGCCTTGAGTCTTTTAGAGCTAATCTGATTGAAAGACTGTAATGTGAATCTTGAATTAACGCTCAACCAATAATATGCTGTTATAAAATCACTGTTATTGATTATTCTACGTATTTGATGGTTATCTGGGTTTTTGTCACCACTGTCCGATATGTCAAATCCATAAGATATACTTGTCAACTCTGTCAGATATGTGTCAACTCCGTCAGATATACTTGTCAACTCCGTCAGATACTGCTGTGTCAACTCCGTCAGATTTATATTGTTATGATAACAATACATAATGATATTTCATAGTTGTTGAGGAATGGTTGGTCATATGTGAAAATCTAACCAGTCACCTAACATGAGACTGTGTTTAGAAATTTGAAACACATCTTGAGTGCTGTTAATTTTAAAGTAAACATTCTATTACACAGTTCAACTGAAGAACATAGAGGAAAATCGATATAAAATATAATAGTCATACATTTTGTGGCCTCTGTCAGTCTTGGTGAATACTTGTGATCACAATTCTTCTCATGGGTCTAGCATAAATTGACGGAAAATTAATTTGTGTTTTTGGTGTCTGACGGTGTTGACACAAAATAAGGAATGGCAAGGTAAAAAGCCCATTTTGATAAAAAGGACAAAAGCTAGGGTTTGTATTTTTTCAACATTGCACCCTGTTTTGTCCCACTTCTCAAGAATCACCGATATACAAGAAAACAAAAAACAAGCCTCCACAGTCACCCACTTCCTGTCAGCACTATGTCCTTCTATTGTGCTTCACTTATAGCAGTGGAAAAAATTAAGAGACTACTCCAAATGTTCAGCAGGGTTCAACATAACTTTTTTTTCCTACTGGCCCGCCGGGCCAGTGGATCCGAGTTTTACTGGCCCCTTGTGTATTTTCACTGGCCCTGCACACATTTTTTTTTCTTCATAATTTAGTGTCAATAATTATAATACCTGTATTACAAAAATAACCAAATCTAAAGGGAATATCTATACTGTAACAGTATAGATATTCCCTTTAGATTTGGTTATTTTTCTTTTAGTTAAAGCGGCTACGAGTAACATTTAAATATCTTTTAAACAGCCTCATGTTTCCTCTGATAATCATAAATGACCTTTAACAGCAAACGAGACCATCAGTGCAAAGAAAGACGTTTTTAAATAGTTTTTATTACTGCATTTGATCTGGTCGTACACCTAGTCCGATTTTCGGTTCACGCGTGCATGCTCTATGGTCACATATCCGTATTGGTCACAGATTTCAGCGTGGCGCAGGAACGTGAATTGAGAAGCCTATCCCTCCAGGTGAGGGAGGGGGAGCGGGAGCCTTGTTTGAGACAGTTGTTTGTCGTCATAATGACTGATAACGGGGCTGAACCATAAAAGAAAAAAAAGAAAATGCAATGAAGAAAAGCTAAAAGGGAGAGTGATAGTCGGGCGGGAGGGCGTTGCCAAGCAACGTATACACAATTTCACGCAGCGAACCTAGACTGCAGTGTTTACTCCTAAATGAATGAGCGGTAGCCTACTAAAACAAAGTTTACTTTGCCTCACCAGCATCATCAGATGACCATTATTCATCGGAAATAGTCATTATTTACAACATAAACACATTACCTCATCGTGATCCATACTAACTAACTGCCATCTCTCGTTCATTCGCTTTGTGTGAGGACACGGGGACTCGTTCAGCTCCGTGAGAGGTGACAATGCATCAACTCATTGCAATCAGGTGTGTTTAGCACTTACTGGCATTAGTTGATGCTGTGTCACCCATAGACTCACGGAGCCGAAAAGAGTCCGGTGCCCTCACACTTTCAACACACGGACACGCCACGCACCATATTGCTTCCTGATTATTTGAATCTTGCACTCCCTGCACGAGCTAGAAAACAGCTTCACGACAGCTGGCGTCGTAATAATACTACCGCTTTTGTTCAAAGGTGTCGCCAACGTGCCGACTTACTCGTAGTGGCTTTAATTATATGAAATGTTGATATTGCTCATACACATAATATAAAACCAGGCAAACATATTGAATTTGAAGCCTGTTGTATGTTGAAAAGGTCGGCCAGTATTTTAAAGTCCAATAGTTTGATGATTGTTTTTATTCTTGAATTTGGGCAGTTTAATGAATAGTTCACCTGCAGAAGTCATGTTCAAACATAACAAAAAATAAATAAGATATGAAGGTCTGATCATTCTTTGTGGTGTGGTAGGCTGTTTTTATTACTTTCTCTATATGCATTAGGGATGTGAATGTGTCGACCGAATGACCGGTTTTCCACTTGCGCTCAAGTTGACTTTAAAAATAGAATAGAAATCCGAAAATCAGGGGGTTATGCCGTTTTTTTTTTAATAGGAGATTTCACCGTGTATGCGAGTTCACGTCTGGTCGTGAGCGCGCTGCAGGAGCGTCACTTCAGCATGAAGTGTCAGCTTCACATAAGAGTCCGGTGTGGGACCATTTTTTCAAACTATTGATACAAAACAATGCAGTGCAAAATATGCAGCAAAAGTTAAACGCTGGTCTGAGACTATGACGTTAAATCACCTTAGAAACACACAATGCCTTCGTCAGAGCATAGCAGCGTTTCACCGTGAGATCTCGCCAGTGAGTGAGCCGTCGCGCAGAAGAACTGTGGTTTGTGGCTAAAATAATAACCGGGGATATTCCCCCCGTTAGCGATTTCAATGAGAAAGACTTCCACGATCTGATTGTATGTCTCGAGCCTGAAAACACAGTGCCATGTCGGCAGACAAACTGCGCGACTATAGGAACTGTCCAGTGAGCCGAGTCCCTCCGTTGGTTTCTGTCTACAACCGACACAATCACCGGAGACGCATTCACAGTGTTTAAATAAAGCCTCTCATTTGTATTACCATTACGGCTTTGATGCAAATACTGTAACATTACGGCGGCAGCTAAAGGAAAAGCACAGTTTTCACTTCATTTTCTGCACCTCAACCTCTGCTGTGGGAAGAAAGAAAGGGGGCAGAGTAAGTCGATTAATTTGTCGACTCGCAGGCGGACGGTAGGCAGCTCTGCCAACGGAGCGAGAGTGCACCCGCTTGTTGCTCCGCCTGTCAAAACGCCCACGCATCGTTTGTCCACTGGCCTTTCATTAAAAAACAAAAAAAATTTGCCCTGCATATGATTTTACTGGCCCCGGGCCAGCGGGCCATGTCGAACCCTGTTCAGTGTCTCTTGATTTACTATTTTTAGGCATATGTTTGAGTCGAATGAACATTTTGGTGTTATTTTATGAACTACAGACAACATTTCTACCAAATTCACAATAAAAATATTGTCATTATAGAAGCCACTTCCATTCTGTAAGTATGCTTCGTGAGGTTTGACTCCCGGATGACCTGGTTGACGCGCTGTGTTGTACTTGTTATGTCCCAATGTTTGTACCATGTCGCTGCGTGAAGCAATGAATGAAACAAGCGGTCTCCGGTTTGCAGCCTGTTTATTTGCTCACCATGACACCAATTAAGCCTACTGTACATGTGAATACGGAATACGTTCGTATAGTTCCTCAGTGATAACAACAACATGTAACATTTGAGCTTTTAGCGGTCAAAAACCGTATGCCCTTGTCAAACAACAAACAAACAATCAAGTGACACACCTTTTATACCTGTGCCCCAGGCAATAGGGCAGTGACACCTGGTGGACAACACATAACATGACAACATGTAGATACCCAAAAATGGCTCCTATACAGTCATTAAGAGCATTTCCATGAAGTAATGTAGAGATGAAGATTGAAGAAAAATCCAGACTGGTCTCTTAATTTTTTCCGCAGCTGTATAGTTTCACCTCCACATTTTCTGCCCATTTAATGTCACCATGTTCAAATATCTCAGCAGATAAACCAGCTTAATACAATTTGATCAGATATGATGGAAGAGAAGTCACGTGGGTACGTCGAGCAAGATGGCGGCGCAGTGAAAGAGCTCCGCTAGCCGCCCACCAATATATTTACTTAAATATCATATATCATAGTCCACTCAATTTTGTAAAACAGCTTCCAAAGTAACCCTGAGTTCACCTGAACCCCAATGGCTACTTCAAAATATTTTAAAGATCAGGCGGCGGGCCGCATGTCGACGAGGAATAGTCCGTCTCCGCATGACGATATGGAAACTGCTAGCTTGAGAGCGACCAAACTACACCGAACATGGATAATCTTTATACAGAGATTGTCAAAATGAGCACCATGCTGCAGGGGATTGCTGGAGATATTTTAACCAGGCATCAAGCACACAACCTCTGAGCTGAAGAACACGGTTAACGGGATACAGGAGAAGCTGGATGAAGCAGAGGGACGTATCCACCAGCTGGAGGACACAGCCGAGCGGCTAATGAGCAACAGAGAGCACGCTGAGAAAAGGATGGACGCTATGTGGAACCGTATGCAGGTGCTTGAAAATCACAGTAAGAGACATAATGTGCGACTGGTGGGGCTTAAAGAAACCTACGGGACAAACGGCACCATGGAGAGTTGTGTAAAGAGAGTTCTGGGCGAGGGACTCGGGATTGAAGTTGACGGTGAATTTGAAATCGAAAGAGCGCATCGCTCGCTCCCGTGCCCAATGACGGACAGCCGCCTAGACCAGCGCTGATCAGATTCCTGCGACAGTTGGCGAGGGGTGAAGTAGTGAGAGCGGCCAGAAAAAAGCGTGGGATCGAATGGGAAGGCATGTGACTGTCCGTGTTTCCTGACATGACACAGGAGCTTGCCGAGAAAAGAAAAACGTTCACAACCGTGAAGAGATCGCTGCAACGGCTCAACGTGAGATACACGCTGGCGCATCCAGCGTCCCTGAGATTCACTTGGAAGGGGAAGAACCGGAGTTTCACAAGCGCCAAGGAGGCAGAGCAGTTCATAAAGGCGAACTGCAATACAGATGCGTGAGCTGAAACGCTATGTCTAATAACAATCGTGTTGAAGGATACTGGCCTAGACAGGATAATACAAAGAAAAAATAGGCTGATTTAAAAGTGGACAAAGAGGTGGGTGAGTGAGCTTGATATTGTACTGCCTGAGCAACAAAGCCAGAGAGTGAGTCTCTACTGGTTAGGTGTACATACCCCACGGACCAAAAGGTTAGGTTTCTTTATTTTTTTCTTTTCTGTTTTGTGTTTTATGGCTGGAGAAAAGCCAGAGGCCCCAGGTGTTAAGTGGGCCCCTCCTAAGTTAAGGGTTTTTTCTCTATATGTTTATGTTCTTAGAAGCGTTAAGGTTAACATTGTTACATAAGATGTTGATTAAGCTGCGCTTGGTGATGACAGATAAAAGTACAAATGAGTCAAATGAGACATAGCAACTGCAAGAAGCACGGGGGACATAATTATAACTTGCCTACAATGAGTTTCAATAAACTATTATTCATACTTAAATATGTCTAGGCACCACGTTCAATGCATTAGCTGGAATATAAATGGCTGTGGGAATCCGGTTAAGAGAGGGAAGGTATTGACTTATCTGAAGCATAATAAGACAGACATTGCTTTCCTTCAGGAAACACACTTTAAAGGAGAAGAAGCACTGAAACTAAAACGGAGCTGGGTTGGACAGATTTTTCATAGCTCCATCTCCAGCAAGCAGAATGGAGTAATTATATTGATAAACAAAAATGTAAGTTTTATTTTACTTAAAGAGATCAAGGATAAAGAAGGCAGAATGGTGTGTATACAAGCACTGATTAATGGGTCTAAAATGATACTGTGCAATATTTACGCACCAAATAAAGGTGATCCACACTTTTTTCACAATGTGAATAAGACACTGGGGGAGATGGAGGGTCAAATAATATTGGCAGGGGACTTTAACCAAGTTTTAGATGCCTATGTAGACAGAAGCAAATTTAGTGCCCTTGTAATGCCTAAGGATAGAGCTGCAATACATATGATAAACGAGGATGTTGACCTGGTCGATATATGGCGATTAACAAATCCTACTGAAAGGGAATATACTTTTTATTCACACTGCCAAAAATCTTACTCTCGGATCGATGTTTTTGATTTCAAACACCATTATAAAACATGTTGTGAAGTGTAACATAAATGCAATGGCCCTCTCTGATCATGCGCCACTAGAGCTTGCCATTGATATAAATACTGATCAAGAGAGAAAAGGTAGATGGCGTATGAACACGTCGGTATTACAAGATGAGAACTTTAAACAACTGTTGAAGGAGGATATTAAATCTTTTTTCGAAATTAATGCTGGCAGCACTAATACAAGAGCAATGGAATGGGAAGCATCTAAGGCTTATGTTAGAGGGAAAATGATAGCACATTCATCTACAAAGAAAAAAGAGAATATAAAAAAGATAAAGGAATTGGAAATTGCGATCAAAAATCAGGAAATGGAACTATCAAAACCATTTTCGGATAAGTTATATCAAGATATATAAGCATAAGTTCCAGCTGCAGGAAATCTACAATAAAAAAGTTGAATATGCTTTATTTAGGCTTGGGACAACATTCTATGAAGGAGGAGAGAAAACAGGCAAATTACTGGCCAGGCAACTAAAGAAACAAGACTCATATAATGTGATACCAGCTATTAAAAAAGGCAATAGTATAGTCTCCTCAACAAAGGAAATAAATGAGGTTTTACAAGAGTTTTATAAAGAATTATACACGTCGGACATTAATCCCCAACAGGACAAATTGACAGACTTCTTTAATAACTTAAATATGCCTAAACTGTCAACTGATCAGATTGAAGGGCTGGACAGCCCCATATCAGAGAATGAAATTAGGAAGGCTGTTTCATGCATGAAAGCAGGTAAATCACCTGGCATGGATGGTTTTCCGGTCGAGTACTATAAGCAATATATAGATATCTTTGCCCCAATATTAAAAGAGGTATATAATGAAGCTTTCACTTTAGGTTCTCTCCCTCCAACATTTTACGATGCCTTGATATCCGTTATACCAAAAAAAGACAGAGATCCAACAGACCCTGCTAATTATAGACCTTTGAGTTTGATAAACCTTGATTGTAAAATTTTAACTAAGATCCTGGCCTTACGTCTGGAAAGTGCATTACCTAGCATCATACACCCTGACCAAGTGGGATTTATGAAGAATAGGTCGTCCACAGGCAACATGAGAAGACTATTACACCTGATATGGTCCAACAGCACAGAGAAAGACCCGGTCGTTGGCCTCTCACTTGATGCTGAGAAGGCATTCGACCGGGTTCAATGGGAATTCTTGTTAGCAGCTTCAGCACATTTTGTATTCGGACAAACATTTATTAGTTGGATCAAAACCTTGTATAAAAGCCTGAAGGCAGCTGTGATAACTAACGGGATAATATCACCACTATTCAACCTTACCAGAGGAACTCGTCAGGGTTGCTCTTTATCACCATTATTGTTTAATATTGTATTGGAGCCGCTAGCTATTTCTATTAGAGCCAATGCAAATATTAAAGGGGTGGATGGACGCGGGAAAGAGCACAAATTGTTATTGTACGCGGATGATATTTTTATGCTGTTGAAAGCCCGACTGAATTTGACGCTCCACTTAATGGACACAATAAAATCATATTCCAAATGATCAGGGTACAAGATTAATTGGTCAAAGTCGGAAGCACTAATGGGTAAACTACCCCTTTACATTTAAAATTTGCTTTCCTTCCATAACAGTATTTACAAAACAAGGTCATCAGAATATATGTTATTAACCACACCACTAACAAGAACACAACTGGGTACAACAGCTTTCTCATCATATGCACCAAAGGTCTGGAATGAACTTCAAGCCACTCTAAAGCTGGAATCACTCCCACCACTCAGTACCTTTAAAAACATGTTACAATCAGCTCTAAAAGAACACTGCAACTGTTTTTAACCTGATGCCTTTTATTTATTTTTAATTTTTTTTTAGCTGTATGTATTAGCTTGTTTTTATATAGCCTGTTATGAAGTGTAATTTTAGCATTATAGTGTCAATTGTGGTGTACTTTGTTTGTGTGTGTGTGTGGCCTTTTCTGCTGCCTGTCTTGGTCAGGACTCCCTGTGAGAAGAGTTACTGTAACTCAATGGGACCTTCCTGGTGAAATAAAGGTTTAAAAAAAAAAAAAAAAAAAAAAAAAAAAAAAATCCATGCCTATTATGGGATTACTCAATTCAAATTTAACGACAAACTTTGGGTTTAAATGGGTACCAAAAGGGATTAAATATTTGGGAATAAAACTAAGCCAGGAGGTTGAAGAAATGCCGGCATTAAACTTTGAACCGGTACTACAAAAAATTAAAAATAATCTAGATAAATGGGGGAAAATTAATCTGACATTATGGGGTAAAGTTAATGTTATAAAAATGGTGATTTCACCACAATTCAATTATATACTCATGATGGTACCAGTAACTACATCCCTTCAGATTTTCAAACGATATGATACAATAATTAAAGACTTCTTATGGGAAGGGAAAAGACCCAGAATTAATCTTAGCAAAATGTGTTCATCTAGAGATAAAGGAGGACTGGGATTGCCAGACCCAGATTATATTGCATCTCTTTCAAAATGGCCAAAATAACCAGACACTGGAATAAAGATAATACATTAGAATGGGTTGCTATTGAAAATAAGATGGCACTCCCTTTTTCACCGATAGATAGACTCTCACAGTGTTCGCCTAATTTACCCAACCCTATCATGGCACACTCCAAAGAGATATGGACTAAAATACATAAAATGTTTAAATTGTCACATTTTAAGCAATCCTACTCCTCCTTATGGTATAACTCCATGATTAAAATTGGAAAGACATCAGTATTTTGGAAGAAGTGGCATAGTAGTGGTATATGTAACATTGCTGATCTATTTGAAGACGATGTGTTTATATCATACTCAGACTTGGTGAGAAAATATAAACTAAAGGGAAAAGACCATTTCTGGAAGTATCTTCAAATCAGGAGCTGTATTACCTCCAAGATTCAGTACGGAGATGAGAACCACATTATGGATTACTTCAAACTACCTGGGGAGTGCAAACAAGCTTCTTTATTTTACAGGAAAACCAACCAATTGCTTAGCTTTGACTGTCATAACCTAAAAGCAATATGGGAGAACGATTTGGGATGTATAATGGAGGACAATACATGGTTGAAAATTATATCTGACAATGGAAAGTACATAAGGGAAGCCAAAGAGAAATTTACCCAATATAAAATTATACACAGATACTATTTTACACCACTAAGACTATATAGAATGGGAGTAATGAATAACAACTTATGTTGGAAATGTCAGAAAGAAGCAGGCACTTTATTATACTGTATTTGGCAATGCCCATGTATTCAGCCCTTTTGGAGATTTGTTTTGGAGTACTTAGGAAAATGGGCCGGAAGAAAACTACCAGTATTTCCTAGACTTTGCCTGTTAGATGACAGAAGTCAACTACATAACATGTCAAGTAAAGAGTTTTCTGTCATCATGGTCGGCATTACAGTGGCTGCAAGGACAATTCTTAAACACTGGAAAACAGTTACAACTCCAGGATTTAAAGAATGGGCTAACGCCATGATAAAAACAGCCTCATATGAACATATGCTTAATAAGCTGAATACTATAAATAAGGATAAAGCACCAGCATGGGAGAGTTTCTGGACATATATCACACTGACCGATAAACCTGTAACATGAACAAAGTTGATGGAATGTAGTGATGCTCTTGAATGTTGTATGGATAATCATTCTAGTCACTCCAATATGAATGTGCCCCTAGAGCTGCTATTGTTATCTCTTGATTTTACAGATACAAGTATTTATTTTTATTTTTTTATATGACAAAGATTATATTTGTACTTTAATAACAAATGTCTCTGTATGTGTAACTTTGTACTGTCATGCACCAAAGCGAAAATTCAATAAAAAAACTTGAATTACAAAAAAAAAAAAAAAAAAAAAAAAAGATATGTCGAAAGAAAAAGTAGCAATCAATCTAAGACTAGCCATTGAGAATCCATTGGGGATGTGTGCTGGTCTTACCCTGGCAGCAGACGGTACTTGCTGGAGCTGATCTCAGGGAGGAACGTGTCACAATCAAACTGCTTCAGGATCTGTGTGACAAACAGTCTCCTGGTCCCAGGGCTCTCCATCAACTCCTGGGTAGCCCAAAGCAAGCAGAATTACAGACAGAAGGGTGTGTGTGTGTGTGTGTGTGTGTGTAGACATGTGTGTAAATGCTTCACTATTACAATCACAGACAAAATGGTAAAACAGTCAAATTGAAAAAAAACATTGGGACAACAACCATTCTTTGGATATTATTGTTCCATTGTTCATTTGTAATCGGTTACATGGAACTTACTCTTCATGGGTTATTTGAAAATGGCCTATTTGTAGCAGTTGCGGCACCAAAACTAACAAAATAAATACAACACTGAGGGGGGCGGCTCGTGGTGCAGTGGTTAGATTCACATCATGGATGTGCAGCCGCCAGATCTGCAGCAACTGTGTGATGCTATCATGTCAATATGGAGAAAAACCTCTGAGGAATGTTTCCAACACCTTGTCGGAAGTATGCCACAAAGAATTAAGGCAGTTCGGAAGAGAGGCGTGTGTCTGTGTGTGTGTCTGTGTGTGTATATATAACATTGAGGACCAAAAACAACAAAAGCATACAGTGTGATACACCAGAACAACTCCACAGCAAAGCTATGTATTGCGATGAAAGCAGTGTTCAATGGTCTCTACCTTGTACAGAGAGCTGCCTCCTATCACCCACACCTGGTCGGCCTGCCCTGCCAGCTCAGTGTCCAGCAGGCTGAGGGCGGAGCTGAAGTCTGGGGCCAGGTAGTGAGCTCCTGCAGGGGCCTCTCTGGAGGAAGAGCACATCACACCTCTGTTAGCATCCAGCTAAGTCCTGGTTAAAAACCCACTTATTTTCCTTGGCTTTCATTTATTCAGTTTTAATTTTTGCTATTTGATGTTTTGGATGCAATGTATTTGACTTATTTTACTGTACAGCACTTTGGTCCGCCTCGGCTGTTATAAATGTGCTGTATAAATAAAGTTGACTTGACTGACTTGACTAGCCTCATCAGAGACTCTGCTTGGTGAGCTATACAACCCAAAATCTTTAGCAGACTTTTACAAACAGCTCCTGCTCTTCCCTGCCTGCAGTAATCACAGTACTTGCTGGGTTGACAAGGCTGTTGTCTGTATAGACTAGGGGTTTGACTTTTATTTGATATTGCGTAGTTTTCAATACCAGGTTTTCTTTTGTCCACAAGAGCCTGAAATTCCCTCTCAAATTAAAGATGTGGCTGGTCCATCGACCTGCCATATTCGGGGTGTAAAATTCTGTTCTTTTTTTGCGACACTGTGCCTGCTGTGTAGCCTGGTGCTACCAGACCATCGTACTTCATTTCATTTGTACAGAAGGTCTGGAACTGCTGTAATTGGCAAACGTTCACTCACTTGGAGGCGGGTGTCTGTTGAAGTTTAAAACTATTGGATCTGCTCAGTGCCACTCTGGATTAGCCAACCGCATCACGTTTGGTCATCACGTGTGTCATGAGCCAGCTTCTGACGGTGCGTTCCAGTTGTACAGGGAGCTCGGAAATTTCCGACTTCACTAGAGCCTAACGTTTAGTTATTTGGATGAGAAAGGTTGTAGGCGTCCATACTTTCCCGAGCAGATGCACTGGAACACAGACCGGTCGAAACTCGGAACTACCAAGTCGGAAATTTCCAAGTTCCGAGTATAAAGGAATGCAGCATTCAACTGAAACTGGCGCGACTTCGACGTCGTCGTTCTCAGCCACTCGCTCTGTTCACTGATTGGACAACCACAACTCTGGATGAGCAGAATCCCACTAATACGCCCCATCCCCAGACTGACTACTGAAGGGAAAATGAAATTTGGGTGGAAGTAGGTGGGCGGAGCCAGGTTACCTGCTGTGGCCATGGAACAATTAAAAGAGGCTTAGGGGTCAAAATGTATATTTGGTCTGTTTGTTTATTTTGAAAGGTTACTCACAATGTTGTTCATGTCTATTCCGTTTAATTGACACATGGGTAGGGTTTAATCTATATACCTGGGCACTCGGATGGGCGGGGGTTAGAGAGACAAAGGGGGTTAGTGGCGCTCCTGATGATATTTTCTGTTTACCGTCAAACCATCGTCAAAACAACCGTCAGTAACTAGCAACCCTCATCACTTTATCTTTTATTGATTTGTTTTCATACCATCTAGATGTTTTCATTCATCAGTTGTGATTCTGTCTTCAGTTGATTTTGTCAGTTTGGTTAACAGTCCCAGTGATGTTGGACTCAGCGCGTAGCGAGATCAACTGGCACATCGTGGGGACAGTAAAATACGGCCCTCTTACTGCAAGCTCCAGCACTTCTGCTCTCAATTCACCGGCCAGTGTTGTTGTTGTAAAGCAGCTGACCGGCGCGGCGCTAAATGTTTACGTCACACCTGACGCTGTTTACAAGCGCCTCTTTCATTCCAGAACACTGTGTAAAAGGAGCTACTGATGCGCCAGCAGGCCGGCGTTGCTTGGTTCTGTGTAAATAACACAGAAGCAAGCAACGCCGGCATTTTGGAGTCTCTGTGTAAAAGGGGCTACAGTAAGAGAAATGTAGGGTTAGACAGTGAGACCATAAAACACTCTTTCTGCCTTTTCTCAGGCTAGGATGAACCAATTTCAATTTTTTTTGCACATTTATACTACATAGAATCTCAGAATTCAATACACCTTCATATTCCCACCGGTGAAGTAGGTCTTTAACCGTCCAGCCAGGTTTAGATCACTTTCAGAGTTATCTGGTTAAATGAATTTCGTCATTAGACAACATCCTAGTCCTGCTTTCTTTTTGTTATTTGATTACTACAAGCTGCATTTCTTAACAGAGAAATGGATTTTTAACATCCACCAGGTATACACTACTATGTTAAACCACAATTAATTACAGGTGAAAATAAAACCTAAATTAGAGGTTCAGTAAGCAGAATGGTCTTCCTGTCAGTGACTGCAGTTAGCAGTCCCCTCCCTCGTCCCCACGTCACCACATTAATGCACTGCGGTCTTCAAGCAGCGAGTTATCTAGCATCCTCTCAGGTCCATAAGTGTGATAAAACATGATAAAAATCATCAAAACAGACATTGTAGGCGCATACACATTCACCCATCTGTCGCTCTGCACGTGCACCGGCAGTGAGACGGGCCGGTTTGTAGCGTTCTCTCTTCTGATTGGATATTAGTAGTGGGATACCCAAAAAGTTTATTTGCCGATTACATGCAGAGCGAGTGACTCAGAGATCGGCTTTATGAAACGCGCACACTATATAAGTGATCACTGTATGAATAAAGAGCGATTTATCGCTTATTTTATCATAAATAAATCGCTTACTTCACCTTTAATAACAGGTGAAAATAAAACCTATATTAACACCAAATGAAATCTCTAAACTCAACACTAAAGGTGCGAACACACTACACATGTTACACGCGTACAGACGCGTATAAAATCGGCTATTTTTCCATAGGGAACCATTGGTTTACGCGCGTACATGGCGCGTAGATGCGTCACTCGCGCTAAAGCAACATTTTACGCTCCTACGCATGACGATTAGCCGCGTTGGCCAATCAGCGTTGGGCTTGACCCGACGTCACATACATTGGCACGGTGGGAGAACAGTGTACTGTACACAGAGGCTGAGAGACACCGAGGAGGAAAATGTATTGCAGGCGGCCGGTGCTGTATGACAGCAGCTCGGGAATAGAAGACGTGGGGAGAGTAAACCAGGAGAATAGACTTCCTGGTTAATTCAGTAAATATGTGCGGCTGTGCTTTAGCCGATAAAACAAGTTAGCGCCGTATAGCATTAGTTAACTCACCCGGTTGTGTGCGGGCGGCTAGCGCCTCATATTATGAACCCAAACATGACGGCTATGTCCGTGGGACTTTCACAACAAGTACAGTGAAGCACCGGTGTTGATCTACGCCAGCCACGGTCCCCTGTCACAGCCAGGTAGGGTAATGTTGGCTACTTGCCTTTATGTTGTGCCGCCGTGCACCGATGCTGCTGTAACTGTGTTTGTTATGTAGCTGCCGTGAATATGCAATGCTGTTTTAATGCTAGGCTATTTGTGCTGTTCAGATTGTCTTTTGGCACAGTTGTTGGCCATGTTGTTGTTGTTTTTTGTGCGGACATGCACACTGTTGTGTCGTGTCGGGTCTGATCAGCCATGGTTGATTAGGGGAAATACAATATCGGGAGGGAGACTACGCACGTTACGCGCGTATAACCATTTTTGACACAAAATTATCAAGCAACATTTTAGCTGCGTTACGCACGTAAATCTTACGCGGGTAACGCGTGTAGTGTGTTCGTACCTTAAAAGCTGAAACATGAATAATACAAGCATACAGTAGGTCAATAGGCTATCTACAGTAAAACCTTCCATTTGTACATATTGCCTGTGTGGAACACATACTTGCAGGTTCTGCTGAGGACTATGTTGATCCTGTTGTTGAGAGGTCTGTTCTTCTCTGGGATAGAACACCACGTCTTCCTGCCCATGATCACCACATTCTTCTTGCCTGCAGCGCAACAGGTTTGAATGAATGTAATAGTGCATTAGCAGTTAAAGGTGGAGTCAGCCATTCTGTACACTTGTTGTCCAATTTACATTGTCAAAATCAGTGAATATCTACTCATGACCTGTCCATACTGTGTGTGCACTGAAAAGAGAAAACTCCATTGGCTCTGTAACCTGGCATACAAATAATGTAAACAAAGGGGGCCAACTGTAGCTACCAACATGCCCCTTTACAGAGCCTATAGGCTATTAACACTGCAATTATTGGTGATGATGATTTTAATAACAATTATTCTCCAGGATCTCTGACTACACCTTTAACTCACCTTGATATACAGGCAATTATTACAGATTTAGAATGTCTTCCATGCAATGTTTCAAAAAGGGTTGAGTCTCTCTTTGGGAGGAACAAGGGCTCATTCACAGAAAGTCAAAATACATATAACTGAAACATGACAAGGAATGAACCAATACAGAAACCTCAGCACGAGTTACAGCTAGGTATATAGTGCTGCTTAAAAGTATGTGAACCCCTTGAGCCTTTTGGAATTTCATTGAGTTTAACCATTATTAATTAATTGTTATCAATACCAGCATTTTTTTATATGAAATAACAGATGTTTGTTTATCAATTCAACATTTTTCTTTTCCGGAAATCAATTGTTAAAACAGATAAAAACAAATGATTTGCAAACTTTTGTGTGTGCAAAAATGTGTGAACCCTGAGCTGCATTGCTTAAATTGAGCAGGTTAACACAATCAGGCGGGCCAAATTGAGTGATGAAATGGACCAATGTAATGAGAGATCTTTAGGGAAGAAATACAGCGGCACTAGATAAAACAGAGATAAAACCAGGTCAGTTTAGGTTCACCAAAGTGAACCCATACAGGTCAGACATGCCAACAGTGACTACATGTGTTTTCTAAGTGTACGTATGTCCTGCTGAATGTCTTTTATTCTAGCACAGTCAGCATCTAACAGCATGTGACTAATAAAACTTTGACCTGTCACCAGGCTGGGCCCAGAACAAGGTGAATGTGAGTTACCTTCCACAGACGGCGTCGATGTCATCTTCCGGAAATGTTTGAATTCGTTACTATGACAGAAGAACATACAATTATTACGTTTTTTGTTTTTCAACAATTATTTATTGTAAAAGAAAAAAGGTACGTAGATATACATATATGGAAGCATTTGTTGGACATTATTATCTGTAAAAGGACAGCAATGTTGTAAAAGCACAGAATACAATTAACAAATGTGTACCATGATTCACATGTATTTCACTATCCACAAACAAGTATTCTTTGACTTGCAAATATGTAGAACTTATTCTGAAAATACGTAGTCATATTTACGCATTTACGGATCCAATTCTACATAAGAAAAAGGGTTTGCATATTTGCGGATTGCCTCGTGTGAGTTTCTGAGCCACATTACAAATATGTAGAACTTAAGCTGTGAATATGTATTTTAAATTTCACATACAAATAATAGATGTTTTACAAATGTAAAAAGTTTCACCACAAAAAATACATGTTAACTCATATCGCATTTAGGGATCCATATCTACACGTGAAACTAGCTCTGCATAGAGTGGATTTTTCACAGGAGGAACAGTTTGTTTAAAATGTAACCATGTAGGTCTAGTGATTAGCTGGGTGAATCATTCTAAACGACAGTTCATTCACCCTGTCCACAATCAGTCATCTACTCATTTGTAAAGAATCATCCAGACCTTTTCCCAGTAATCTAGGTTACAAATCTGTTCCAATATATGACAGAAATACTGAACACAGTAATGACGTAAACTGAACGTCTGGTGCTCTTATTTGTGTAAACACGGATGTTACCTCTCGAGCTCAACTAAACAAATCACTGGAGCGTGAGTCCACATCGGTCCACATTGATACAGTACACCAAATGTTCTATTGACGTGACTTACTTGAGTCTAACAGGATGCCAGGGCAGGTCTCCATTGTTCCCGATGCCCATGTCAGGACACACCGCCACGATAGCGTTCAGGATGCGGGACATGGTGCACTGTGCTCTGCTCATAGACTGTGTCACTGTACTACAGATGTGTGATATTATCAAAGTTTCCCGCCGGCAGATATTACAGAAGCATCGGAAATGACGACGTCTTCTTCTCCCGGCAGTCTTCTTCTTCTTGTGTAATGTTTTTTGGCGGTTGGCAAACAACTTAAAGATGCATTACCGCCATCTACTGGTATGGAGTGTGGCATAAATAACAACCAAATTAAATAGAATTTGATGACACTTATTGTAATTATTTTTTTTTATTAAAACAAAACTTAGGTTGCGTTCCGAATCGCATACTCTTTCTTTTTTCTATTCAACATACTACAACCGACGATAAAAAGAATCTAGTTAGGATGCAGTAGGCATACTATTGGGACAAACTTTTCTCTCTTATTTCATCATAACATTGCGCCTTGATCTTGCCTCTTGCTTTTATATCCGTCGCATCCCCGTTTGTTTTCATATAGAGCTGTTAAGCGGAAGTGGCGGAATTACAGGGCATGGGACCTCTCGGCTGAACAAAAATGAATGGGAGTCTATGGAAAGTAATCTACTATTTTCTGGTCCCAGTCATTAAATGCCTTGGATTACATATATGTTTTGAATGGGTCTAAATGATCATTTTTCATGTGAAGAGATTGACGGTATGTTGTATGATTATTCGTCTAACGGCTTTTGAAAAAATGTTACGAGAACAACTACAAGTCTTGTCGCCTCTGTGACGTCACCTCAACACATTCCCTCCACTTCTCGACTGACAGTGCTAATGCTAATGGCTGGCGTGGACAACGCCAACAATCTCCCCACTCGAGAAATTGAAACTCTCCACATGTCCACTTGTGTAGTGGTTTTCGCCACGCTGAAGACTTTTGTCTTGTCATTGAAAGAAGGCGGTAAAGTGCATTAAAGACACAGCCATGTTTCTGAGCTAAGCGGGTGCGAGTGGTGGTGACGTATATCATAAGTGTCAAGAGCAGCGAAGAGCTGTAGTCCACAAAAGCGCTCTGCACAAAACCTGACCGTATCCAGCTTCTACTCGCTAAATTGTTCCATTCTTTGTACGAAAAAATACCATCTAAATCCATACAAAACATATGTGTAATCGAAGGCATTTCATGACTGGGACCAGAAAAGAATACATTTCTTTCCATTGACTACCGTTGTAATTTTTCGAGCCGAGAGGTCCCATGTCCCGGAAGTAACCCACTTCCGCTTAACAGCTCTATGGAGGCTTCGTCGATGTTACGTCACTTCACGTGCGCACTGGATTGTGGGTCAGAATCGCCCAAATAGGATGCACTTTTCAACACTAACAATCTTGGCCGCATGAAGTAGGACATCCGGGTACTTCTAACCATCCTAAATCTGGCCACAAGAATCGGGACATCCTAAATCTTTTTTTCTACATACTATATAGTAGAAAGTATGCGATTCGGAACGCAACCTTACTTTTTCTTTTCTGAATTTTCCCCTCATCTGCCTTCTGTCTTTCTCATATCTCTCACACTGCATTATAACATGTTCTACAGTCTCTTCTTGCCCACATTCACATCTGCCTGTTTCGTGTTTTCCTATTAAAAACAGTGTAGGCTACTGTTCAGCCCTGTGTGCCCAAACCTCAGTCTTGATAGAACCGACTCCTCTCTTCTGCTCTTACCTCCACATCTCATATCTCCCACTTGCCTTTGCTCTGTAGAACCATCTTCCTTTCCGCTCTTCCTCCCACTGCTTTTGCCATCTCCTATTCAGTCTTTGCTTAATAATGCCTTTAATTTCAGTTTGACCTATATTTATACTTATATCAATTGTGCTTTATTGGTAACATCTTTTGCTAGCTTATCTGCCATTTCATTTCCTCTTATCCCAATGTGTGCTGGAACCCATAAAAAAACACTATAAGCCCCATCATTTGAATACAGTACAATGTTTGTTGAACCTCAATCAAAATATCTGGTCTGCTTTCGGAACGGTTGTACTGTAGGCTCTTTAATGCTGAACAAATGATTGACCTTAATGGCTTGTTGTCCTCCACCCACTGCACTGCCAACAGTAATGCCAGCAGTTAACCTGTGTACACTGAAACCTCATTATTAACCCTCTTCCCTATTTTCACTTGAAATTCCGGTACAGTAAAAGCTACCCCTACTTTATTACCTGAGTCCTTCGATGTATCTGTACAGTTTACAAGTAATGTTTGAAGACAGAGAAGTTTCGCATGATTTAAGAAGAAAAGATAAATTCACTGAGAAAAATATACGGACCACACTTAAATCCTTTTCGATTTCTGTAAATGGTATTAAGCTGTGGAATGGTCTTAATGAAGTTGTCACAGGGAGTTGCAGTTTGCGCAATTTCAAAGCAAATTATGTTTAAAAAATTATTGAAAATTACAGACTAATAACCTGAGCACATTGTCAATGTCACTTTCATAACAATATTGTAAAGAATAATACAGGCCAGCAGACAGACTTGTTTTTGAATACTTTTGCAGAAGTGTTTAGACTACCAGTTAAGAAATGGAACAGGCCAAATACAAGGCCACAAAAACTGAACTGTGCTGAACTGATCTTAAAAGCTGAAGCAATTAGATTAAAATTGACTGTGTATTGGACTGCAGATTCTTATATAAAAAAAATGTATAGGTATGTGTATATATATATATATATATATATATATATATATATATATATATATATATATATATATATATATATATATATATATATATATATATATATATATATATATATATATATATATATATATATATATATATATAGCTATACATATATATAAAAAAAATGCTTTTTGTTTTATTTTTATTTTCTGTAACAGTAACGTTGTATCTGAATCCGAATTTGATGAAAATGGGGGCGGGACCTGATAAGCCTTTGGCTTCTTCCGTCTCCCTTCGGACAACACAAAGTATGATGTATGAATATTTGCAAGAGAAAATTGTGTATTGTGTGGAATTGTCCGAAAGAGTAATAAATAAATACATACATTTGAACATAACTATAGAATGTTTCTATGTACTCCTGTATTAATTGTTTATTTCTGCTTTTGTTTTCTAATAATGATATATCAACTGTAGCTTCTCCCGGCAGTTGACTGTCTACCTTTCAGGGTTATGCCGCCACCTACTGTATCGGAGTATGTAACAACATGACCATATTGACCATTTAATTCATTAATAATAACAAAAAAATATGTTTATTAATCTTAAGTCATGTAAAAATGTATTGATTGATCCTTCCAACAGCCCTATTATCCGGACCTTGGTATTATTTTGGGTAAATATCATATTCATACTTGTAAATAGAAAAGCGTCCATCTCTCTCTTTTATATGTGTTTAGTTGTATAAATCATCACTTACAATGTAAAGGAACAAATAATAGAATGTCCAGAAAACGTTATTCTTACATATTCTTGCTTGCCCTAGCTAACTCCTCTGACTGAAAATCAAATTATTACCTTATTATATTTCTAGTCCCAGAATCAGCAGTTTACCCCTAAATTGCCAGTTAAAGTCCCATACTTACAGAGTTCAGCTGCCCTTAATGTGGTATAGGTCTGCCTTTAAGACATAATGTAGCAAAGTAAATGCAGGGGTTGGGATTTGAAAGTTTAATATCTGGGTACTTGGATAAAGGCCAGTTTTTAAACTATACCGCAACTGTAATAAATGACTGGTTAAAGAATTAGTACCAATAAATCAGTTGTATTGTAAATGATGTGTTACAAAGAGAACTGTAATACAAAAAAACTGTGTATAAAAAAATGCACACAAAGCACTTCTGACATACAGTCCCTGACAAAAGTCTTGTCACTTATCCATTTTGTAGAAACAACAGCTTATAACCTGACTTTTAATGAATCCATTGGTTTTAGAAATGGCTCATATGAAAGCTAAAACCCTCCAAAATGATGTTTAATAAACTAAAATAAATTTGCTTCACTGAAGAAATGTTGATCATTTAATGAACACAGGAAGGTCAGATGTTGGCAGGACAAGAATTTTGTCGTCTACAGAGAGTAATGTGAAAATTGAATAAATAATTTACTTCAAATACAAAAATATGTTGCATAACATCAGTGAATTAAGTAGTGGTGCTGTGAGATCCATATTTAATATCTTGTTTGACTTCCATGAGTTTGAAGGACTGCATACATGCGGTTTGACAATCATTCATACAATTTATTGATGAAGTCATCAGGAATAGCAAAGAAAGCAGTCTTACATGCCTCCCAGAGTTCATCAAGATTCTTTGGTTTGGTCTTCCATGCTTCCTCTTTCATTCTACCCCAGACATGCTCAATGATGTTCATGTCTGGTGACTGGGCTGGCCAGTCCTGGAGCACCTTGATCTTCTTCGCCTTGAGGAACTTTGATATAGAGATGGAAGTATGCGATGGAGCAACCATGTGATGTAATTCAACCAAAGATTCATCTGAGAAATCCACCTTCCTGGTCAAATCAGTGCCCAGAAACCAGCACTAAACAAAAGGCAATTAAAAAACGTGTGGCATTTTCTAAAGCCCATAGCCTGCTAAAAGGATGGGCGCTGGAAAAGTGGCAGAAGGTGGATTTCTCAGATTAATCTTTGGTTGAATTCCATCACAGCCGCCGCAAATATTGCAGGAGACCTACTGGAGCCTGCATGGATCCGAGACTCACCCAGAAAACAGTTAAGTTTGGTGGCGGAAAAATCATTGTCTGGGGTTACATCCAGTATGGGGGTGTACAAGAGATTTGCAGGATGGAAGGCAATATCAATAGCCTAAAATATCAAGAAGTATTAGCTACATCTTACAATTCCCAAATTTTGCAGCAGGGTGGTTCTCCATCACATACTTCCATATCTCCATATCTAAATCAAAGTTCATCAAGGCGAAGAAGATCAAGGTGCTCCAGGACTGGCCAGCCCAGTCACCAGACATGAACATTATTGAGCATGTCTGGGGTAGAATGAAAGAGGAAGCATGGAAGACCAAACCAAAGAATCTTGATGAACTCTGGGAGGCATGTAAGACTGCTTTCTTTGCTATTCCTGATGACTTCATCAATAGATTGTATGAATCATTGTCGAACCACATGGATGCAGTCCTTCAAGCTCATGGAAGTCAAACAAGATATTAAATATGGATCTCACAGCACCACTACTTAATTCACTGATGTTATGCAACATATTTTTGTATTTGAAGTAAATTATTTATTCAATTTTCACATTACTCTCTGTAGATGACAAAATTCTTGTCCTGCCAACATCTGACCTTCCTGTGTTCATTAAATGATCAACATTTCTTCAGTGAAGCAAATTTATTTTAGTTTATTAAACATCATTTGGGAAGGTTTTAGCTTTCATATGAGCCATTTCTAAAACCAATGGATTCATTAAAAGTCAGGTTATAAGCTGTTGTTTCTACAAAATGGATAAGCGACAAGACTTTTGTCAGGGACTGTATATAGTGATGTACTGTTTATCAGCTTTTAAACATTGTAGTGGCAGGGCTGCAGAAGAGCATTCACCAGCGTCTGCACCAAGAATACAGCTGCTTCCACCAGACATATCAGGCAGTTAATACCATCAAAAGAGTTTGTACTGATCTTCAACACCTTCCACATATGACCATTTGGATTGTGCACAGACTTCCTGTGTGCATCAGTGCATGGGTAAACCCCAGATCCATGAGAAAGTTTATTTGTGTGTGTGTGTGTGTGTGTGTGTGTGTGTGTGTGTGTGTGTGTGTGTGTGTGTGTGTGTGTGTGTGTGTGTGCGTGCGTGTGTGTGTTATAGCTTCAGGGCGTGGTCTGACTGTGTAGACAGCAGGGACAGCAGTGCAGCGAGTCGTGGATGAAGAGATCACACTCCATACAGAACACACTGCGACATGATGGACACGTGAATATCTACAAAGACAAAGCACATTCATAAAGATGGAACGAGTGATTGAAGTTGCAATAAATCCATATTTGTAATTATTTATTGTTTTAATCAACAAGCCACTTAAAGCTGGGGTATGTGATTTCTGATTGGTCAAAGTTAACATGAGCTGTACACTTTGACCAATCAGAGCAAGGCTCCGATTCTCTGTTCTTATTAGCTGTTGGGACTGTCCATTCACTTTGGCACGACTTTGTTGGTGTAGAGCGTGTCAGGGAGGGACCAAAGAGAACAAGTGGAGCGGTTGAGGTATTTGGATTCGAATCTCTATCCCAACTGCCATTTTCTCCACAAATCCTCCACCCCAGCTTTAACAATCGAGTTCTATACTGTTGACTGATTGAAGCAGTAGAGTATGGGTCAAGCTCAGATAACAATGGATGCTATGTACATTTATTACATTTAACGCACACCCTGTTTACACTACAGTTTATGCATCAGAGTGGCTCACCTTACTACAAACCAAAAAGTAGGTTTTACTATGTCAGCCAAAGTCCAGCTGATGTACTTACACATTTATCTTTCATCTCCCCTTGACAAGCTTGACAAAACCTGGAATAGAATCATGACAGAATTACACACAGAGCGGTAAAGTATCTGTGTGTGTGTGTGTGTGTGTGTGTGTGTGTGTGTGTGTGTGTGTGTGTGTGTGTGTGTGTGTGTGTGTGTGTGTGTGCCACGGCTGCAATTTTTTCGTGTAAACGTTTAACCGTTTAAAGCAGCTACGAGTAACATTTAAATATCTTTTAAACAGCCTCATGTTTCCTCTCATAATCATAAATTACCTTTAACAGCAAACGAGACCATCAGTGCAAAGAAAGACGTTTTTAAATAGTTTTTATTACTGCTTTTGGTCTGGTCGCACACCCAGTCCGATTTTCGGTTAGCTCCTGCAAGCTCTATGGTCACATATCCGTATTGGTCGCAGATTTCAGTGTGGCGCAGCAACGTGAATTGAGAAGCCTATCCCTCCAGGTGAGGGAAGGGGAGCGGGAGCTTTGTTTGAGACAGTTATTTGTCGTCATAATGACTGATAACGGGGCTGAACCATCAAAGAAAAAAAAGAAAGTGCAATGAAGAAAAGCTAAAAGGGAGAGTGATATAGGCTACGGGGGACGAGGGCGTTGCCAAGCAACGTGTATACAATTTCACGAGAGCGAAACTAGACTGCAGTGTTTACTCCTAAATGAATGAGCGGTTGGTACTAACACAAAGTTTGCTTTGCTTCACCATCATCAGATAACCATTATCTGAAATAGTCATTATTTACATCAACAACACAAACACATTACCTCATCGTGATCCATACTAACTGCCGTCTATCGTTCATTCGCTTTCTGTGAGGAGTCGGACACGTAATCTTTCAGCTCCGTGAGAGAGAGAGTAGTTAGGTGACACTGCTGCAACAACTCATTGCAATCAGGTGCGTGTGGCAGTGACTGGCATTAGTTCATGCAGTGCCAAAACCACTCTCACGGAGCCGAAAAGAGTCCTTGCACTTTCAACACACGGACATGCACTATATTGCTCCCTTCTCAGTTCACACTCACGCGCCTGCCACGCGCTAGAAAACAGCTTTGCGACAGCGGGCGTCGTAAAAATACTACTGCTTTTGTCCAAAGGGGACGCCAACGTGCCATGTTACTCGTAGTGGCTTTAATATGGGCGGGGGTCGATGTAATTTAAAAAAAAAATGTTTGACGATGCTGTTGGAGTGACAGTGTGCAGTGAGAAAGACATGCAGACAGATAGACAGAGAGAGGCATAAAGGTCTTTATTTCATCAATTTGCTTTTTGACTTTGAAGTGATCATAACTAGCCTAGAAATCATCATCGTCATTAGACTGACTCCCGCTGTCGGGCCGTTGACCAGCTGATCGGATCAGCTGTTTGAGGCGGAGATGAAAAGGAAAGTGAAACTGAAGGTGGAGCAGTTAATAAGTTGAATGAATAAATATTGTAACCAAACACAATAATGTATTGTGTTTAGAGCTGCAACGATTAATCGACAAATCGATTATTAATCGATTATTAAAATAATCGCCAACTATTTTGATAATCGATTAATCGTTTAGTGTCATGCCCTCACTAGAGTGCATTTGATGTTTAATTGTGGAATGTGTAGAACAGTGCCCCTACAGGCCATTTGAGGGGAGTAGTTTTATGTTTCTAGAAGTTTCTGGCAGATGTTAATTGGTGAGCTGCCGTGCAGGCTGCCAGGGTGTTCTCTTACTGCATCATAGCTTCATATATTGTTGCCTTGGACACTATTTGTCCGTAAGTATTTATTTATGTCTCTTATTATGTTAGGTTACCTTTTTGTTAGCTGTTTATGATAATGTATACTGCTAATGGTAGTTGACAGTATGACGCAGCATTTTAATACTTTTATTTGAGCGATTGCATCGTGCCGTCCGTTGGTGTGTACTTATGTGTATGCCTTTGTGCTTTGTTTCAGTTTTACAAAAAACCAATAACAAACAAAAACAAGTAAAGTAAAGATCTTCAAACAGAAAACACCTCGTGTATTTCTTGAAGGACTTCGGAATTCTGTAAGCTAACTGTCAAGCCTTGAATAGACGACACTCATAGCGAGGGCAGTATATTTAGAGTAATTTTTTAATACAAAATTTCCAAATTCTCTGACTTCAGCTTCTCAAATGTGAATATTTTCTGGTTTCTTTAATCCTATTATAACAGTAAACTGAAATATCTGTGTGTTTTGGACATAACAATACATTTGAGGACGTCAACATGGGCTTTGTAAAATCGATCAACATTTTTCACCATTTTCTGACATTTTACGGACCAAAACACTAATCGATTAATAATCGATAAATCAAGAAACTAATCGACAGATTCATCGATTATCAAAATAATTGTTAGTTGCAGCCCTAATTGTGTTATCTGCTTTAGTAGCATACAGTAGCTCACATCGCCCACCAGTCCTGGAAATAATGAAGAAAAATAAAAAGTTTTTCGTTATGGGTAGGGTAACGGTTAAGATTTACCAAACGGTAACACTTGTACACTAACACACCCCTAGTGCCAACCAACCTGTGTTGTGGTTTGTCCTCCACTGGACTCTCTCTGAAGACCTGCAGGGGGAAGAGGTGGTGGAAGGATCTGGCCAGGTGAGGGGCCGACACTAGAGTCAGACCTTGGACACACACACACACACACACACACACACACACACACACACACACACACACACACACACACACACACACACGTGTCAAGTCAAAGCTATAGTACATCTATTCGGTTTGAACTCCCAGTATATTCTATAGCAGCACACATGGAAAATAAAGACGTACCACAGACTTTACACTCCACAGGAAGCTCTGTGTACTTGGAGTGGCACTGTGGACAGAAGTATCCTCCCAGAGACAGACCTGGACCACTGCTGCCATCCAGATGACTAGGACACAGACACACAGACACACACACAGACACACACACACACACACACACACACACACACACAGGCACGCACACACACACACACAGACACACAGCAGGAGCAGCTCTTTAAGACAAAACTTATTTTTTTATATACTGTATACTTTTTTCCAAAGTAATTCTCTAATTCATAATTTACAATTCATACGTTCAAATGTACAGATCATTGCAAGGAGAAATTAGAATCCATCTTTTCAGTCTATCAAACAACAACACATCAGGTAAAAAAGGGGAATATAAGGGGAAGCAGGTATGACATTAATTACATTCTGCTATCCATTTTCCAAGAGTTAAAAAAGAAATATAAAATGTTGTCCATTCTCATAAGATGAGACTTGACTCTAGTACAGCGTGGCTGCTCTCTGGCCAGTATTCTACTCACCACATGCTGAAGGAAGGCTTGGCATCCTGGTCAGAGAGAGAAGCAATGGTGTGCTGGGGAAAACCTGAGCAAATCATATTAGAATTGAGTCAGTCTGAGAAAAAATATACAGTAGCTGCTTTGTATATACAGCATCTCACAAAATTGAGTACACCCCTCACATTTCTTCAAATATTTCATGATATCTTTTCATGGGACAACACTGAAGGAATGACACTTTGATACAATGTAAAGTAGTCAGTGTACAGCTTATATATAGTGTAAATGTACTGTCCCCTCAACAACAAAAATTGGGCCCAATTTGGACATTTTCACTTAGTGGTGTACTCACTTTTGTTGCCAGCACTTTAGACATTAATGGCTGTGTGTTGAGTTATTTTGAGGGGACAGTGAATTTGCACTGTGATTCAAGCTGTACACTGACTACTTTACATTGTATCAAAGTGTCATTTCTTCAGTGTTGTCCCATGAAAAGATATAATGAAATATTTGAAGTAATGTGAGGGGTGTATCACTTTTTTGAGATACTGTATGACATAAATGATGTGTCTTCCAATAGAATGAGTAGAGAAGCAGAGAGCGAGTGTATACTGACCCATGCGTATGAGAGAGCATTCAGAGGAGGTGCTGGCTGGAGGAGGTTTGACATGCAGCATCAGCAGCTCTTTAAAGTGACTCTCGTCCAGGATGACGTGGTAGGATCCCCCTGTCTCCCTGGTCAGCACGGTGCACACCCTCACCTCCGCAGACAGCCCGATCACTGACACACGCACCTTCAGAGCCTTCAGGGTCTGCCGGGGGGGGGAGGAGACATAGTTCATCTGTGCATTTCCTTCATTAGATAGCTTTAATAGTAGAGCATATTTACAGTACAGACCTTGTCAGTGAACTATGAGGGCAAAACAAACTAAATAATGGGTCAAAATGTTCAATTCATCTGAGGTGAAACTGGCCAGCCCTACTCACCTTGATGAGTTCATAGATGTTTGCTGGGTCACATGTGGTGAGGCTGCTGAGGATGATGAGGATCTCCCTACTGGTGTGTCCAGGCATGTGCCTTCACACAGAGACAGGCACCAGTCAGGGACAGTCAGGTTAAATGGTAAAGGGTAAATGGACTCCACTTATAAAGCCCCTTTCCCTGGTTTTTCACAGACTCAAAGTGCTTTACATTGTTTTGTATACATTCACCCAGTCACACACACATTCATACACCGATAGCAGGAGCAGCTACCACGCAGCGTGCAAGCTTACTATCGGGAGCAATTCGGGGTTCAGTGTCTTGCGCAAGGACACTTGGACATGTGGAGGGGAGGTGGGGGATCGAACCACCGACCCTGCACTCCAGTGGCCGACCGCCCTACACACTTCGCAACAGCCGCCCCGTTACAGAAGAACCATGGAAAAACACAAAGACCAAAGCACCTACTTGAGAGACTGGATGGCCAGGTTGAGAGAGTTGTAGAGGGAAGGCTCTCCTACACACACAGTGTCCACTGCTTTCTTCAGAGCAGTAATGTGCTTCTTTGGATTTCCTAATGGCAACAGTAAAACAACACATCATTGTTAAAGCCTTCACAGACAGCAGCTGACTGCCCAAAAGAACTCAGAGAAGAAGAATTTGAACTACACTAAAATGGCAATAAAGTATGGGCCTACTATTTTACCATTTTGTCTTTCTTTTTTTCTCCATGCTCTCCGTTCCCTGCTGTAGTGTTACTACCTTTTCACCAGGGGCCTCATTTATAAAGCTTGCGGCGCACAAAAACCTTGCGTAGACGGAAAGAAATGTGCGGGAAAATGTGCGGTGGCAAACGTTGGTATTTATAAAAACATTCTTTGCGGAGAAGTGTGCGTATTCCTACGCCAACTTTCGACCATGCGTAGAGCTACCGCAAGGTTTTCCTGACTCGGGGAATCAGCGACACTCAATGGCAACACCACGAAATAAAGCTCAGTCATCAGAAAAACACAGACTGTGAAATGCTTGGCACCCAATATATTTAGTCAATAAAATGTTTAAGCTTACCTATTGTTGCGAATATATGGCTACTGTAGTCTATGGCATGCAGTTGTGATGTAGGTTGAATTACTTATCAAGTAGCCTAGGTCTACATGTTTTGGTTATTTTATAAGTTGAATATTATAGCGCTACTCTATAATAATATCCTATACGTCGGGAGGTGTTTCCCTGAGTGGCCAGCGGGAGAGCAAATTTTAAGAGGTGAGTAAAAAGTAGTTTTGTACAAAGTTAAGCCCAACAGATATTAATTAAATTGTATATTTCGTTAGATAAAATCATGTTATGAATTTAGCAAATCATTACACACATCTCTTTCCCATAACAATTCAACCTGGAAGATATAACTATAATCTGACGTTGTTGGAAATGTGTGGATCTCACGGGAGATAAACAATGCTCTTGAATAGACTATAAGCATTATTTCACTTGTCACACCATATGTTATATAGGCCTACATATAGTACTACAGGTAGGCCTACGCTAATACGTGATATTGCATACAGTACAAAGTTGGGCGAAACTGCTTTACAAAGACTACAACGACTGTGCCAATCATGATATGTGATAAGCGCGCGGGTGTGTTTGTGTGTGTGTGTGTGTGTGCCAGTTGCTGCAGCACATGCACGTCACGGGCTTTCTTCCTTCCCAGTCGCTTTCTTTGCGGCCGGTTGCCTCCCTTTTTTCCTCATGTCAGTCAAAATTCCGTGCTTATTAAGAGCGTCATCATATTCAGGAGCTATTTAGCATTCGCCATGTATGGTAGAATGTGGGATGAAACTGGGAGGTGAAGTGGGAGGACACGGGGTGGAGATCGTCTGCGCACAATTCACCGCAGGTGGGTATTTATAAAGGGAAGATTGCGTGAAACTGTGCGCCGCACAGTTTTATAAATCTGAATTTTCTTTTGCGCAGCACATTTTTGGCTTTGTGCGGACGCAATGTTTTAGGATGGTTTCTACGCACACTGTTATAAATGAGGCCCCTGGTGTTCATTTATATATGTTATCATCCAATAGCGCAACTTGTTTCCCGCTAAGTGTATTTCAAATTCTTCTTCTCTGAGTTTTTTTTAGGCAGTTTACAATCGTATTGAAAAGAGTATGATTATTTAATAATCATGCATGATTTTGTAGGCCTATATATATTTTAAATTATAAAAAAAATATATATATATATATATATATATAGCCTATATATAATTTTCTTTTTTTATTAAGCGCACGTACCCTCTGCAGTACCGCAGTTTACCCCTAGGGGTCCATGTACCCACATTTGAGAATCAATTGTCTTGCACATATAAAACTGTGTCTACTCCAAAAAATTAATTTGTCAGAATTGTAACTCAGTCCAGCTGGAATGCTCATACAGGTCCATCATTTCAGGCAGAGCAGTTGTTAAACATATTTGATGGGCTTCTCTCTTACACGCCCTCAGGGGTTTCCTTTGTCTCACCTGTGCATTTATGTTTGTATTTATTTATTTATGTGTTATTTGTAATCTTATTTATTTTGCAGAAATAGATCAAATGAAAATGAAATGAAAGCGGGAAGTTTGAACACACGACAGAGGAAATCCTCCCACTAATAGAAGGCCATAGTGTGACGGAGCGCTCCTGTGGCGTAGTGGATAGAGCGCGTACCATATTGGCTCCGGCCTTCGTTGCAGTGGTCGCGGGTTCAAATCCGACTGAGGGGTGGAGCCTGACATGGTTTATATTTAACCAGGAGAAGTCTCATTGAGATTAAAAATCTCTTTTTCAAGAGAGTCCTGACCAAGACAGGCAGCAGCACAGCTCAACAGTTACAGACAATCATTTTAAAAAAACAGAGAACACATACAGTCCCCTCCAATAGTATTGGAACAGTGAGGCCAATTCCTTTATTTTAGACTGGAAACATTTGGGTTTGACACCAAAAGATGAATATGAGACAATAACTCAACATTTCAGCTTTCATTTCCAGGTATTAACATCTGGATCCGATGCAGAACTTAGAAGATATAATTTTTTGTAAAGGAACACCACATTTTTAGGTGAGCAGAAGTATTGGAACAGATAGACTTTAAATAAATTAAAGTGAATAAAACGTAATATTTTGTTGCAATCCTTTGCTTGCAATAACCGCATCAAGCCTGTGACCCATTGACATCACCAAACTTTTGCATTCTTCTTTTGTGATGCTTTTCCAGGCTTTCACCGCAGCCTCATTCAGTTGCTGTTTGTTTTGGGGGGTTACTCTCTTAAGTCTCCTCTTTGGCAGGTAAAATGCATGCTCTATAGGGTTTAAGTCTTGGGATTGACTTGACCAGTCTAAAACCATCCACTTCTTGCCCCTGATTAACTCCTTTGTTGTGTTTTGGGTCATTATCTTGCTGCATGATGGAGGATCTTCCAAACAGTTTGGTTGCATCTTTCCTTAAATTGGAAGATCAGAAGAGAGAACAATACAAACCGGCACCCGTCTCACTGCCGGTGCACGTGCAGAGCGACAGATGAGTGAATGTTTATTTCTTCTACAATGGCGGAGCAGGTAAAAATCCTTCCCAATGTCTGTTTTGATGGTTTTTATCTTGTCTTATCACACTTATGGATCTGAGATGATGCTAGACAACTCACTGCTTGAAGGCCGCAGTGCATTAATGTGGTGACGTAGGGACGAGGGAGGGGACTGCTAACTGCAGTCAGTGACAGGAAGTTAGCTTAAAGCTGGGGTATGTGATTTCTGATTGGTCAAAATGAACATGAGCGGTACACTTTGACCAATCAGAGCGAGGCTCCGATTCTATAAAAAATAAAAAATAAATCGATTCTCTGTTCTTATTGGCTGTTGGGACTGTCAACTGTTCAAATCTCTATCCCAACTGCTATTTTCTCCCTAAACTCTCCACCCCAGCTTTAACTGACCATTCCTCTTACTGAACCTTTAAGAAGGGGTTTAAATCTGTTTAGAGTGATCCTCACCTGCCAGCTCAGTCAGCTTCTCAGCCCTTTTATTCTTTGTGGTGATGATTCCCACCTGGAGACATGAAACACAGCATGTTAGGTCACAATACAGCCACAGGGAGGCACTTCTGGTCCAGTCCAAAGCTAGGTTTACAACTTCCCTTTCACAATAAAAACCACTTCACCCCGGACAAGCCTACTTTGTGAGACACTGCAGGTAAATAGGTATAGGAGGGTATTCATTTAAACTTATTGATATCATCATGGAACTTTGCCAGTTGATTACTGAAATTAAAAACATTTGTTTTTTCTATTACAATTTTTCTGAAATGTGTGAATAAATAGTTATTTGCATATCTTAAGAAACTAAAAATCTAAGAGGAGGTTTCGTAGACATGGATTAAGCCAAGTCCTTGACTAAAAGGAATTTTGAATGGAGATTGTCCATTTACAGTAGTCCAGGACTAGGCTTAATAAATGTTTGCAAAACTAGATGTTGCAAAATACAATAAAACATACCTGACTGATGGGGTTTTGGTCAAAGTATTCATCCACGAAAGCCTCTGTCAACTGCAGAGGAGAGGAGAAAGGACACAGTGCTTTAGAGCTGATCATACTCTGTGTGTGTGCGTGCGTGCGTGCGTGCGTGAGGGCTTAGCTGCATAAAGACAGTACTGTACCTTTAAGGTGGAGGTGAGGCGGTTTGGTTTCAGGTCATGGTCCTCCATACTTCTGGAGCAGTCGATCACCACATAGAGGTGGCGCATCTACAACACAGGACATGCTTCTATGACCATCATGAACACTTTGGTACTGATACATTCTCTGAACATGACATTGATTTTCCTAATAGCAAAACACACCAATCCCTATTATACATCCCCTATCAAAATATTAGAATCATTCCATATGCACTGCCCTTAAAGGTGGAGTGAGTCAGCCATTCTGGAGAATGCTTGTTGTCCAAATCCACTTTTTGTAAAAGTGAATAAATTAGTGAATATTTCCCCCGCCAATCTGCTACCTGTCCGTACTGTGCGTGCGCTGAAAGAAATACCGTGTTAATACACATCCTAGGCTCTGTAAACTGGCATATAAACAAAGGGGGCCGACCGCAACTAGCAACATGCCCATTTATAGAGCCAAGGCTGTGTATTTAACACTGTTCTGTTTTCAGCGCACACACTGTAGCGTATCGGGAGGAGATATTCACTGATTTGGAGAAAAAGCGATTTTGACAACAAGCATTCCCCAGAATTGTTGACTCCACTTTGAATATTACATTATATCAACATTAGATTGTAAGTTAATAATACAAATGAGTTCTACATTATGATGCTGGTGAGATGATCTCAAATATATACAAACAATGACGTCATAACCAATGTAAACCTTTTATTGGGTGTTTTGGGCTTTGCACTATGTAACAATAATGTTATGCAGCAACGCAACTGAGGTTCTGCACAAAGAGTTTATAGCTTTCGCCAATTCACAACCCTTGTCCCTATTTGGGCAACTATGTCCTTCCTTCATGTAGGAAAGAGACAGAAGTCACTCACCATTCCAAGCCTGACTTGTCCATGTCTCTCTATCACCCTATGAGGTAAACAAGGCGGCAGATCAGTTTGTAGTTTCAGAGAATCAACATGTGTTCTTTGGACAGAGCAGTGCAAAGTTTTACATATACAGTACAGCAGCAAGGTAATATGTTGCACAAGCGATATAGAAGTAAATACATCATAACTTAGAGTGTGAGAAGAAAAACACTTTTTAAATGAATGTACTGAAAGGTAGCAGTCTGTCCAGTTATACAAAGTATGTAACAGAGGAGAATATGTCTAGTTTACATTATAACAGTTATTATAATAGTGCAAAAAGGGTCTAACAAAGTCAAATGCCAAGACTTTGTCTTTGGAGGTTTAAGAATGACTTAAATATTTATTAATTTGATCATTTTCATGTACTTGATAATACACACACACACACACACACACACACACACACACACACACACACACACACACACACACACACACACACACACACACAGACAGACAGACACACAACACAGACCTTTTCCTCTTGGACTGAAACAGGATCTCTTCCACTGTGGCTTTGAGAGAGCCAGACTCATCCTCCTTCAGCACCTCCCTGGAGAACAATACACACACGTCTCAATGTTGCAGCAAAATGACAACACAATACACATCATGTTTCAAGTTAAACGTCTCCATGCTTTCATAGTCTCATGATAGTACACTGTATAGGCTGAAGTCTTACCATGTCCTCTCATAGCCTCCTTCCCAGCGCTTGGCTCTCTCTGGCTCTTCATCCATAATGTCTGACGGACAGGAATATATAACCAACACTGAAAACCTAAGAACTGGGAAACAACAGAATCACATGAATACATAGGAATACCAATCACGAGTCATGCTGATTTTTAACAGCGGTGTGTCGATTATTATAATAATAGTGTAGGCTATATGAGAAGAAATAGGACGTCCTTAAAGACAGATAGCCTAATAAAGGCATTATTCAGATAGAGACTGGAGTATGCTATACTATCTGAGCACCATAAACATTAACTAATGATAGTCTACGCCGAACTGTTGGGCTGACCTAACAGTTGATCAACAGCATTTATATTCATGTCGTTATTTGTCCCGTGTACTGTAGCCTATATCCCTCCCTATAACGGTAGCATTACTCAATGGAGTTTGGCTTGAGCAAGAGTCAACACCCAAAACATTACTTGATTACAAACAGTAGATGATGCTTATTTCCAAGCCGAATTATTTGCTGACCTCACAGTAACTCAGCGTCACTATGTAGAACCATGTCGTTATCAAATCAAACCTTGCAGTTAAGACATTCATTTGTCGACTCGTTGTCTTTTGATACAGCTAGCTAGCCTAGCGTTAACGCAGCTGCTTAAAGTCAACCAAGTCTCCATGATGAAGCATGTTATGATACGTAGACCTAACTTAGCTAGAGAAGTAATAGTGTGTGACTTTATGTAATATTTCACTGTCCCAGTTAAAAACAATAGGCAGTACCTGCAACACCGGAGCAGTGCAAACAACGCCAGATGGTGCAACGGAGATTTCGTCCGGAAAGAAAAATGAGCTACAGAGAAATGTATCCGCTCAGTTAATTTTTGCTTTTTCTTGTGAATATGCATAGATATAAATACTAAATACAGTGTATATCTATGGTGAATATGTATGGCGGTTTGCGGAAGTAAACAACAATATTTTATAATAAATACAATTTGGTAACACTTATTGTTATCTCATAATTTTCTATTCAATTCAGTTAAAACCATAGTTTAAACCATCCAACGTTTTATCTTAAATCGCTCTTTTCTATGCTTTCTACGTCTCACACTATTTTTAAAAATGTTTGATTAATTATCAAAAATCAAAATCATAGTCAGACACATTTAAATAGGCCTACACAATATCATTTCAGAGAGCAAAACAGACCATATTAGCCTACGTCATTCTTCAACTTCAGGCAGTTTTGCTGTTGAAAGTTTTAGAAATCTAACATATTATTTTTAGAAATGTAGTGATATGTTGTAGTTCTCCAACTTGTGTAGAAACATTTCCTGATAGTGGCTGTGCTGAAATTATTTAAATAATATATAATTGTAGCCATCTTGTTCCAACAATCAGAGGAAATCGTCATTCCCATCACACTGCCAAAAATGTCCTTTTTAAACAAAACTATGAACTGAGCCTGTATTTTCAAAATATCTAGTGTAGATGTACATTCAGATGTGACCAAATCTTTTAAATTAATGTCTTTTCTGGGTTTTAAAGATAATATTTTTCCATTGTAAAGATGAAAATCTGCATAAAGCTATTCCACTTCAGTCTTTCAATACATTTCTTACATGGCACAATAATAAATCAATAGTTTAATTGTATCAATAGCTAAACAATTTCAAATAATAAATAAAAACATAATGTTATTGTGTTTATTATTTGTGATTTTTCCTTCAAAATATGTGCTGTGATGGTATTGACTGTGATGGAAATGTCAGAATGTGACGGAAATGATATGTGACAAACAGTTATGTTGAATAATGTGTATATGAATGAGCTAATAACTTGTTTTTGTAACTGTTTTAGTTCATATGCATATGTTTCAGTGATAGAAGCCAAACGAAAAGCATTTATAACAACACCATTGTCATTTCCATCACAGTCATTTCCATCACAGTCCCTTCAAAACATGGAAAAGGAGATGGAAATGAATGTTGTGGAAATGACATTGTCACATTTCTTACAGTTTTTCACAATTGCTTAAACACATTTCCTGATAGACTACCTCACTTTTTCAAAACCCTAAACACAAATCTCAAAACTCAAACACAAAATGCAAAATCCTTCACTTCTCTTGCAAAAGCACACTTTACCCTAAAACAATGTTAACTCTTCACTAAATGGTGTACCAGTAGTTATGGTTTAAAATAAGTATTTCCAAATGATTGTTTAACCTCGGTTGCCAACAATAGTTTAACAAGTACAAAATATTAAACCCATTGGAGAAGATGACTTGCGGATATCCTTGATTTTTTTCTTCTTCTTTTAACTGAACTTCTATTTAAGTCTCAGCTAGACATTTCACAGTGCGTTGTTTGTTTCCCTCATGCAGCTCAGGTTCAGGTAGAGGGGGACTTCCTTGTTCTTTCTCCATCTTGGAGGATCAGCCAATGGACATGCTGCTTGGCTTGGATATGCTGAAGAGACATCAGGTGTGAGCCCCTTTTTATCTGATCACATTGTGCAGAACAGTATATGTGCGGAAATCATTTCATAAAATGGAGGTTTCCATTTTGTCTGTATACTCACTGTAGTGGAAAGTTGAAGAGCATTACTTGTCCTGTTTTTCTTGTAGTGTTCAATGGACCTGAAGAAGAGTGTGCTGTACAGGAACTGTAACCCGCTTCCTGTCTGAAGCGGAGCTGCCAGAGTGCGCCCGGCTGGCATACGGACCAGAGGGACGTGATGACGCTCGTCCAGAGACAGGTGACAGAGAACTGGCAGAGGCACTTCAGAGGTCAATACAGGAAAGCGGTAAGAAACTCTCTCATGTCTGCACAGCAGCCTGTTTTTCATTGGGTTTTATTTTTTAGCAGCTCAGTTAGAAGTACATTTGCATGTGCCACTTAAAGCTTTTTATTCTCAACCTTATTTATGCAGTCATCTGAATTTTCAGTCACATGATCACTTCATGTCATCACCTCAGCAAATTAAAAGTGGTTTATGTCATCACCTCAGCAAATTTAATGTGCTTTTAAAATAAAATGAGGTCAGGAAATTGAGAAATGTATGTCAAGCAAATATAAGCATAAAGTATAACACTTGACGAAGATATTGGCTAAGTTCAAGCTTTTTAGGCTTAAAGGGAAACACTCATAATTAGGTTTGTGGTAATTAAAAACTGAATTTCTATCATAGTAATTAAGCTAACATTTCATTAGCAACGTTTAACTCAATATAATTGTTAATTTGGCAAATATTCCTTTAGTTCTTGGAGGGGTTTGGTTCATATACACTCAACAAAAATATGAACGCAACACTTTTGTTTTTGCTCCCATTTTTCATGAGATCTTAAAGATCTAAAATTCATTCCAGATACACAATTGTACCATTTCTCTCAAACATTGTTCACAAATCTGTCTAAATGTGTGATAGTGAGCACTTCTGCTTTGCTGAGATAATCCATCCCACCTCACAGGTGTGCCACATCAAGATGCTGATCTGACATCATGATTAGTGCACAGGTGTGCCTTAGACTGTCCACAATAAAAGGCCACTCTGAAATGTGCATTTTTTTGCTGTATTGGGGGTCTGGGGACTCAGAACCAGTCAGTATCTGGTGTGACCACCATTTGCCTCATGCAGTGCAACACATCTTCTTCGCATAGAGTTTATCAGATTGTCAATTGTGGCCTGTGGAATGTTGTTCCACTCCTCTTCAATGGCTGTGCGAAGTTGCTGGAGACGGCTTATGGTGGAGAAATGAACATTCAATGCACAAGCAACAGATCTGGTTGACATTCCTGCTGTCAGCATGCCAATTGCACGCTCCCTCAATGCTTGTGGCATCTGTGGCATTTTGCTTTGAGACAAAACTGCACATTTCAGGGTGGCCTTTTATTGTGGACAGTCTAAGGCACACCTGTGCACTAATCATGATGTCAGATTAGCATCTTGATGTGGCACACCTGTGAGGTGGGATGGATTATCTCAGCAAAGCAGAAGTGCTCACTATCACACATTTAGACAGATTTGTGAACAATGTTTGAGAGAAATGGTACAATTGTGTATCTGGAATGAATTTTAGATCTTTAAGTCCATCTCATGAAAAATGGGAGCAAAAACAAAAGTGTTGCGTTTATATTTTTGTTGAGTATAGGTATTATTACAATTAACTGTCAGAAGTTGGAAAAAAAGCTTACTTATCCTATTTTTTTTTTGGCTTCTAATACAAGAAACATTTGAGCTTGTCTACACATTATTATGTATGTGTTTTCCTTTAATGCTTCTCAAGGCTCACATTAACATCTGTGCTAATCCCATTGATACAATTAGTGTTTAATATTGTTTTCATTGACCAGGTAGAGGGGTCATGTCCGGTAATGGCTGCAGTAAAGTTGAGTCAATCCACTGCTTTAGATGGGGCATTAATCCATCAATTTTGGCCTCGATCTTCATGGTTAAGTGAATTTGATTGAATGTCCTGCTGACGTGACCTCAATTGAGCTTTCTGAGGTTCTGAGACAGGGGACGTGATTACGTTGTGACCTCTCTGTCAGGACCTAGGCACAAGTTGTTGTTGTTTTTTTGGATGACACTTTTCACATTTTGTGTGTGTGTGTGAAAAGGCTCATAGGTTGGTGCATGCTCTGTGTGTGTGTGTGTGTGTGAATGCTAACTTTCTCCGTCCCTTTGCATGATGTGTGTGCTGTGTGCCCTAACCCCTGAGCAGGACAGCACTGATGCATTTGGAGACAGCTGGAGAGGGCCCAACCAACCAGGTACTGCAAATTCATGTCCATTGCTATTTACCTCTTTTTACTTTGCTGTTATGTTGCTGCTGAATCAGTTAATTGATGTTGTAATTCTGTTTATACTTATTTATGTATTGATTCTGAATACATGTAACTTTTAAAGAGGAAAAATAGCACAAGTAACAAATGATATGTGCATCATGTATTCAACACTATTACAGTAGTTTCAGTAAGGACATTTGTGTTTGGGGTCTTTCTCTTATTGGTGGAGTCAGCGATTCTGGAGAACGATTCTTGTCAAAATCAGTCAATATCTCCTCACAATCCGCTATCTGTCCGTACTGTGTGTGCGCTGAAAAATAAATCTGGTATTAAAACAAAGCCTAGGCTCTGTAAACGGGTATGTAAACAAAGGGGGCCCAACTGTAGCTAGCAACATGCCTGTTTACAGAGCCAAGGCTGTGTATGAACACTGGATATCATTTCAGCGCACAAAGGACTTAGCAGATCGTGAGGAGATATTCAATGATTATGAAAAAAATAAGCATTCGCTAGAATCACTGACTACCTTTTTAAATGTTATGAATATGCATATTATCCAAACTGATGCTCCCAGATTGGGTCCACATAATATTCCAGCTGTTTTAATTCCCAGTTTTATTTTTGTTCCTGTAATAGACACTGCAGATGGACAAACTACCTCACCGCAGCCCCCACCATTTACATTACCCAGAACCTTAGAACAAATGTCCTCATCCACCTCCCCATCCCATCTGCCCCGGCCGCAATGGACCAGGCCTCGGCACCAGAGTCCTTCCAGGAGCGACCGGAGGCGGCTCCTACCACTCGTCAGGTCCACTCTCCCCCTCTGCCTGTCCACAGCAGTTCCCCGGTGTCCCCCGTACCCATTCCCTCAACAGAAGCTTGTAACCCTCCAGCAGACATGTCTACACTATCCAAGCATCCGGGGGGCGAGAGACAGCCTGGAGCTTCAGAGGGGGAGGCTGAATCAGACGAGGTGCCGACCGGCTCCACGCACCCCCAAACAGAGGAACTTTCCCCCGTTCAACCCATGGAGCAGGAAACGGCCCAGCAGCTGATGCCATAGTGGAAGCTGCTTGTCCCAGCAGCGTTCCCAGGCAATCAGACTCTGTGGAGATGGAGTCCCCCTCTGCCTCCCAGGGCACGGCGGCAACGTCCTCTGAGAGAGACCAGCCCGAGGGAGAGCACTGCTCCGGCTCAGACAACATCCCATCGCTGGCCACCGCTCTCAAGGAGCTCCACCAGCTGCTGGCAGGGCTGCCGCTCCCTATACGCAGGGTACGCAGAGTGTGTAGGGCACCAAGTTCCTGGGGGGCCCCCAAAAAAAAAATTTTTATAATTTTTTTTTCTTTTTTATGAAAAAGGAAAAATATATGATCCGGGGGCCCCCCAACATTGAGTTTTTAAAAAAGAAAATCATGATGATCATTACATTACAAAAAATATATAAATTAGTTATGAACAGGCCCATTGTTGTTTTGTCTTAATTGTGCAACCTATCCAGGGGTGGATTACTGCACAGGCATACCAGGCACAGGCTCAGGGGCCCAAGGGCTCAGGGGGGCCCTTAGCCAGAGATACTGATAGCAACTTTTCATGTTGCATAGTCAGAGAGCTCTGTCACTGATGTCAATAAGAGGGTCAATAACAGGGTCCAAAAAGGAATAGCCTAAATATAAGTATACTCATCACAATGTAACAAGATAGAAATCATCATGGGCCCCTCAACTAGTAGGGGAGAAATACAAAGGCAAGTTAAAAACAACAGCATTACTAGCTCTGTGTAAGGGGCTCCATGAGGGGCCTTTAAGGCCCCCTCACACATACACAAATAAGCTTTCTATGTGTGAATTCTAAATTTTTCATAAAAAGTAGCTATCCACCCTTTATCTGTTGAAATGGGCCCCTCCATCATAGAACATGGATCTGCAGACCAATCTACTGTACTGTTTTTACAGTTGCAGAGTAAGGAGTGCTGCCTGTTTAAGAAAAATCTGAAAAATAATGTTCCTTCTGCATCTCAGGAGTTGATATAGCCTCTAAAATGTCCTCTCAAAGTGCAGCAGATTGATGCATTTTACTTTAAAAAGGTAAAAAAAAATCCGGGGGGGCATGCCCCCGAACCCCAAACAGGGTCCCTCCAACAATATCCCAAAATCCTATGGGAAACACTGACTTCCTTAATATGTTTTTGCCATTAATTGTATGTATCTGTATGGAAATATCAGTGTACCTGACTGGATATTTACGAGTGGGGGGCCCTTTAAGAGTGTGTGCCTAGGGGCGCATTATCTCATAATCCGTCTATGAATTTATCACTCAATTCCTTTGCAAAGGCAGTTAGTAGGATACGGGGCAACTTTTTTCACAAGTTAAGCTGTTCTTTCTATTAGTAAATGCTGTCATCACTACAGCCAAAAAGTAGTCGCAGAGATCTTGCAAGGGCAAAAAATTTCCGCCTGCGCCCTACGGGTGCGAGCATCTTGGTGTTTTTTTTTGTTGGGGGCGGGGGGGAGGGCACCACTGACAATTTAAGCTTAAGGCACCCAAAAGCTTAGCAACTGCCCTAGCTGCTGGTGTCCAACAACCGTGCCCAGTCCCAAAGCTGCAGCGCCTCCTGCTCCTCCTCAATTCTATTTCTCCCACTGGAAACAGAAGAAAACGGCACGCTGACACCCGAAAGCACCCCACAGCCCATCTCCTCCACTGCCATCACAGACGGTGCAGAAACGTGCGAGGCCAAAGCTAAGCGTGCTACTGCTCCCGTGTCCGATGAGGGACCATCTAAGTGGCTGTGTTCGGAAAGCCATACTAACGTCCTACTCATACTCATTTTGACTTCAATTTGAGTATGTGACGGTTGGGTATGCGAGTTTGGGTATGCGAGAAATTCCCGGATGAGTACTAACTTCCGGGAAGATTTTGGGTATGAATCGATTGTATACTTTTCCTACTCAACCGCCCCACAATGCACTGGGTCAATTCTACCCGCCCAGGAAAATGAAATATTTTCGAGCAAGTTGCTAGGCAACGACATTGTTTGTGGTCCGCGATCTGACAGCTGTACGTGCAGTCAGTCATTCATAAACTCTTACAATAGATAAGAGATGAAGATAAATACCTAACAACATTAGAGTTACTAAGTGAAATGAGTGTTGTGAGTCTTATAGTGGAGAGAGATCAGAACAGATCGCTGTTCCACACACCGCGGCTCGTCCAGCTCAACTCACAGACAGCTGAATGCTGTCTGATGAGCCGGACAGAGAGCGTCGGAGGGATCCTCCGCCTCAAAACATAATTATAAAACATGAGGTCTAAAACACAGATGATGAACACAGGACTGTAAAAATCAAGTTCAATATCTAACCTGTAGAGGGCGGTTATACGCTAAACAGCGTCTTAACTGCCTGAATCTTATAAGAAGAAGAAGAAATTCTTCATTGCTTGAGTATACTTCAGCTTAAATCGTTTCGGCGCAACTCGCATACACAATCGATCTTTGAGTAGAGAGTATGTAGTATATAGATGGTGAGTATGTAGGATGTAGGACGCTAGTATGGCGTTCCGAACACAGCCCATGTCTTGGGCCTGGGCTGGAGGAGCATCTAGGAGGAGATACTGCAGACTGTGAATGGACAGGGACCACCAGCACGCCGTCCGGCTAGCTCCGGGGAGAGGAGGTCATCTGATGAAGGCATTAAAAGCGCCTCTTCTCAGCCAGAGGTTCCTCCAGACCCCGCGGGGGACCTGGTGTTCAGGGAACCTGAGGGGCAGCAGGGAGAGGGGTGACAGACGGACGGGCCTCTGGTACAAACACACCAGACACTCTGGGCCTCCAGACTGAGCACACTTTCCTCAGCCCACTGTCCATGGCAGTGGGCTCACCCAAGGAAGACTCCAGCACCTCCTCCACCCTCGCTCCCTCTCTTCCTCTCTCTGAGGCTGCCCAGCTTACATCTCCAGCCCCCGTTCTCCCTTCCCCACTTCTCTTTATAGGCTATAACAATTTCCAGCTGAGCACATCCATAGAATCCAGGCAACTTCTGCCACGGAGGCTGCCGAGGCACTTCAACAAGCCCATGGGGTTGTGGAGCTAGCTCTGCTGGTGCTACTAGCCCACAGTATCACTGTGCCCACCTAAGACTCAACTGGTCATACGAGTCCCAAGCCTCCCAACTCAGCGTCTCTCTTATTTCTACCTTGTTTCTGATCCTGGGGTCTCATTTATAAACGTGGCGTACGCCCAGAAGAGGGCGCACGCCAATTTCTAAGCAAACATTGGGATTTATAAAAAGCAAACTTGACGGGAAGATGTGCGGTCCTCCACGCAAACTCTGACCCATGCGTACGCACAGAAAGTGGAGAAAGGAGAAATGGCGACTCCGTCGGCACATGTATGAAGTGCGAGAACGAATGTGTTTGTGTAAAATGAATCCAGATAGGCCTATTATAAACCATGTAGGTCTATCACATAGGGAGTTCCTTTGCAAAACGGATGAAGCCATTCTAACAACTAATAAAAAAAATGCCTCCACGGATTTTTCCATGGAGTGATACCAACAAAAACTAAACGAATTAGGATCTTAAATAGCCTACACACGGAGATATATGATTGCAAAAAAAAAAAAAACGTTTGAATAAGCTCTGCAGTTAGGCTATTAAAGAATAACCTATCTGCATGTTATTGGATTCATTCTGATAATATTGAGGTGTAATACAGCCTATTACTTTTACACTGACGCTGTTCTCGATGCCTCAGTCAGGCAGACAGGAGTGCACAGTTCCACACACTAATCATAAGCCTACTGTACATCACATAATGTGCTAATTTTTCGCGGCTTTTAGTCCATTTTATCTATGTGTTTTTCTTTGTGTTTAAGCACGTCGTAACTGTTTTGAAAGGGACTGTTAAGTTTATTATTAACCCTCCGCCGCCCGTCACTGCACCGGGATGAATTCTCCGAATCTGCATCTCATGGGGGGTCTCAGTGTCCCCCGCTCGTGGCACAAACACTGCTGTGTGAGGATATGCACTTTTTTGCGCCCACTTTTATGTCGGATCGCTTCTTTTTATTTCGACCACAGCGTTCACAGAGATCGCCACAGGCTGCACTATGACGCCTTTACCCTCACACTGTGCCACCAAACTAAATTTTCCCTGGTCGCCACTTCTCCAACGGGTACTTCGGCGTGACCGCAGTGATCCACACCGTGTGGAGTCTATTTTTCCATTTCCCTTTCATTCGGCGATTGCCACTACCGCCTTCATGCACTCAGTAAATGATATTAATTTGGGCGTGTCAATGACTATGTATGGGTAAATATGGGCGTCACGTGAAGCCCGCAAAGGCTGCGCCACATTTAGAGTTGATTGTGATTTATAAAGGGAAACAGGCGTAGGACGTGAGTGCGCACTGTTTTATAAATCAGAATATTTTTGTTCGCACGTACATCCTACATTTCTTCCGTACGCCAGCTTCCACGTGAATCCCACGCAAAGCTTTATAAATGAGGCCCCAGATGTCTAAGTCCTTTCTTTAACAGGGAGTACGTATAAACATGCTGTCTCTTGGTTTTGTCCTAGTGAATATCCAAGAGCAAACAGGACTATTGGTCATACTTTTCTGGATACTGCAGATATGTGAGGTGTGTTTGCGTGCAGGTGTTTTGGGTGCCCGTCCATTTCATTGGTTTTTAGAGATTTGGTATGGTAGATTGATTTTCTTCTTGTTTTTCTCGTCCAACATTGACACATTATTAAATGCCCAATGTATGATTTGGTTCTTGAAACATGTTATTATCTTCACTTTTGATATGTCATTAAACTTTTGTTGTTTGAGTTGTGGAGCATCAATAAAATAACTAGAAATGCAATTCCTGACGAAATTGCGGTGTGAATGCTGCGCTGCTGAACTGAAGCTGATGCTGAATAAACTTCACTGCTGAATGTTGATGAAGAACGAAGGATGAATATATCTGAATGAATAGAATGATTGAATAATACAATTTATGAAAAATTTATGAAAAATTAATGAATTATGACCTTGAAACTTGACCTTTGACCTCTAAACTCCTCTGGGGTTATAATTGAGTCATAATAAACATTTGTGCTAAGTTAGAAGAAAATCTGTGTAAGTCTAAATTTTGCGGTAACTGGGACTTGAACCGCCAACTTTAAGCTCAGGGTTAAAAAAAAAAAAAAAAAAAAAAAAAAAAAAAAATAATAATAATTTATATGTATAGATATGCCTAACGCGACATATGCACTTACCACGAGACATGTTCACCTTCACACAAAGATTTGAGGTGAAAATTGCATTCCCTCAGCTGGATTCGAACCTGTGACCTTTAGACTACGAGACAAAGGCTTAAACCACTAAGCCACCAAACCTGTTATAAACTGTATGGAGCAGGTCACATTTATAAAGAGAAGTGACAGCTAATCAGGGCCAATTGGTAACAGCTGTGGTACCTCTCCACCTTTAGAGCTCAGCGAAACGCATCCCTCGAACTTCTGCCTCTCACACGCAAACCGTTTGTCTGACAGACAAAATGAAGATACCGTGAGAATGAGAAGATTCCAATTAATATTCAGTGTCAAATGTGTTTCTTTAATGTAAACACTTTCGAGTTGACAGCAATTTCCGTTTAGATTTTCTGTCGTGGAATGTAAAATCTCATTTAAACAGAGAGTGGGTGAGGCAGGAGGCATCGATCGGTTAGACTTTTTTCCGCTTAGAAGCTCACAGCTCCCAATATGTATGTCCATTTGGCTCCAAAGAAACATTTCTACGTCCGCAACAATATTATCTACAGTTAGATACCAAAATCATCCATGAGGAGTTCCATTTTTGTGAGTTGTCGCGATCTTAAAAATGTCTGGTGTTCTTTTTTATTCCCTCTTCTCCACTCTGGCAGTTGATCTGTACACTCTAGAAATCACTCAAATTGATGTTTCATGCATCAAACATGGCTTATTAATTTGAAAACTATGCATTTTTTTTAAAAGGTTGAATTTTAACAATGAAAGACGAAAGATAGCTGAACAGTTAGTTGAAGGAATGAACTTTGTAGGATGAATTAGCAGTGAGCTTGAAGTGTTTGAAATCAGTGCAAAACGCCTCGCGTTTTGCCGATTTCCTAATGGATTCCCAATAGGGATTTTGGGTGTAATAAACCTTTAAATATCTCTGAAGTTATGAATTTTATGAAAAAATAGTGAATGATGGAAATGTGCTCCCATGCAAGACGAACATGGGACACTTTGAATCGAGTTTCTACGATGAAGTATGAACGAGTAGGAGGAATCATAATTTTGCATGAAATATTAATTTCATAAAAAGTTGAATTTCTTTGAAATTATGGATTTTATGAAAAAACTGTTCATGAGCTATTGTTGTCTGGAATGAGCTGAACATTTAGACGTAAGAATGGTCTTTCTAGGATGAATTGTCGGGGAGAAGAAGAGATTAGAAAATTTTCATAATTTTGGTTTAATTGCTTATTAATTATGAAGTTATGAATTTTTTTGAAAATTTTATATGAAAGCAAGCATGTGAAAAATGGGCTGAATATGAGGATGGTTGAATATAGTTTGTGGAATGAAGCGTGTTGAAGATATGGCCGGACATGAAATTGGGCGGAATAATAATAATAACTAGAAATGCAATTCCTGACGAAATTGCGGTGTGAATGCTGCGCTGCTGAACTGAAGCTGATGCTGAATAAACTTCACTGCTGAATGTTGATGAAGAACGAAGGATGAATATATCTGAATGAATAGAATGATTGAATAATACAATTTATGAAAAATTAATTAAAAATTAATGAATTATGACCTTGAAACTTGACCTCTAAACTCCTCTGGGGTTATAATTGAGTCATAATAAACATTTGTGCTAAGTTAGAAGAAAATCCGTGTAAGTCTAAATTTTGCGGTAACTGGGACTTGAACCGCCAACTTTAAGCTCAGGGTTAAAAAAAAAAAAAAAAAAAAAAAAAAAAAAAAAAAAAAATAATAATAATAAAAATTTTTTATGTATAGATATGCCTAACGCGCCATATGCACTTACCACGAGACATGTTCACCTTCACACAAAGATTTGAGGTGAAAATTGCATTCCCTCAGCTGGATTCGAACCTGTGACCTTTAGACTACGAGACAAGGGCTTAAACCACTAAGCCACCAAACCTGTTATAAACTGCATGGAGCAGGTCACATTTATAAAGAGAAGTGACAGCTAATCAGGGCCAATTGGTAACAGCTGTGGTACCTCTCCACCTTTAGAGCTCAGCGAAACGCTTCCCTCGAACTTCTGCCTCTCACACGCAAACCGTTTGTCTGACAGACAAAATGAAGATACCGTGAGAATTAGAAGATTCCAATTAATATTCAGTGTCAAATGTGTTTCTTTAATGTAAAAACTTTCGAGTTGACAGCAATTTCCGTTTAGATTTTCTGTCGTGGAATGTAAAATCTCATTTAAACAGAGAGTGGGTGAGGCAGGAGGCATCGATCGGTTAGACTTTTTTCCGCTTAGAAGCTCACAGCTCCCAATATGTATGTCCATTTGGCTCCAAAGAAACATTTCTACGTCCGCAACAATATTATCTACAGTTAGATACCAAAATCATCCATGAGGAGTTCCATTTTTGTGAGTTGTCGCGATCTTAAAAATGTCTGGTGTTCTTTTTTATTCCCTCTTCTCCACTCTGGCAGTTGATCTGTACACTCTAGAAATCACTCAAATTGATGTTTCATGCATCAAACATGGCTTATTAATTTGAAAACTATGCATTTTTTTTAAAAGGTTGAATTTTAACAATGAAAGACGAAAGATAGCTGAACAGTTAGTTGAAGGAATGAACTTTGTAGGATGAATTAGCAGTGAGCTTGAAGTGTTTGAAATCAGTGCAAAACGCTTCGCGTTTTGCCGATTTCCTAATGGATTCCCAATAGGGATTTTGGGTGTAATAAACCTTTAAATATCTCTGAAGTTATGAATTTTATGAAAAAATAGTGAATGATGGAAATGTGCTCCCATGCAAGACGAACATGAGACACTTTGAATCGAGTTTCTACGATGAAGTATGAACGAGTAGGAGGAATCATAATTTTGCATGAAATATTAATTTCATAAAAAGTTGAATTTCTTTGAAATTATGGATTTTATGAAAAAACTGTTCATGAGCTATTGTTGTCTGGAATGAGCTGAACATTTAGACGTAAGAATGGTCTTTCTAGGATGAATTGTCGGGGAGAAGAAGAGATTAGAAACTTTTCATAATTTTGGTTTAATTGCTTATTAATTATGAAGTTATGAATTTTTTTGAAAATTTTATATGAAAGCAAGCATGTGAAAAATGGGCTGAATATGAGGATGGTTGAATATAGTTTGTGGAATGAAGCGTGTTGAAGATATGGCCGGACATGAAATCAGGCGGAATAATAATAATAATAATAATAATAATAATAAATACGTAGAATATCAATGCTGTGAATGCTTTCAGCATTCACACCAATAATAATAATAATAATAAATACGTAGAATATCAATGCTGTGAATGCTTTCAGCATTCACACCAACTAGAAATGCAATTCCTGACGAAATTGCGGTGTGAATGCTGCGCTGCTGAACTGAAGCTGATGCTGAATAAACTTCACTGCTGAATGTTGATGAAGAACGAAGGATGAATATATCTGAATGAATAGAATGATTGAATAATACAATTTATGAAAAATTTATGAAAAATTAATGAATTATGACCTTGAAACTTGACCTTTGACCTCTAAACTCCTCTGGGGTTATAATTGAGTCATAATAAACATTTGTGCTAAGTTAGAAGAAAATCCGTGTAAGTCTAAATTTTGCGGTAACTGGGACTTGAACCGCCAACTTTAAGCTCAGGGTTAAAAAAAAAAAAAAAAAAAAAAAAAAAAATTAATAATAATAATTTATATGTATAGATATGCCTAACGCGCCATATGCACTTACCACGAGACATGTTCACCTTCACACAAAGACTTGAGGTGAAAATTGCATTCCCTCAGCTGGATTCCAACCTGTGACCTTTAGACTACGAGACTAGGGCTTAAACCACTAAGCCACCAAACCTGTTGTAACCTGCATGGAGCAGGTCACATTTATAAAGAGAAGTGACAGCTAATCAGGGCCAATTGGTAACAGCTGTGGTACCTCTCCACCTTTAGAGCTCAGCGAAACGCATCCCTCGAACTTCTGCCTCTCACACGCAAACCGTTTGTCTGACAGACAAAATGGAGATACCGTGAGAATTAGAAGATTCCAATTAATATTCAGTGTCAAATGTGTTTCTTTAATGTAAAAACTTTTGAGTTGACAGCAATTTCCGTTTAGATTTTCTGTCGTGGAATGTAAAATCTCATTTAAACAGAGAGTGGGTGAGGCAGGAGGCATCGATCGGTTAGACTTTTTTCCGCTTAGAAGCTCACAGCTCCCAATATGTATGTCCATTTGGCTCCAAAGAAACATTTCTACGTCCGCAACAATATTATCTACAGTTAGATACCAAAATCATCCATGAGGAGTTCCATTTTTGTGAGTTGTCGCGATCTTAAAAATGTCTGGTGTTCTTTTTTATTCCCTCTTCTCCACTCTGGCAGTTGATCTGTACACTCTAGAAATCACTCAAATTGATGTTTCATGCATCAAACATGGCTTATTAATTTGAAAACTATGCATTTTTTTTAAAAGGTTGAATTTTAACAATGAAAGACGAAAGACAGCTGAACAGTTAGTTGAAGGAATGAACTTTGTAGGATGAATTAGCAGTGAGCTTGAAGTGTTTGAAATCAGTGCAAAACGCTTTGCGTTTTGCCGATTTCCTAATGGATTCCCAATAGGGATTTTGGGTGTAATAAACCTTTAAATATCTCTGAAGTTATGAATTTTATGAAAAAATAGTGAATGATGGAAATGTGCTCCCATGCAAGACGAACATGGGACACTTTGAATCGAGTTTCTACGATGAAGTATGAACGAGTAGGAGGAATCATAATTTTGCATGAAATATTAATTTCATAAAAAGTTGAATTTCTTTGAAATTATGGATTTTATGAAAAAACTGTTCATGAGCTTTTGTTGTCTGGAATGAGCTGAACATTTAGACGTAAGAATGGTCTTTCTAGGATGAATTGTCGGGGAGAAGAAGAGATTTGAAACTTTTCATAATTTTGGTTTAATTGCTTATTAATTATGAAGTTATGAATTTTTTTGAAAATTTTATTTGAAAGCAAGCATGTGAAAAATGGGCTGAATATGAGGATGGTTGAAGATAGTTTGTGGAATGAAGCGTGTTGAAGATATGGCCGGACATGAAATTGGGCGGAATAATAATAATAACTAGAAATGCAATTCCTGACGAAATTGCGGTGTGAATGCTGCGCTGCTGAACTGAAGCTGATGCTGAATAAACTTCACTGCTGAATGTTGATGAAGAACGAAGGATGAATATATCTGAATGAATAGAATGATTGAATAATACAATTTATGAAAAATTAATGAAAAATGTATGAATTATGACCTTGAAACTTGACCTTTGACCTCTAAACTCCTCTGGGGTTATAATTGAGTCATAATAAACATTTGTGCTAAGTTAGAAGAAAATCCGTGTAAGTCTAAATTTTGCGGTAACTGGGACTTGAACCGCCAACTTTAAGCTCAGGGTTAAAAAAAAAAAAAAAAAAAAAAAAATAAAAAATAATAATAATAATTTATATGTATAGATATGCCTAACGCGCCATATGCACTTACCACGAGACATGTTCACCTTCACACAAAGATTTGAGGTGAAAATTGCATTCCCTCAGCTGGATTCGAACCTGTGACCTTTAGACTACGAGACAAAGGCTTAAACCACTAAGCCACCAAACCTGTTATAAACTGTATGGAGCAGGTCACATTTATAAAGAGAAGTGACAGCTAATCAGGGCCAATTGGTAACAGCTGTGGTACCTCTCCACCTTTAGAGCTCAGCGAAACGCATCCCTCGAACTTCTGCCTCTCACACGCAAACCGTTTGTCTGACAGACAAAATGAAGATACCGTGAGAATTAGCAGATTCCAATTAATATTCAGTGTCAAATGTGTTTCTTTAATGTAAACACTTTCGAGTTGACAGCAATTTCCGTTTAGATTTTCTGTCGTGGAATGTAAAATCTCATTTAAACAGAGAGTGGGTGAGGCAGGAGGCATCGATCGGTTAGACTTTTTTCCGCTTAGAAGCTCACAGCTCCCAATATGTATGTCCATTTGGCTCCAAAGAAACATTTCTACGTCCGCAACAATATTATCTACAGTTAGATACCAAAATCATCCATGAGGAGTTCCATTTTTGTGAGTTGTCGCGATCTTAAAAATGTCTGGTGTTCTTTTTTATTCCCTCTTCTCCACTCTGGCAGTTGATCTGTACACTCTAGAAATCACTCAAATTGATGTTTCATGCATCAAACATGGCTTATTAATTTGAAAACTATGCATTTTTTTTAAAAGGTTGAATTTTAACAATGAAAGACGAAAGATAGCTGAACAGTTAGTTGAAGGAATGAACTTTGTAGGATGAATTAGCAGTGAGCTTGAAGTGTTTGAAATCAGTGCAAAACGCTTCGCGTTTTGCCGATTTCCTAATGGATTCCCAATAGGGATTTTGGGTGTAATAAACCTTTAAATATCTCTGAAGTTATGAATTTTATGAAAAAATAGTGAATTATGGAAATGTGCTCCCATGCAAGACGAACATGGGACACTTTGAATCGAGTTTCTACGATGAAGTATGAACGAGTAGGAGGAATCATAATTTTGCATGAAATATTAATTTCATAAAAAGTTGAATTTCTTTGAAATTATGGATTTTATGAAAAAACTGTTCATGAGCTATTGTTGTCTGGAATGAGCTGAACATTTAGACGTAAGAATGGTCTTTCTAGGATGAATTGTCGGGGAGAAGAAGAGATTAGAAAATTTTCATAATTTTGGTTTAATTGCTTATTAATTATGAAGTTATGAATTTTTTTGAAAATTTTATATGAAAGCAAGCATGTGAAAAATGGGCTGAATATGAGGATGGTTGAATATAGTTTGTGGAATGAAGCGTGTTGAAGATATGGCCGGACATGAAATTGGGCGGAATAATAATAATAATAATAATAATAATAACTAGAAATGCAATTCCTGACGAAATTGCGGTGTGAATGCTGCGCTGCTGAACTGAAGCTGATGCTGAATAAACTTCACTGCTGAATGTTGATGAAGAACGAAGGATGAATATATCTGAATGAATAGAATGATTGAATAATACAATTTATGAAAAATTTATGAAAAATTAATGAATTATGACCTTGAAACTTGACCTTTGACCTCTAAACTCCTCTGGGGTTATAATTGAGTCATAATAAACATTTGTGCTAAGTTAGAAGAAAATCCGTGTAAGTCTAAATTTTGCGGTAACTGGGACTTGAACCGCCAACTTTAAGCTCAGGGTTAAAAAAAAAAAAAAAAAAAAAAAAAAAAAAAAAAAAAAAAAAAAATAATAATAATAATTTATATGTATAGATATGCCTAACGCGCCATATGCACTTATCACGAGACATGTTCACCTTCACACAAAGATTTGAGGTGAAAATTGCATTCCCTCAGCTGGATTCGAACCTGTGACCTTTAGACTACGAGACAAGGGCTTAAACCACTAAGCCACCAAACCTGTTATAAACTGCATGGAGCAGGTCACATTTATAAAGAGAAGTGACAGCTAATCAGGGCCAATTGGTAACAGCTGTGGTACCTCTCCACCTTTAGAGCTCAGCGAAACGCATCCCTCGAACTTCTGCCTCTCACACGCAAACCGTTTGTCTGACAGACAAAATGAAGATACCGTGAGAATGAGAAGATTCCAATTAATATTCAGTGTCAAATGTGTTTCTTTAATGTAAACACTTTCGAGTTGACAGCAATTTCCGTTTAGATTTTCTGTCGTGGAATGTAAAATCTCATTTAAACAGAGAGTGGGTGAGGCAGGAGGCATCGATCGGTTAGACTTTTTTCCGCTTAGAAGCTCACAGCTCCCAATATGTATGTCCATTTGGCTCCAAAGAAACATTTCTACGTCCGCAACAATATTATCTACAGTTAGATACCAAAATCATCCATGAGGAGTTCCATTTTTGTGAGTTGTCGCGATCTTAAAAATGTCTGGTGTTCTTTTTTATTCCCTCTTCTCCACTCTGGCAGTTGATCTGTACACTCTAGAAATCACTCAAATTGATGTTTCATGCATCAAACATGGCTTATTAATTTGAAAACTATGCATTTTTTTTAAAAGGTTGAATTTTAACAATGAAAGACGAAAGATAGCTGAACAGTTAGTTGAAGGAATGAACTTTGTAGGATGAATTAGCAGTGAGCTTGAAGTGTTTGAAATCAGTGCAAAACGCCTCGCGTTTTGCCGATTTCCTAATGGATTCCCAATAGGGATTTTGGGTGTAATAAACCTTTAAATATCTCTGAAGTTATGAATTTTATGAAAAAATAGTGAATGATGGAAATGTGCTCCCATGCAAGACGAACATGGGACACTTTGAATCGAGTTTCTACGATGAAGTATGAACGAGTAGGAGGAATCATAATTTTGCATGAAATATTAATTTCATAAAAAGTTGAATTTCTTTGAAATTATGGATTTTATGAAAAAACTGTTCATGAGCTTTTGTTGTCTGGAATGAGCTGAACATTTAGACGTAAGAATGGTCTTTCTAGGATGAATTGTCGGGGAGAAGAAGAGATTTGAAACTTTTCATAATTTTGGTTTAATTGCTTATTAATTATGAAGTTATGAATTTTTTTGAAAATTTTATTTGAAAGCAAGCATGTGAAAAATGGGCTGAATATGAGGATGGTTGAATATAGTTTGTGGAATGAAGCGTGTTGAAGATATGGCCGGACATGAAATTGGGCGGAATAATAATAATAATAATAATAATAATAATAAATACGTAGAATATCAATGCTGTGAATGCTTTCAGCATTCACACCAATAAATACGTAGAATATCAATGCTGTGAATGCTTTCAGCATTCACACCAACTAGAAATGCAATTCCTGACGAAATTGCGGTGTGAATGCTGCGCTGCTGAACTGAAGCTGATGCTGAATAAACTTCACTGCTGAATGTTGATGAAGAACGAAGGATGAATATATCTGAATGAATAGAATGATTGAATAATACAATTTATGAAAAATTAATGAAAAATTAATGAATTATGACCTTGAAACTTGACCTTTGACCTCTAAACTCCTCTGGGGTTATAATTGAGTCATAATAAACATTTGTGCTAAGTTAGAAGAAAATCCGTGTAAGTCTAAATTTTGCGGTAACTGGGACTTGAACCGCCAACTTTAAGCTCAGGGTTAAAAAAAAAAAAAAAAAAAAAAAAAAAAAATTAATAATAATAATTTATATGTATAGATATGCCTAACGCGCCATATGCACTTACCACGAGACATGTTCACCTTCACACAAAGACTTGAGGTGAAAATTGCATTCCCTCAGCTGGATTCCAACCTGTGACCTTTAGACTACGAGACTAGGGCTTAAACCACTAAGCCACCAAACCTGTTGTAACCTGCATGGAGCAGGTCACATTTATAAAGAGAAGTGACAGCTAATCAGGGCCAATTGGTAACAGCTGTGGTACCTCTCCACCTTTAGAGCTCAGCGAAACGCATCCCTCGAACTTCTGCCTCTCACACGCAAACCGTTTGTCTGACAGACAAAATGGAGATACCGTGAGAATTAGAAGATTCCAATTAATATTCAGTGTCAAATGTGTTTCTTTAATGTAAAAACTTTTGAGTTGACAGCAATTTCCGTTTAGATTTTCTGTCGTGGAATGTAAAATCTCATTTAAACAGAGAGTGGGTGAGGCAGGAGGCATCGATCGGTTAGACTTTTTTCCGCTTAGAAGCTCACAGCTCCCAATATGTATGTCCATTTGGCTCCAAAGAAACATTTCTACGTCCGCAACAATATTATCTACAGTTAGATACCAAAATCATCCATGAGGAGTTCCATTTTTGTGAGTTGTCGCGATCTTAAAAATGTCTGGTGTTCTTTTTTATTCCCTCTTCTCCACTCTGGCAGTTGATCTGTACACTCTAGAAATCACTCAAATTGATGTTTCATGCATCAAACATGGCTTATTAATTTGAAAACTATGCATTTTTTTTAAAAGGTTGAATTTTAACAATGAAAGACGAAAGATAGCTGAACAGTTAGTTGAAGGAATGAACTTTGTAGGATGAATTAGCAGTGAGCTTGAAGTGTTTGAAATCAGTGCAAAACGCTTCGCGTTTTGCCGATTTCCTAATGGATTCCCAATAGGGATTTTGGGTGTAATAAACCTTTAAATATCTCTGAAGTTATGAATTTTATGAAAAAATAGTGAATGATGGAAATGTGCTCCCATGCAAGACGAACATGGGACACTTTGAATCGAGTTTCTACGATGAAGTATGAACGAGTAGGAGGAATCATAATTTTGCATGAAATATTAATTTCATAAAAAGTTGAATTTCTTTGAAATTATGGATTTTATGAAAAAACTGTTCATGAGCTTTTGTTGTCTGGAATGAGCTGAACATTTAGACGTAAGAATGGTCTTTCTAGGATGAATTGTCGGGGAGAAGAAGAGATTTGAAACTTTTCATAATTTTGGTTTAATTGCTTATTAATTATGAAGTTATGAATTTTTTTGAAAATTTTATTTGAAAGCAAGCATGTGAAAAATGGGCTGAATATGAGGATGGTTGAAGATAGTTTGTGGAATGAAGCGTGTTGAAGATATGGCCGGACATGAAATTGGGCGGAATAATAATAATAACTAGAAATGCAATTCCTGACGAAATTGCGGTGTGAATGCTGCGCTGCTGAACTGAAGCTGATGCTGAATAAACTTCACTGCTGAATGTTGATGAAGAACGAAGGATGAATATATCTGAATGAATAGAATGATTGAATAATACAATTTATGAAAAATTAATGAAAAATTAATGAATTATGACCTTGAAACTTGACCTTTGACCTCTAAACTCCTCTGGGGTTATAATTGAGTCATAATAAACATTTGTGCTAAGTTAGAAGAAAATCCGTGTAAGTCTAAATTTTGCGGTAACTGGGACTTGAACCGCCAACTTTAAGCTCAGGGTTAAAAAAAAAAAAAAAAAAAAAAAAAAAAAAAAAAAAAAAAAAAATTAATAATAATAATTTATATGTATAGATATGCCTAACGCGCCATATGCACTTACCACGAGACATGTTCACCTTCACACAAAGATTTGAGGTGAAAATTGCATTCCCTCAGCTGGATTCGAACCTGTGACCTTTAGACTACGAGACTAGGGCTTAAACCACTAAGCCACCAAACCTGTTGTAAACTGCATGGAGCAGGTCACATTTATAAAGAGAAGTGACAGCTAATCAGGGCCAATTGGTAACAGCTGTGGTACCTCTCCACCTTTAGAGCTCAGCGAAACGCATCCCTCGAACTTCTGCCTCTCACACGCAAACCGTTTGTCTGACAGACAAAATGGAGATACCGTGAGAATTAGAAGATTCCAATTAATATTCAGTGTCAAATGTGTTTCTTTAATGTAAAAACTTTCGAGTTGACAGCAATTTCCGTTTAGATTTTCTGTCGTGGAATGTAAAATCTCATTTAAACAGAGAGTGGGTGAGGCAGGAGGCATCGATCGGTTAGACTTTTTTCCGCTTAGAAGCTCACAGCTCCCAATATGTATGTCCATTTGGCTCCAAAGAAACATTTCTACGTCCGCAACAATATTATCTACAGTTAGATACCAAAATCATCCATGAGGAGTTCCATTTTTGTGAGTTGTCGCGATCTTAAAAATGTCTGGTGTTCTTTTTTATTCCCTCTTCTCCACTCTGGCAGTTGATCTGTACACTCTAGAAATCACTCAAATTGATGTTTCATGCATCAAACATGGCTTATTAATTTGAAAACTATGCATTTTTTTTAAAAGGTTGAATTTTAACAATGAAAGACGAAAGATAGCTGAACAGTTAGTTGAAGGAATGAACTTTGTAGGATGAATTAGCAGTGAGCTTGAAGTGTTTGAAATCAGTGCAAAACGCTTCGCGTTTTGCCGATTTCCTAATGGATTCCCAATAGGGATTTTGGGTGTAATAAACCTTTAAATATCTCTGAAGTTATGAATTTTATGAAAAAATAGTGAATGATGGAAATGTGCTCCCATGCAAGACGAACATGGGACACTTTGAATCGAGTTTCTACGATGAAGTATGAACGAGTAGGAGGAATCATAATTTTGGATGAAATATTAATTTCATAAAAAGTTGAATTTCTTTGAAATTATGGATTTTATGAAAAAACTGTTCATGAGCTTTTGTTGTCTGGAATGAGCTGAACATTTAGACGTAAGAATGGTCTTTCTAGGATGAATTGTCGGGGAGAAGAAGAGATTAGAAAATTTTCATAATTTTGGTTTAATTGCTTATTAATTATGAAGTTATGAATTTTTTTGAAAATTTTATATGAAAGCAAGCATGTGAAAAATGGGCTGAATATGAGGATGGTTGAATATAGTTTGTGGAATGAAGCGTGTTGAAGATATGGCCGGACATGAAATTGGGCGGAATAATAATAATAATAATAATAATAATAATAAATACGTAGAATATCAATGCTGTGAATGCTTTCAGCATTCACACCAACTAGAAATGCAATTCCTGACGAAATTGCGGTGTGAATGCTGCGCTGCTGAACTGAAGCTGATGCTGAATAAACTTCACTGCTGAATGTTGATGAAGAACGAAGGATGAATATATCTGAATGAATAGAATGATTGAATAATACAATTTATGAAAAATTTATGAAAAATTAATGAATTATGACCTTGAAACTTGACCTTTGACCTCTAAACTCCTCTGGGGTTATAATTGAGTCATAATAAACATTTGTGCTAAGTTAGAAGAAAATCCGTGTAAGTCTAAATTTTGCGGTAACTGGGACTTGAACCGCCAACTTTAAGCTCAGGGTTAAAAAAAAAAAAAAAAAAAAAAAAAAAAAAAAAAAAAAAAAAAAATAATAATAATAATTTATATGTATAGATATGCCTAACGCGCCATATGCACTTATCACGAGACATGTTCACCTTCACACAAAGATTTGAGGTGAAAATTGCATTCCCTCAGCTGGATTCGAACCTGTGACCTTTAGACTACGAGACAAGGGCTTAAACCACTAAGCCACCAAACCTGTTATAAACTGCATGGAGCAGGTCACATTTATAAAGAGAAGTGACAGCTAATCAGGGCCAATTGGTAACAGCTGTGGTACCTCTCCACCTTTAGAGCTCAGCGAAACGCATCCCTCGAACTTCTGCCTCTCACACGCAAACCGTTTGTCTGACAGACAAAATGAAGATACCGTGAGAATGAGAAGATTCCAATTAATATTCAGTGTCAAATGTGTTTCTTTAATGTAAACACTTTCGAGTTGACAGCAATTTCCGTTTAGATTTTCTGTCGTGGAATGTAAAATCTCATTTAAACAGAGAGTGGGTGAGGCAGGAGGCATCGATCGGTTAGACTTTTTTCCGCTTAGAAGCTCACAGCTCCCAATATGTATGTCCATTTGGCTCCAAAGAAACATTTCTACGTCCGCAACAATATTATCTACAGTTAGATACCAAAATCATCCATGAGGAGTTCCATTTTTGTGAGTTGTCGCGATCTTAAAAATGTCTGGTGTTCTTTTTTATTCCCTCTTCTCCACTCTGGCAGTTGATCTGTACACTCTAGAAATCACTCAAATTGATGTTTCATGCATCAAACATGGCTTATTAATTTGAAAACTATGCATTTTTTTTAAAAGGTTGAATTTTAACAATGAAAGACGAAAGATAGCTGAACAGTTAGTTGAAGGAATGAACTTTGTAGGATGAATTAGCAGTGAGCTTGAAGTGTTTGAAATCAGTGCAAAACGCCTCGCGTTTTGCCGATTTCCTAATGGATTCCCAATAGGGATTTTGGGTGTAATAAACCTTTAAATATCTCTGAAGTTATGAATTTTATGAAAAAATAGTGAATGATGGAAATGTGCTCCCATGCAAGACGAACATGGGACACTTTGAATCGAGTTTCTACGATGAAGTATGAACGAGTAGGAGGAATCATAATTTTGCATGAAATATTAATTTCATAAAAAGTTGAATTTCTTTGAAATTATGGATTTTATGAAAAAACTGTTCATGAGCTTTTGTTGTCTGGAATGAGCTGAACATTTAGACGTAAGAATGGTCTTTCTAGGATGAATTGTCGGGGAGAAGAAGAGATTTGAAACTTTTCATAATTTTGGTTTAATTGCTTATTAATTATGAAGTTATGAATTTTTTTGAAAATTTTATTTGAAAGCAAGCATGTGAAAAATGGGCTGAATATGAGGATGGTTGAATATAGTTTGTGGAATGAAGCGTGTTGAAGATATGGCCGGACATGAAATTGGGCGGAATAATAATAATAACTAGAAATGCAATTCCTGACGAAATTGCGGTGTGAATGCTGCGCTGCTGAACTGAAGCTGATGCTGAATAAACTTCACTGCTGAATGTTGATGAAGAACGAAGGATGAATATATCTGAATGAATAGAATGATTGAATAATACAATTTATGAAAAATTAATGAAAAATTAATGAATTATGACCTTGAAACTTGACCTTTGACCTCTAAACTCCTCTGGGGTTATAATTGAGTCATAATAAACATTTGTGCTAAGTTAGAAGAAAATCCGTGTAAGTCTAAATTTTGCGGTAACTGGGACTTGAACCGCCAACTTTAAGCTCAGGGTTAAAAAAAAAAAAAAAAAAAAAAAAAAAAATAATAATAATAATTTATATGTATAGATATGCCTAACGCGCCATATGCACTTACCACGAGACATGTTCACCTTCACACAAAGATTTGAGGTGAAAATTGCATTCCCTCAGCTGGATTCGAACCTGTGACCTTTAGACTACGAGACAAGGGCTTAAACCACTAAGCCACCAAACCTGTTATAAACTGCATGGAGCAGGTCACATTTATAAAGAGAAGTGACAGCTAATCAGGGCCAATTGGTAACAGCTGTGGTACCTCTCCACCTTTAGAGCTCAGCGAAACGCATCCCTCGAACTTCTGCCTCTCACACGCAAACCGTTTGTCTGACAGACAAAATGAAGACACCGTGAGAATTAGAAGACTCCAATTAATATTCAGTGTCAAATGTGTTTCTTTAATGTAAAAACTTTCGAGTTGACAGCAATTTCCGTTTAGATTTTCTGTCGTGGAATGTAAAATCTCATTTAAACAGAGAGTGGGTGAGGCAGGAGGCATCGATCGGTTAGACTTTTTTCCGCTTAGAAGCTCACAGCTCCCAATATGTATGTCCATTTGGCTCCAAAGAAACATTTCTACGTCCGCAACAATATTATCTACAGTTAGATACCAAAATCATCCATGAGGAGTTCCATTTTTGTGAGTTGTCGCGATCTTAAAAATGTCTGGTGTTCTTTTTTATTCCCTCTTCTCCACTCTGGCAGTTGATCTGTACACTCTAGAAATCACTCAAATTGATGTTTCATGCATCAAACATGGCTTATTAATTTGAAAACTATGCATTTTTTTTAAAAGGTTGAATTTTAACAATGAAAGACGAAAGATAGCTGAACAGTTAGTTGAAGGAATGAACTTTGTAGGATGAATTAGCAGTGAGCTTGAAGTGTTTGAAATCAGTGCAAAACGCTTCGCGTTTTGCCGATTTCCTAATGGATTCCCAATAGGGATTTTGGGTGTAATAAACCTTTAAATATCTCTGAAGTTATGAATTTTATGAAAAAATAGTGAATGATGGAAATGTGCTCCCATGCAAGACGAACATGGGACACTTTGAATCGAGTTTCTACGATGAAGTATGAACGAGTAGGAGGAATCATAATTTTGCATGAAATATTAATTTCATAAAAAGTTGAATTTCTTTGAAATTATGGATTTTATGAAAAAACTGTTCATGAGCTATTGTTGTCTGGAATGAGCTGAACATTTAGACGTAAGAATGGTCTTTCTAGGATGAATTGTCGGGGAGAAGAAGAGATTAGAAAATTTTCATAATTTTGGTTTAATTGCTTATTAATTATGAAGTTATGAATTTTTTTGAAAATTTTATATGAAAGCAAGCATGTGAAAAATGGGCTGTATATGAGGATGGTTGAATATAGTTTGTGGAATGAAGCGTGTTGAAGATATGGCCGGACATGAAATTGGGCGGAATAATAATAATAATAATAATAATAATAATAATAAATACGTAGAATATCAATGCTGTGAATGCTTTCAGCATTCACACCAACTAGAAATGCAATTCCTGACGAAATTGCGGTGTGAATGCTGCGCTGCTGAACTGAAGCTGATGCTGAATAAACTTCACTGCTGAATGTTGATGAAGAACGAAGGATGAATATATCTGAATCAACAGAATGGTTGAACAATAGAATGTTTGAAAAATGTGGAATATTTGGAAGTTTGAATGGACTTTTCAGATGAATTTATGAATGAATTATGACCTTAAACTATGACCTTGAAAATGTTATCAGTTCATCTTTGAGTCAGAATCAACATTTGTGCAAAATTTGAAGAAAAACCATGGAAGCGTTCATAAAATACTGCAGTCACAAAAGGCAACGTCACAGTGACCTTTAAATTTGACCTTTGAACTCCTATGAGGTCATTAGTGAGTCATAATCAACATATATGCACATTTTTAAGAAAATCTGTGTAAGTCTAAAATGAAGCGCTAGCCGGGATATGAACCGCCGACCTTTGTATTTCAGGGTTAATCGACTATGCACTCTTCCACCCACAGTTAGTATGACTCATGTTACCATTCAGACGCACATTTAGCAGGATAAAATTTGCCAGCAGACACCAGTCTTGAAGCTGTGACCTTTGAGACACCAATCTATAGCACTTTCCAGTACACCACTAGCCTGGCATTCCCAGACCTGCCACTAGGCGCTGGCAAATTAAATTTGCTGCACGTGTTGGTCTGGACACCCTCCGTTGAAGCTTTATCAAGAAAAACTGAAATCTGGCTGGTGGTTTCAATTGGTTCTATCTAATATGGGCGCGCCAGAGCCCTTTATATGGTACTCTGGGGAGGACGTAACCGGATGACGACAGTGACGTGCATGCGACATCGAAGCCGTGATAGTAAACATCAAAGATGGCTGCGGATATGTTGTGTGAGTTTGAGACTGCTTTGGCCTCCACCCTTAACGATTTGGAAGACGGCACTCAAATCTTTCATTAGCAAGTAAGTGGAATGTTCTGTTTTGCCGACCGACAACAGCAAACGTTTAGTTTAACAGTTTAACAGCTGTTCGCTAAACGAAAGGGGCCTACGTCACCTTGTGCATCGCTCTGATTGGTTGTAGTGCTATCCAACTGCATGCAGTGGCATTTGAAATGCACGAGTAGGAGCCGCCCCTTGAGTTGGAAATTACTATTAATCGTGGCCAGACCCTCTATCGTTCAAGATATCAGGGTCTGGATTTCCAGGCTAGTACACCACCAGATTTGTGTTACAAGGAGGAGAGGAGGTGATATTTTAAAAGGTAAGACTGAAAGACTTGCCCTGGTCAGATGGAAACGGAGAAACCTAATGAGACACTAGTTTGTTCAGTGTTTATTTCTCACCATAAAATAAAATTTCACCACATTATTATTTTAAACCACAATATTCAAATTTGATAATACCTTGAACCTAGAATTTTTTTAGTCCTGTTTTGCTATCACTTTACCTTCAAGTCCCAGTTATTTTATGATAAACCAGTACACAATACATTTCAGAAAGGATATTGATGATAATCTTATTGGCCTCTTAAGATAGAGAAGGTCACATAATGAAATCAACAAGTGTAAAACAACATGTTTGTTCGAATATATGTTACATTATAGGCTACCCTCTATGCATATGCATACCAATAACTGTCAGACACCTGTGTCAAAAGTAGGGCTGGAGCCTCCATCGATGCAGATCTTCTTTTGAATATTGTGTAGAAAACCCAGATGCATATATGTTGTTATATATTATGTTATATAGTGATGCTAAATGATACCCAAGTGTCTGATAATGACGTACATGCATTTTAGACCCTTAGTGCCAAATTTCCTGGATTGCGTGAAGTTGAACCAAGCAAATTTTCCATGTATGGTCATTGGTCATGCTGCTACACACTTAGGCCTGTCCCTGCAGTCCGCTCAGTGTAACGTGAGGCCAGAGGGCGGTGCCTGTTACTACCCTGTTACTTTGAGGGAACCTGGCCAATCAGAGCAGACCCCCTCTGTTCAAACAGAGGGCAGTTGTGTTTAGTCTCCAAACAGAATGTTTAGGGGCAAAACTGTAGTACCAAAGTTAGATTGAAAAATAGCAAAATAGGCTATCTCTAATGTTTTTCTTTGATTACATCTCTTCTGTTGCTCAATTCATGCTCAGCTGCTGATTATATAATGGATACGTCAACAAGACTGAACATTTTTAAATAATAAGCCCATTGTTAACATTCATTCTACAAGTGACCCACAGAAACTGAGAGAAATCTCCATCTGCTGGATGTCACACTTAATTATGCTTAAATTATGGATGATTATAGCATTAGGTTTTTTGGCTCCCCCTGGAGGAGGGAAAACTGTTATAAAACAACTTCAAAATTAAGAATTTGAAAATGGTTAAATTAATATGAATTGTACTGAGACGTTGAATAATGCCCACCTTCAAGTTAAATCAGATATAGTCTGTTAGAATATTTCAGTTAATTCACTATTTATTAAAGTGTTATTGGTACATCACAAATGTTAACCCCATAGAAAAAGGAAAAAATAAAAATCTGCAGATATAATATTTACAGTGTTGCTTTCTTCATCAGCCTTACACCCTCAAAGCATGTCAGGAAAAACTTCTTAAAAACCCTTATAAGGGAGAAAAAAATAATTGAAGAAACCTTTAGGTAGGCCAAGTCTAAGAGGGATCCCCTACCGAGACGGCTGCGCATGAAAGACTAGTTCTGGTTTGAATCTGTGATTGTCTGAAAGTCTTGTGCACAGTGTAGCTACTGTGGATGACACAATGCGTATCTGTGTATGGTGGTTAGTGGAAAGGAAACTCTCTTTTTCAGAAGTCATTCTTCAAGTGGCCAGATGAGGAAGGGCAGCGACTGTTTTTGAGTTGAGCAGAGGTCCAGATGTAGACTCCCAAAGGGAATTGCTGTGAAGAAGATCAACAAGAGACAAATGTTTTACAATAAGACCAAATAATTTGTTATATATCCATTTAATCACTTACATAAAAAGCAAGGTCAAATGTTATAGTAAAAAAGCATAGACAATTATCTACTTACATGCTCAGTACAGAGTTGTGGAGCAGCACTGCCTGCCTCTTTCCTGCTCTTCCTCAGTCCATACGATTATGTGTATTAGGAGATGGCATCAGAAGCTCTGCAGAAGATCCTGTCTCTCCTTTGGGATGGTTGGTCATGTGGCCGTCTGGATGGACAGCCACAGGAAGCATCTTTGTCGAGTTGAGGCCTCCAGGATACTGCTGCAGAAGATGAAAATGTAAATGTATATATGAGAGGGAACACATGTTATAATACAATATTCATTAAAAATCACATGTAGAACAAACAAGTTCAAATGTTTGAGTAAAAAAGCATCAAATATAATCTACTTACATTTTTGAAGCAGAGAATTGAAAGCTCAGCAAAGAGTCACAGAGTTGAAGTGTCTTTAACTGCCTTGAGTTGACCTCTCCATGATGCTGAAGACTCTCAGCCTGGCACAGATCAAGTGAGAAAAGATCAGAAGCAATTGATAATCTAATGTTTTTTTCACATTGTGAGTGTCACTGAGGGTTTGACGTGCAGCTACAATTTAGATTTAGAACGTTTACTTACAAAAATGCATTGTTCCAGCTCAAGATGGCCACACAGGTTGATTGCCACTGGTTTTTCCTGTTACCCCAGTCTCACCACGTTTCCTCAGTGCAGATCCATATTTTCCACCTCTCAGCCTGAAATCCAAAAGTGCATTTTTTGTTACTTACAGTAAATACTGATGACAGTGACAACAACCAAATCAGTATAGACATGAAGAGTTATGCAAGCTTTGATACAGCAATAACAGAAAAAATATGTAGTTACATACTTGGCACTGTTCCAGAGAACTATGAAGGGCGATGAAGACCTCTGTGGTTGGTCTCTCTCTGCCTTGAGTAGATGTCTCTCACGTCTATTGTGAAGCACAATGTTGGTGTTTCTGGACCTCTAGTGTCGTCTCTGAGCTGAAGGGCCTCCCTAGTGACAACTGTGGGGCACTTATGTAGACAAATATACAGACAAAAATAAATGTAGTAAATAGGAGTCATGTAGAGTGCAGCAGGAGCAATAATGAATCATAACAACTTCCCACAATTACTGATAACAATGATCAAAGTTATGCGTTAGTTACCTGCACTTATTTGCAGTTTTCTGTCCGTGAACACTTCTCAGGACTACCATCATATTATTTTATATTTATTTTATATATAATAATAATAATGATTTGAATTTATATAGCGCCTTTCAAGGTCGCTTCACAAAAAAGGGGGGAAAGTACAGTGTTTGTGTACACAGGGGGGTGGGGGCGGGTTAGAGGTCATAGGCCTCTGAGAAGAGGTGTGTTCAGGAGCTTCTTGAAGGACTCCACTGAAGTGGCACAGCGGATATGGAGGGGGAGCAGATTCCACAGAGTGGGGGCAGACGCACAAAAGGCCCTGTCCCCAAAGGTCTTGAGTCTGGTGCGGGGGGTTGCCAGCTGGTCCTTAGCAGAGGACCTGAGGGACCGCAGGGGGGTGTAAGGATGGAGGAGGTCAGAGAGGTAACGGGGGGCCAGAGCATGCAGGGACTTGTAGGTGAGTAGGAGGATTTTGAACTTGATCCGGGATTTAACTGGTAACCAGTGGAGCTGCATCAGGGTGGGGGTGATGTGCTGCCAGGGCTTAGTGCCAGTTAAAACCGTGGCAGCTGAATTCTGGACATATTGCAGTCGGTCCAAGGTTTTGGAGGGGAGACCTGTGAGGATGGCATTACAGTAGTCCAGACGGGTGGAGATGAAGCAGTGGATGAGGGTTTCAGTGACTGAGTCTGAGAGTGAGGGTCGGAGTCTTGCGATGTTTCTCAGGTGGTAGAATGCAGATTTTGTGACATTGTTGATATGGGACTGAAATGACAGGGTGGGGTCAAGGATGACACCCAGGTTGCGGACTACAGGGGATGGGGTGATAGAGCAGCCATCCACTTCCAGAAGAAGATCCCCAACCTTCCCGAGCAGTGACTTGGGGGCCACGACCATGAGCTCAGTTTTATTGCTGTTCAATTTGAGTAGGTTAGAGGTCATCCAGGTTTTCAGATCTTGCAGACAGTTGATGAGTGGAGCCGGTGGAAGCTGAGTTGAGGGTTTGGTGCTGATGTATAGTTGGGTATCATCAGCGTAGCAGTGGAAACTGAGACCGTGATGACGAATGATATATTGGGAGAATAGTTTATTCACAATATTTAAATGTCAACTTTCTTCAATACCTAGCAGTTGGTTTATTTAAGCTTTGCTGCTCAAGACAACATAATTGAATATTTTGTCGTTGTTGCAATTCAGGAAGAAATAGTTGAATATTTTTCTTAAAATGTTTTCGAGTGAGATTGTCCCTCCATCCCTCCCTCCCTCCCAGCCTGTAAAAGGCTGGAACAGCCGAAGCAGATGTTACAGCTTGGCTGATAAGGACAATCCCACCCACAAACTAATTTCAGTATTTTTCTGTATTAAGTTTTGTTCAAGATTATATATATATATAATATGTTGAGAAATCAATAATTACAAACTCTAATCATTTTCATCATAAAACATTGATTTAGAATCATCAATGTATTAAACAATTCTTAGTTATGTTAAACTTTGCAATGGTTACCAAGGCTATATTAACATTTAGATTATTTCTGAGGTTAGTGTACAGAACACAGGATTGTGATAGCTGTAGTAAGTTTGGAGCACACCAGAATGCAGACAGCACTGTGGTCGAGAGATGTAGATGTGGTCCAAGAGTGTATTTTTGTCGGTGGTAGCGGCTGTGATAAGTTGCTCGTAACCTTTTGACTGAAACAGTTCAAGGATCGGGTTGCTTGCTCTGGACAACAGATTTTCATTAAAATCTCCGCAGACTATGATCGGATGGTGATCCATAATTTCTAGCGAATCCAAGAGGCTTTGCAAGTTGGATAGGAATGAGCGCATGCTGTAGGTTGGAGGCTTGTAAACAGCAGCAATCAGCGCATTGAATGGAGCTTCAAGCTTGACAACTGTGAACTCAATATCTGTAGCATTTTGAATGTACTGCTTTTCACGGACTTGGATATGGTTTTTTACATAGATAGCGACCCCGCCACCATTTTTGCGACCCATGTCAGGGCAGTTTGTGTACGAGACATTTCGGTTGCGATTAAACATCTTGTACCCGTCTAAATGGAGACTTTGGACGACAAATGATCCTTGTAAGTGAGTTTCTGTTAGACAGAGGACATCTGCAAGGTGAAGTTCATGGTGACTTTTGATATCAGCGATGTGAGACGGAAGTCCTTCTGTGTTGTGGTGGATGACGGTGAGAACATCTGGCCTGTTTAATGTCGCTGTGACATTCAGCAGAGGCATTAAATGTTCAAATGAAGCTTCTGCCATGGCTGCAAGACCTATTTTGACTTGTGGATTGGCATATATTTTTGTCTCGTCAAAATCTAGAACATGTAGTCCACTGAGGGAAGTAACTCTGCTGAGAGCAACATAGGCCATGCCTGGTTCAAAGATGGTTTTTAGTGAGACTGCTGCTGAGGACCTTGTCATGCCTTGAACCTTGTGTATTGTACAAGCAAATGCAAGTTTTAAAGGAAACTGCCTGCGAACCACTCCCTTTTGCTTCAGTAGTTTTTCTTCCTGTCTATCAATGTAGACAATATTATCAGCTGCACTGATATTGCTGGGATTTCTTGCCACATCGAGTTCTAGACCAAGTTTGTTGACGTGTGAAGCACTACCCTCATCACTGGTCACTATTTTCGCAATACATGCAAATGTTCCATTGCAGAGACCAGACTGCACGTCGATATTTCTGGTTAGCATGACACGAGCGCCTAAAGCAACTTTAATTGAGTCAGGTAACTCTTTATTGTCCCCTTTCAAAGGTGTAGCTTGTATCGCCATTCTACCAGTTTGGGGATCTTTTCTATAGTCGTCTGCATCTATCTTTATGATGTCAGAGTGAAACAACTCTAGTGATGTCGAATTATGTGCATCAACCTGTTTATTTGTAGCATAGACATGAAGTATGTCTTTTGGACAGTGTGCAGGATCAGTGATAGCCTGTGAAAGCAAAGCTTTGTCTTGGTCGGATAATGCTTCTTCCTTCTCTTTAACGCGGATGCGGTTCAGCATCTCAGCAAATGGGACATCATCTTTCTGACGCATAATCTCAGTCAACGTGATAATCTGAAATTGGTCGCGCCAGAGGTCGATCTGAGTTGGATCATAGACGCACAACGGTTTAGACTGTCTCACAGGAGGGAGCTGATTGAAATCACCCACGGCGAGGACACACATCCCACCAAAAGGTCTCTGATTTCCTTTGATTTGTTTCAATCTGGCATCGACATAGGCAAAGAGATACTTTGAGCACATGGAGATTTCATCAATGATGAGTATCTCTGTATTTGAAAGCTCTGCCCTGACTTCATCTAGTTTATTCCCAAGGCCAATGAACGGAGGCTTTAAACTTCTTGGCAGCTTGAGGAGACAATGTAGTGTTGTGCCTGATATGTTAAAGGCCGCAGTGCCAGTAAATGCGGTTAACAGGACGGTAGGTTTGGAAATGTCAGACTCCTCTGCATTACGAGGAAGTGTACGCAATATTTTGGATGCTTCTGCGTGGATGCATTTGATAAGATGAGACTTGCCTGTTCCAGCACCACCGTTAATGAAATAGAAGAACGGTTCCACATTTAAACCACAGACGCGTTTTATGCTCCAGTCTCTGATGGCGTAGAAAACGGATGCTTGCTTCTGGTTTAAGTTTTGATACATTTGCCGCAACATTGCAGGATCTATCTCAGGGGCTTCTCTTATGATGGCAACTTCTGGTCTGTTTTCTGACCTCAGATTATAGTCTGGCACGTTCTCTTGCACGTTATCCTCATCAGCTGGTCTGGCTTCAAGTTCCTCAATGCATTCCAACCTTTGCAGTTCACATTCGGGAGCCAGATTACTCCATTCGTTTATTATAACACCATTCTGTTCAAAGTCTGCGATGGCGCTGTCAATGTCTTCCCTGTGTTTCTCATATTTCTCTCGGTTTCGTTTCACAACACAAGACACCATCTCAGGGCGCTCTGTACCTGGTATCCAAACTCTGGCACGGTCGTGGAAGGACTGGTAGGTGGGATAGTTTCTTGTTTTTAGCTGTGTCTCTGAGCGATAGGGGACATAAAGCTTGAGCAATGTGCCGTGAAATTCCTCAGGATTCTTCTCCTGTGAGAAACAACGATATTTAATAACAGCAGGTTTACCGTTTGTTCTTCTCTGAACGAATCCCATCTGATTCAGTAGGGGCAGTACGTTGGGACCTTTTGCCTGTTTGCCATAGACGATTCTACAAGTGGAAACAAAATCGGCCAAGCACATTGCCTCAAAGTCTGGAGTTTCTGGTCTGCATTGATACTTGTCAGGTAATCCGTTCATCCACAAATTAACAGAGTCTGGTGTTCTGTTCTCGAGGAAGGACATGGGGTAACTCATTTTTAGCGCGTTGTCATCAGTCTGTACAAATATGACCTTGCGTGAACACTGTTTCATGCGTAGACCACATGCACGGGCCACACACTCTTGGGCACTGACCTCTCTTTTCTTAGAGTACGCCTGCATTACCAGTTTCATCTCATCGCTCTCATTTACATTTTCATGACTTGAATTTTCAATCATTGATTTGAGGTATTCACTTAAACCGTGTTCAGCTTTGCTGATGTAGCTGCAGATGTACATGATACACGAGTAAGGGTTGAGAATGAACTGTATATCTAAATTAGCATCCCAGGCTTCAAGGAGGGCAGGATTGTATCCATTTACCCACGAGTCTTTTGGATCACGCTTTAGAACCACCTCACTTGCTTTGGCTTTAATACACAGGCATTCTATGTATTCTTCAACCGTGAGGTCACATGACACCAACATCTGCTCTAAAGTCAGAGATGCGCTCTCAGCTACATCGTTTAAGCGGTTTAGTGCTTTGAGCTTTCTTATTGCCACCAACTCTCTCTCATCTTCATCTTCCAATACTTTAGATCGTATTATCATGGTTTCTGGGGCTGGGATTTTAGGAAATCCAAAACGGCAGCTGGCATTGGAATATTTAACACATGTCTTTGAATGTGTTTTGCTGTGCATCTGAACTTCTGTAACTTTTTTGTGCAGTTCAGGTTGTGTGTTTGGATCAGGCAACTGAGCTGTGATGTACTTGGAAACGAAATCACAAACCGTCTGATCAGAGTCCTCCTCAAACACAGGAGCTCCTTCTACCCATACGAGACAGTGTATGTGTGGGCTTCCACGGTGCTGAAATTCCAATCTCAAAAACCAGTCCACCACTTTACCGATGGGTTGAGCGGGTGACAGTATCAAATCTCTGAACAGAGCCTCAACACGTTTGTCAAAAAGTCGCATACAGGTCACCGGGTTTGATCTTAAGATGGATGCTTTCGCCTCCCAATCGAGTGCATCAAAATTCACTTGTTCGCCTTGTTGAGCTTTAATGGCTGTAATAACCTCCTTCCAGCGCATTTCAGCAGCAGAAAATGTAAGAAAGAACGTTGGCGTCCCCATCTGACGAATCATCGCGAATAAATCTTTGGTCGTCTTTTCCCAAAAACTCGGGGACCCTCTGAGTGGTGTCATGAATCGGATTGCATCTTTGTTATGTACAAGTTTTTCAACCTCATGCTTGTTCTGCAACATTGCATTGGTTATTTTGCGACCATCTCGTGTAAAAGGTTTTGCTTTACGCAGCTGTATTGACATGCTGGAAGTGGCCTGATATATCTCGGATACAAATTGAGCGAAGAAGAGGTAGTTTGTATCCCTAGCAAAACGGTCGTCCACACAGCAAAGTCTAGCTTTGAAATAACTGCAGGGTGTTATTGTTTTGGGACGGTTTTCGTCTAGAGTGTTTTGACCAGTGGGAAACTGAACGGGGAAAGCCATTGCCTCTAGGTTAGGAGTTTTGAAAAAGCTTACTGGTTTGTTTCCCTCAGCGGGTGCAACCGAGTAGATTCCCTCACTAAAACTTAATATTTCATCTGTCAAATCAGTTGGTTGTAGACAGGACTCGAGAGCAACGGCGCCATTAGGTTCATCACTCTCCTGTTCAATATTTTCAGACTGCTGCTGTGGTTGCTGACCATCAGACAACTGACTATTTGTATCCTGTTCATCGTTCTCAGAATCAATTTCTGGCTCACAGAGTGCATCGTTCTCAAAGGTGTCAATTTCCATCATATCTTCTACATTATAGTCAGTATCATCCATGTTTTCCTCATCCAAGTCATTTGCTTCCTCATCAATTAATGGGTCACAAAGCTCTTCCTCATCTCGGATTGTTATGTCAGTGTACTGCGGATGGACCTCCTTTAGTTTGCACAAAGCCCTCACTAGTTTAGTCCATGTTACACTTTGGTAAAGTTGATGGCCGGTATAGCACAATTTCCTCTTAAGTTTAACTCTCATGACCTGAGACTCACTTCTTAGTCTCGGTAAGGCATTTACCGTTTCTTGTACTTCTGATGGGACGCAGACCAAGTTTCCACAAATCTGGCGCTGACCTCCCTTCGGGAGTGGAATAATTTTGGCGAATGTTATGCATTTGGAAATGAGATGCCTCTCCAAAATGTTCAAATCACAAAGTTCAGTGGGAATATCTGCCAGCTCTAGATTATTAGCCATGGAAAGTGGTGGCATACTTCCAGTTTTAAGGTGCTCGTGGCAAGTGTGACAGATCCACTCCTTTTTTCTTTCATCTGGTACTGTGCATTGTTGTGCATTTTGACACTCATCAGTACAAACATGAAGAAACTTCCCTGTCAGGCAGGTTTGAGCAACAAGTGGATTTGTATTGTACTTTGATCTATCGCAACATCTCACTTGATTTGGAAACAATGCCCGATAGCAGACCGTGCAGGCATTTATCGGTGCTTTTTTTATATTGGATCGAAAAACCTCTATAGCATCTCTCATCTGAATGTCTTCCATTACATCTCTAATGAGACTGTCATCCATAGAATCTCTCATCAGACCGTCATCCCTTTGGTTTTGCCTTCTCTGCATGAGTCTGTATTTTTGTCTTATTCTCATCGCACAATTCATGCGATGAGTCATTCCAAATGCACGATTGTTTTGGTATTTGTTTCTCATGCGTTGTCTCATTGTTTCTTTCTGTCTGGATCTAAATGCAGGGTCCTTTGCATAACGAGTGGTTGCATAAGACTTTTGAGTTTGTCTGAAACGAGCACTTAAGTGATAGCGGGTGCATATGTATGACCTCTGCTTCTGCTTGAAGCTTTCGCTTTGCCTGTAACGGTTGGTTATATACAACATCTGCTTCTGCTTGAAGCTTTCGCTTTGCCTGTAACGGTTGGTTATATACAACATCTGCTTCTGCTTGAAGCTTTCGCTTTGCCTGTAACGGTTGGTTATATACAACATCTGCTTCTGCTTGAAGCTTTCGCTTTGCCTGTAACGGTTGGTTATATACAACATCTGCTTCTGCTTGAAGCTTTCGCTTTGCCTGTAACGGTTGGTTATATACAACATCTGCTTCTGCTTGAAGCTTTCGCTTTGCCTGTAACGGTTGGTTATATACAACATCTGCTTCTGCTTGAAGCTTTCGCTTTGCCTGTAACGTTTTGTAATATATGACTTCTGCCTCTGCTGGAATTTAGAATCTTGTTTATAGCGAGAAGTTATGTAGGTCGTTTTTTTTTTTCTGTAACAATTGCTGTCATGGGAATTGCTAACTTTATCTTTAGCATACCTTGCTCTCTCTTTCCTATTTTTTGTCTCTTTCTTCTTTTCAGTTTCAGTGTTTTTTTTGTTATGTTTGGCTTTTGCCTTCTCCAAAGCCTTAGCTCTTCTTTTATACTTCTTTCTTGAATGTTTGGGAAGTTTAGATAGATTTGGCATCTGTTGTTTAGTTTGTGGATCATCATTTGCATCTGATGTAATGTTAGCAGAGGGTGTGCACTCTGTAACTGAGCATGATGGCAAATACATGTCACTTTCAGTGTCTGTAACACTGGAAATAGTGTTAAGGTTCTCCTCCCCCATATGTGAAACAGCAATGTCTGCAGTAGAGTGTACTGGCGCTACATTTTCAGCAACAGATAATTCATGCTCGCTGTTGAAAACCACAGGAATAAGCTCATAAGGAGCATCAGGGCTGGTGCCCAAAATAGTGAAGCTTGTGATAATTTTTGTTATCAGATCACTTAAATGTGTAAAAGTACACATGACTGCCGTACCAGTACCATCTGGGCCAGTGGGAAAGCCATTCGGGCGTCTGGTGTGTGGGTCAAAAAAACCATACCTTCCTTGCCGGTCTCGGAAAACAGCGATGCACAGAGAACTCATTATCAGCAGAGCATTTACCCCGGATGACAAACACTGGAGTCTGGCTGCAAGGTTGAGGTAGTCGCCTACAGCAGGAGCAGATAGAAAATTTCCATACATTGAGTCACACTTTGTCATTATGTGCTGCAGGCTGTAGCCCTTAACAACCTCAGGAATTTCTTCTATATTCAAGTGTCTGTGAACCATCCTTCTATCATGACCCAACTGTTCCACTACAAGTGAATACATGTCATGGCCTCTATCTAAAACAAGATCAAGTTCTGCACTTTGGAGGTGATGTAACTCATGCAGGTAAGCTAGAAATGTTACAGAGTTACAGGTGCACTGACTGTTTTTGGACTCATGATACATATGATGGTTCTGACTGCGGGATGCCAACACACATGTTACATTAGCATTAGAAGGTTCAGAAACATTTACTTCTCTGTTGTTGCGAGGTTGAACATTATCCACATGTTGAGCTTCTGTTGAGTGTAGAAACTCGCTTAACTTAAGCCAGCGTACCTTTGATGCTTGAGACTTCTTCCCCTTCCTGGGCATGGTCACAGTCAAGTCAGTAAGTTATATTTGTCAGAAATGGCAAAGCCACAGGGTCAAAAGTTTTGTAAGGATCAATGCGCAAAGGCTGTGCCACTTTCAAAATCAGCAACTGACGTGGAACTTTATCAGTGCCTCGGTCAATTGTTCAATAGGCTGAACACCCGTGAAAACGGGAAGAGAGAAAGAAGTAAGAGACAACAGATGGAGGAAGACAGAGGATAGAGGGGTTGGGGGTTGGGATGGGAGAAACAAGCAGGACTGCAGGGCCAATCGTCTTCTTCTAATTCTGCATGTGAAACAGAGAGGAGATAACAATCAGTAATAATAATGAGCACACAGTATATAGCCTGTTGATTCATTAGAGGTGCCCTACTTTTCACATGGCAATATACAATCTTTATTGACAAGAGATTCAATTGTTGTTCTAATGGAACACTTTAATATAATGTATTGTGCTTGCAAGAAATCAAAGCAGCAAGCAATGCATTGACTTTAGTTCATAATATTGAATAGAAAAACAAATGGGTAATTTGTGTGTTTCCAATTTTTTTTAACCCTCCTGTTGTACTGGGGTCAAATTGACATTTTTTTGCGGGAAAATATTTTTTTCATTCAACAAATGGTCTGAAAATGATAGGGATTGTTCAATACTATGCTTTTGATGATTAAAAAAAAAATTATGGGTGTTTTATTTAATTGAATAACACCCGTTGTCCTCTGGGGTCAAAATGTCACACTATACTGCTTCTAACAGTTGAAATACCCCCCCTCCCCTCTTCTAACAACACAAACACACACACACGAGCGCACACATACATGCACAATTTCTTTTTGAAAAGGTATCTTGGTTTGCCAAGCTCTTTATGTGTGTCTGATAGTGCCTTTTGAGTTTGAACCTCCCCTGGAAGAAAAATGTGAACCTTTTAATGTAAAATTCATCTATCTGGTGCACTTTGAGAAGAAAACCACGGCTAAATATACTGTGTCCTGTGTGAGTTATTTAGTACTATTATTCTTGAATAATTTGGAGACACAGAATAACCCAAAAGCAGAAAGAAGAAATATAAAGGTTTGAAAAATCGAGTCAGCTTCGGGAATTTTTTAAATAATCCCTTATCCTGAAGCTCCTTCTATCTTTAAATATCAGTCATTTTTACTAGACATTTCAGGCGACCCCATTTAAATTCCAGGCGACCCCAAGTGGGGTCACGACCCACAGGTTGAAAACCGCTGAGGCTTGTGAGCTCATTTTGAACCAAGTTCAACAAAATGCAATGCTTGCAAAAGTTAATTTTGAAAAGTGTTATGTGTTCAAATGTTGTGTTGCAATGTTTATTATATCAGGTAATGAGTGAGGATAAAGATGAGTAAAAAGCTGAAACACTGAGGTTAGTGATTATTCATACTTTTTGCCTTAGAAACAGTCAAACCAGGCGAGAACTGACCCCGCCTGGTTTGACTGTCTAAATAAAAAAATGCATACTTTTATATAAACAAGGCCTGTTGGCCCTAAATTCAAAAACTAAGGGAAATATTTGTGGTAATGGGTTGGACTCAAGTCAGAGTAAAGGTGTAACACAAAATTGATTGACAATTTATACTTTAGGCTTTACAAAACACCAAACCATTTGGGGTCAATATGACCCAGAGGACCAAGGGTGTAAGTCAGTTGGAAGTATATTACGAGGGTTAAATCAAAAAGATAAGATATATGCTCTCTTTTCTAATTGTGGCTTTAATAGTTGAGCATATTTACAGTACAAACCTTCTCTATAGAACAATTTGTCAGTGAAGTATGAGGGCAATTAACAGACTAAATATCCATTCATTAATGTAATCAAGGCATAATTTTAAATTAATTGTGATATTGATTTGAGGTCAAAAAGTCCGGTACATTATCCATTGTTTTCACCTTAGTCATTCATAAATGGTGCTTCACCAAATCAAAATTCTGTTAATTTAAGATTTGTATTACTCACCAGTCAGGCGCAGATTCTTCTCTTTGTCTAGAAGATGGAAACAACATGTTAGACTTGATTTATCTATATCTGCCTCTATAAAAGGACCACAGCTGCCTATTTTAACTGACAGTAAAAAAAAACTGAGCCAGACACAAGCATTTGGGCAATGTAGTTACAATTAAGTATTTAAAATTTATTGAAGGGGGATATGAGGATTAGCTGCCATAGATGGTATCTATGGTAGTAAATGGCGGCATAATATTCAATAGAGGCATAATTTTCAATGAATTGTGATATTGATTTAAGGTCAAAAAGTCCAATATATTAGACATTGTTTTCACAAATATTCATTCATAAATGGTGCTTCACCACATCAAAATTCTGTGAATTTAACCCTTTCATGCATTAATTATGATATCCTAAGTCTGGATTTTTTTCTTAAGTGATTTTAGTCTTCTTGAAGCAAGAATTTAGTGGACAGGTTATTAAACGTTATTTCCTCCAAATATAAAATCAATATTTGGAAAGTTTAACAATTATATTATTCCGAAGTTGTTACTTGATGTTGCCATATTTTTTTTCCTGAAAGGGTCTCCTATATTAGACATATTTACAGGATATTGCTGAGCTGCTTGACATTTCTGCTCCCTGTCGGCCATCAAGGTTTTGACAAATTGTTTTGGCTCTTACAATTGCTGGGCACTGGTTAACAGTGTATTGGATGACACACTAGAGCCACTCTAGGGGTAGCTAGCCATTCAAACCCATGCATATTCAAGAAAACAGCTTTTGAATAGCTGTCCACTGTAGTGACCACTATGCGTGAAAGGGTTAAGATTTGTATTACTCACCAATCAGGCGCTGATTCTTCTCTTCGTCTAAAAGATGGAAACAAGATGTTAGACTTTATATATCTTGCTCTATATAGGACCACAGCTACCCTAGGCCTTTTAACTGGCAGTGAAAAACTGAGCCACGCACAAGCGCTGGGGCAATGTAGTTACGATCAAGCCTTTAAAATGTATTAAAGGGGGAAATGAGGATTAGCTGCCATAGCTTGTTTCTATTTATTCTGTTATGATATGCAGGGCAAGTTGATTGGCCAGTCACTGGCACAGTTTTTGTAAAATACTATGTGGTTGACTGTATATAATTTGTAATATATCAAAACAACCAAATCTAAAAGGTACATTCAATACTGTACTTAATTATTAATGACAAGAATTCAGAAAAAGTTTATATTGTTTGTCTCTCTACCTTGAACCCTGCATTAAAACAATTATTATTTAAATTAAACATTTTTCAGGCAAAGTTTCATGAGGATATCTGTAAGAAATGTTCAGCTGCAGTGTATCGCCTCCATTACAGTGTCCTATGCTAGGGGATAACCACTTAGAGCTACCAATATAAAAAGGTCTATCACAACAACCCTCCCGATTTTCACTATCCACTCCCTCCCGCGGTTAAAACCATAGACATAATAAATCCTTTATTATGTCTATTTATTATGTCATGGACCTATAAAGAAATGCCGGAGTGTTTTAACCATAGACATAATGTCTATGGTTAAAACACTCCGGCATTTCTTTATAGGTCCATGCATTTCTCCCAACATACATGTCTGGGGCGGCAAACTTTCCCTGGTAACATAGGGCTCCACCAATTAGAGACAGACGCTAGGATTGTGGGTAATGTAGTTCTACTTATTGGAAGTCGATTTTAATAAAGTATTTGACATACAATTGACATTTTAATGTATTTATGAGAGCGCTGGACAGCCACTAACAAGCTACCAATACAAAACGGTCTTTTATACTGAAACATATTCGAGGGATGTATAATAAATCACAACTAGAATGGACATTTTGGGACTTGGCCGGCGAAGAGGCACAGCGAGCGAAGCTGCAGCGAGCCTGCCATGTTGCTAGACAATAGTAGCCAGCACCATAACTAACGTACTCTACAGCAAAAGCTAACGATTTAGCCAAGCATTATTGTTCCTTCCGAGGTCGTGTTATGGTTCTAATGTTGCATTTAAGATTTAAGGGAAAGCCAAATGATACATTTCCAGCTCTCACTACTGTGCTTGTTGTCACTTTTCAGTTAATTTCCAAGCAACATCACTTAGCCTACAGCTAGTATCTCATGAGTCATCGGCAACTTCAAGGCTAGCAGTGTCTCTACTTAGCTAGTTAACTGCGGCCGCCTCCCCCATAACAATTTAACAGCCGGCGCAAAGCAGTTTCACCGCTGACCTGCTGTAGCGGTCCGACAGTGAACATAAAAACATTTCTTACACAGTGGGAATTATTTATTCTTTTTCAGTGGGGGATTTTTAATATCTAGCTTTAGCAACAACGCTAAAGGCTGTATGGCCGTTAGCTTCCTAACCTACTTTACCATAACAATGTCGGACCAGACAGGCTGAAAGGCTTTAGTACCTCTAATGTGTAACACATCATCACGTTAATAAATAATTAATATTCATTTTAAACCACTCAGCTGTCTTTTTATACAGTTATAGTTGTCAGTTAAGAGACACGTCTACTCACCGCAAAGACCAGAGGAGAACTGGACAGTACGATGACGTGCGTTCACGGACACTCGGAAAATTCCAGTAAAATATAGATAGCTTAGACACACACAAACAGCAGATGTTTATACGTACACACACATGCTGTTTTGTCAAACACTTTCATAGACGTGCTTCTCATAAATTGTATTAAAATGAATTCATGATTAAAGTGTCAATTAATTGAGCCCTTGGATATCCTACTGCAAGTGAACGCAGCCTCATCGATTACGAATTCACCAACTGCTTCTGCTGTACAGTAGGCGTCATTAATAAAAGCACAACCATCATAAGCACAAACACGATTTATTTAACACACTTTAACAATAAACCAGAGGTCTATTGACACCCTTTGACGTCGTCACAGCTGATCGAAACCTACACTTAAACTAGTTCTTACCGTGACTTATTTTCCGTAGCAATCAATCACGCTCACACGGACATATCTCCCAATTAAGCTGTGTTCCTCACGTCACCGTGTTGCTGCTTGCAAAGCGCGATAGACTTTTAAACGTGCATTCAATGTTCTTACACCAGTGCAGCTGTTCAAAAAACCGTGCCACGACCATAGGCCACGAGAAATGACTCATATAAATATAGCCTAAAGGCAAAATAGCATTGTAAAAGAATCCGCCAATAGGCCTACAGGTCAGACATGCTAAAAGGGAAACACATCTCTGAGGATCTCTGGAATAGAGTTGTGATGCTGCACATTTGTCTAGGGACAGCTATAAATTCATATAAAAAAGTTTGAGCTCCATCGGTCCACCGTGAGGCAAATCATCTACAAATGGAGAGCTTTAAGAGTGACTTAACATCTGCCTAGAAGTGGACTTCCTTCAAAAATATCCTCAAGCGCCACAAGAAAAGTGATTTTTCAGTTAAAAGCCAACCCAAACATAAGTAAAGCAATAAGAACAGCGCTCTCTAGGGCACCTGCCACCAGGCTTGTATGATTGGTACCGGTGTAATTATATTTCTCGTGTTACAAGAGTAGCACTTGGAGCTTTTCAGTGAAGTATACAATACAGGCTTATTTTTTCTTAGTCCACAGTCCTCTTGCAACAACAATCCACATTTTAAGCATTGTTTTTATACCTTCATGTGTTGCTGTTTTGTTAAAAAAATGTAGGCTATTACAATGTATTAAAGTGACATATTACAATAGAGCAAGTCTGATTTCTATTCAAGGTGGCTATCGTATTATCAAGTCTATTCATAACAATCAAGCCATTTTCTACTTATAAGTATTCATACTCCTTACACTCCTTCCATAAAATTCAAACCAAGTCTACTTCTCAACAAATCAATAACACATATTCAACATTTCAACAAATATATATTTATTTTCAAAAAATAATAAAATCTTCTATGAAATGTATACACTTCAAAGTACCACACACTGCAGCAAGGTGAAAAAGAGGCTACATCTTGCTACAGATAGGACTGCAGAAACAAATTAAACACAGTATAGGTGAAATCCTCGTGGCGAACATTTATCATGTATACCGCACAAAGACACATACAAGAATGCAACAATGTACACACACATGCAACAGGACTGACAGTGAGAGGGACTAATGAGACACACACACACACACACACACACACACACACACACACACACACAAAGTCCCAAACTCACAGGAAGTCGTGCTAGTGGAAACATGTGCGTCCTCTTGTAGCTCAGAGTGCAGGGATTGCAGCGGCTCCTTTTTCCCGGAGGGCCTACCATGCATTTGAGAGACAATCCATGTGGAATAGGGCATGGTAACATAACACTGCATGAAACTAGCACATACAGTATGTGGGGTTTATCAGAGTAAGGAATGGCCTCAATGAAGATGAACAGATTGGCCCTCCAACAGGTGTGTGTGTGTGAGTGTGTGTGTGTGTGTGTGTGTGTGTGTGTGTGTGTGTGTGTGTGTGTGTGTGTGTGTGTGTGTGTGTGTGTGTGTGTGGCGGTGGTAGTGGGACGGGGAAGGTTGTGTGGCTCAACACATCCCCTGAAGGCATCATCACACCACTTCAATACTCTCTAAGGAGTGATGAAAAATAAATTTCACCCTCAGTGGGGTGATGATGCCTTCAGGGAAGGCATCAAGCCACACATCCACTGGGATGTGGAGCTCATCTCCTTCTGTGTCTATCACTTCGACACGCGTGGGGTTTCCGGTGCTGTAGCCCTCAATGTTGAACACTATTTCGGATGGTACCACCTATAGGAAATAAGATTATAAATAGTTGCCTGGTACAAGCTCAGCGTGAAAGCAATTGCAATGGACAATACAAAACATGAAGTAATTTACTTACCTCCACCTTCGACCAATTTGTGGTCCAAAGAGCCTGGACGGAGGCGCCCCTGAGGTGGGTGACCCGGATGGGCCACCCAACCTCCACCTCGGCCAGGTTTGCCTCCCTCCATAAGGTCACCTTAATCTCCTTCTCTCCCTTCAATAACACAACAGGCAGCATTAGTACTTATTTAGTAATAAAATGTGATTCAAACAGACGATGACTGGAAAGTGTTGTATTTTTATTATATAAATTACATTCATTTATTTACAAAAAATATGGATATGGTATTGCAATGAGCTGCTAACAAAGTCACTACTGAGCTTTTTGTAAAACAATAACATAATGAAAAGAAACCCTACCTCTTTGATTTGAATGTCCCTGACGGGGACATCCAATGCACTGGCTCCCCCGCCCCGTGTCCTGAACGGCAGAAGCTGAATGGGAAAGGAGAAGTACAAACTACTTTATTAATTTGGTATGAAACCTGCTGTTTACCATCCCTCTCTCTTTCTCTCTCTCTCTCTACGTTGTGAATTTGAATGCATTAAAAAGAAGTAGGTAACACCAACAATCTGCAACAACTTACCTCCAGCACAACACCTTTGATGGTGAGGTACCCCCCCAGGTCCTCCATCTTGAGGTCCTGGAGGGATACCTCCTTGCTAGGAGGGTCCAATAGTCCCCTGGCTTCCCCCTCCAGGGCCGAAGGGACCTGCACTGCCGCACATTTAAAAACTTTGCTCCTCACATGGCACAGTAGCGCCGACCTACTTCCCTCCGTGCTCTTCACAAAATTTTTAAAAATATAGGAGTCCCCTTCCTTTATACCCTTGGCCAATTTTTCGAAAATCGTTATTGTGCAGACTTTCTTCCCGTCCGAGACAGCTGCAGTGGTATTGAGGTATTGACTGAGCGGCGCAGCTCGGTCATGGCTGACCCCCCACTGCCCCACCTTAGTTGATTGGTTCAACTTGATCACTTTAAATGCTTTTGGGCTCTCAAATGCCATTCTGAAATTCAAAAAAAGATACAAGACAAAAAGACCATAAGAATGAGTGATTACAGAGGCAAGCAATTGTTTTTCAATTGAAATTAAATTAAGAAAAACAAAATAAGCCAAATATACAGGTTAACAAGATAATAAACTCATACAAGTTTGGTGGGTAGAATCAAAGTTTTGCTTTGTTTTTTTCTATCGTTTTTTTTTTTTTTGCATGAAATCACCACATTAATATGATTTAAATAATCCCTGCAAAATGTGTCAGCACTAACGATGCATTAGGCTACATGAAACAATATATTGTTTATATTATTTAGTGCTTTCTATTGGAACCATTTGAAACTTGCACATGGCAAAGAGTTTGCTCATTGTATTGATTATTCCAAATCCTTCACCACTCCCATGCAATGGATCCTGCATTATTTCATTTGGTGGCAATTACATGCTGCCATGGACCTAATAGCCTCGTTTGGGAAGGAGCCGTCTTGCTCAGACCTGCGCAATTATGACGCTCGTCTAAATGCTGTGCGCTCAGCAACACGCGCGTCATAATTGCGAGAGTCTGAGCAAGACGGCTCCTACTCAAACGAGGCTATTATAAGAGGCTGCCCATATTAAGTGTGCTGTCGTGGTCCATGTGTCACACCCCAGTAGCCTACACTATGGGACACCAAAGCAGCTTCATTGCTAGCTCGCAGCTTGTCTTTAAACATAGAAAGTGTGCATATCCGAATCAGGAATACAATACGTGCATTAGCCAATTCGGTGGACATTTGACTTTTGCACGGCAAGGGCTGTAGTCACTGAAGATGCTGGGCCATGATGAGGATGCAGGTAAGACGTAGGCTATTATTCTTAACTCCTTATGAGTGACGGGTTTATGTTACTGTTAGTGTGAGGCGCGTGGACGATGCTTATTTTTGTATCGATAGAGGCACGCCAGTGGCTACTATGTAGGCCTATTTAACTTTGCGGATGTTCCGCTGTTGTAGGCTATTTGAACGTAGGGGGAAATCAAATTGATTTAATTGATAAGTATTTATTACGTAGGCTATATAAAATACTTGAAAAACATTTCTTTAGCATTTGAGATTAAATTTTATGCCAACTTAAATTTGACCAAGTTGGCTGATTTCCGACCAACGCAGCTTTTTTTAAACAACCGTTGGTTCTCTTTTAAGCAGCTTTTAATAGCCTACAATTCGGTAAAAAAAATACAAAGGGACATTATTTTTACTACATATTATTACTCATGAAATAGCCTACTTTAAAAGCTTTTTAAGCACTAAGAAACAACATTTTTTATCAAGTTAATGTAATTTCACAATGCTGGCAAGCCAACGGTTATTTTATCGTTTGATGTCGGGCTACCTGCTGTTTCCTTTGATCTTCCGACAGACGTTTGTCTTTTGTTAAAGCCTATGCTGCCTTTCAATAGGTCTACAATTTGGCAAAAAACATACCAAGTTACATTATTTTGACTACATATTATTACTCATGAAATACTTTAAAATGTTTTAAGCATTAAGAGGCAACATTTTAATGTAGCGTAATTTCACAACGCTAGCAAGCCAACGTTTATTTTATCGTTTGATGTCGGGCTAACTGTTTTTCGTCTTTTCTTTTTGATAAACGTTTCACTTTTAAATACAATTTGGCAACAAATAGGCCTGCCTAAGAAAAAATCTATTTAATAGAGCTATGTTCGAAACCTAGAGCATCTTAAAAAATACAACAACTTTTTATAAAGAGTGAAATTTAATCACTTACTTTTTGATTTTTATTGAGTTCAGTGGAATGATCTCGAATAACGTTTTGCCGGTTATTTATAGTTCAAAGGGGTAGATTTCTGATTTTTGGGGGGAGGGGGTACAGGGGATGTGTGTGTCCCAATAGAAGAGGTAAATTAAAAAAAAATATATAGAAATACAACTCGACTCTCCCAAAAAGAGCTACAAAATAACAGTTCAGGATATCAAAATATTTATTTGTATTAATATATATTAAAGCATATATATTAATGATTTCAAACACCCCTACAGCGGACCGTACCACCTTAAACTTGTCCGTTCGGCTGGCCCCTGCCTCTAGGTTAGTCAGCCCCGCGCAGTGCAGACAGTGTAGTGACCGGATGTAAGTTTGCTAGATAGCCTAGCCTACTATAGTAAGCTTTTCAAGCCCAATACGATGCACTATTCTCACTTTCAGGGTGATTGTGTCAAGTGTGTAAGGATGAATGCTAACATTATCTTGTTTTTAACTTTTGCCTAAATTTACAGTTCAGCTAATGTTACCTGACTGTTGATAGCCATGGACCTATTATTTAAAATGTCAAAATAGTTAACACTGCTGCTGGGTCATGAGTAATCAAATAAAAAGTTTTCAATGTGCAGAAAGGTTTGAGCAATGTTGAGTAAATTGTAAAGCAATAGGCCTACAGAATAGGGCTGCTCGATATGGCGAAAATGATAATCAGGATTATTTTGATTGATATTGTAATCACAGCAAATAGTAAATTGGACTACAAAAACTAAACAGTGAATCAAAATCTCTCAAAGAAAGTAAAAAACATTACCAATACATTAAAAGTATAATCTTCTTGAAAGTGAGTTATGGAGTTAATGTCTGTTGGTGATAAAGTCTTTTTCTTATTTGACATCTAACATTCTTCTTACTTTTAGGAAATGCATCATGGGATGTTCCAGTTAACACAGAGCTGCCTGCATCATCAAATTGGCAACAAAACCAATCATTTTTGAAGCTGAGATCATCTGATCCAACTGAACACCACTGTATAATGACTTTCAGGTATTGAATGAATAATAACAAAGCACTTATACATCAGGGAATGTTTTTATGTGTCCTTTCAATATCGTGTCACCAGTAAACACAAAGTAATCATCTCTGGAATTGAATCCGTGTACCCTCCGTTCAATCCATATCCGTTTGGAAATCAAAACACGAAAAACGAAAAAAACTGTTTGATTTAATTTTTTAATTATTTGTTTCATTTAAAAAAAATAAAAACGGACTGTTTTATTCAAAATATGCCTGTAAAACATGAATTGATTGCCATTTCTTATTTTTTATTTTCCATGTCGCCCTTTATACGAAAATGGGAAAGGAGACAAACAGAAAATGTAAAAAATGTGCATTTTCATTTTTGAAGTTCCAAATAATAATTTATATTAATCAGCGGGTTAAACTGTGTTCCGCTGCCACAATGCCACGAGCTATGCGCGGCCAGAGCCGTGATGGCTCGGACCCATAGACTGTTTTCTGACCGTGGCTATCTCCGTCTCTTAAGTAGGCTAAAGCCTCTTGTCGGTAGTGGAAACGCATGGCAGATCTAGTAGGATAATCGTGCCGAACCGAACTGTGCTGCTCAGAGGAAACGAGGCATGATCTAAACAGCGACAGACATACAGCTGTTGATCCAGATCAAAACGGGACAAACCATCAAATGTTTAATCTTTATTGAGAGGGGAAACATATTTTGGCTGGCTGCCAAAGGCTGCTATGTCATTGTCTGTCATAGGCTACCATCAAGAGCCTTATTTTACAAAAAGCTCAATTCAGATAGCCTATAAACGTGGACAAAATATAGCCTAGACAAGTTTCTTCTTTCCTCGACACACACACACACACACACACACACGCACACGCACACGCACACGCACACGCACGCACACGCACACACACACACACACACACACACACACACACACACACACACACACACACACACACTTTGACTCGGCAAGTGAAGTGAAGACAGGGAAAAAAGGGAGACAGAGACGACGATAGATGGCAATTTTCTTTCGTGGATCAATACAAATGCTTTCATATGCAGCTGTCTGCACTGGGGCTCATGCCTCAGCTGATCACAAGTATCAATAACATCAGTAATGTAGGGTGTGTCCCTCAGTTCCCAGTGCGATGCTGACGTCCGCACGTAATCGGTGATTAATGAATGAAGAGTAAAACAAACATTTATTAGATGATCATGAGACCCAAGGCAATTGCCTACCTTTGCGCAATGGTTAAGTTCGCCTCTGGGCGCGCGCACACACACACGCACTTCTTTCACTAAAATGAAACATGTAGGCTATTTTTCAAAATCAACATTTAGGCCATTATTCTCATATTTGATATCCTGGTCATGAATTGTGATTAAAAATTGATAAAAACGTGTTTTAGTATAATATATAATGTAGATGAGAGGATGATTATTAAAAAACAGGTCACTTTTCGTTTTTCGTGTTTTGATTTCCAAACGGATATGGATTGAACGGAAGGTACACGGATTCAATTGTGCCTAGAATCTGAATGCTTATTTCTCTTGTCATCGAAATGATTGTAGAATCCAATTTTTGGTAAACATTTTTTTATTTTATTTTTAAACTTTCCTCAAAATATACAGTATCACCGTTGTGTATTTATGTTGGCCGTTTCATAGGCTGTACAGGGTTCCCGCGGATCCTTAAAAAGTCTTAAAAAGTCTTAAATTCATAAATCTAAAAATAAGGCCTTAATTAGCATTAAAAGTCTTAAATCCATCTTTCAAAGGTCTTAAAAATGTTAACACATGGTAAGTAGGATTTTATGATTGGTCTCAAATCTAAAAATAAAAGGTATTTTTTTTATATATATAAATTGCCGAATAGTTTCACGAGAGCGGAACCAATTTGTTTGCGGCCGTGACTCAGAGCAGACGCACGTCGTTCAGGTAGCAGTAGCAGCATGAGTAGCAGTCGGCGCGCATCATGGGAAAGTGTAAATTCAACGAAATTTGGCTGTCCAACAAGGATTTTTCTGCCTGGCTGAAACCGGTACCTGGCAATTTATACGAGGCACGGTGTACATGCACAGCGCGAAACACAAAGCCTCAAAATCAAGCTGTCAACAAACGCCAGGTATTTCCCAGTTCTGTTCTACTCTCGTTTCTACCGCCTCCACCCCTCCATGCTCCACCTCCGATATCAACAACCGGGATAGCAGCACCAAATCTCCAGACAATGTTCGGTTGCACGCCTATTAGGGATGAGCCCGAATCCGAACAAGTGTAGGCTAATCGGAAAAGCACGGATAATGAGATCGATCCGAATAGTTTTACTTCCCGAATAGTCTCGTTATATTCGGGGAACAAATATTTATTTATTAAGCGCTAAATTGACGCAGCGCGTGCTGCCTTAACTATAGTTGCACCAATCAGCTGTTCATCTCCGCTGCCGTGGCGGAGAGGAGAAAGACCTGCTGCATGGCTCCGTTACCCGCCGTCTCTTTGCTGGAATTTTCTGCAGCCCGTGTCACCGTCAGCCCTTCCTGCCTTTCATTTATTTCAAACCTCTGAACGTGGACCATGTCTCTCTAGTAGCGGGCAGCGGGCTGTATAATGCCATTAAATAGACAAAATCGATCTTTAAATATTCGATATGTGACGCTTCGCCTGTTTAGTTCATGTCTGTTTAGTGGCCTACTAAGAGATATGCTGAAAAAAGTATCATCTTTGTGCGTTGATCACTTGTAGAGCACTAAACACTGTTTCCTTATCCAAAGTAATTATTCATTGAACCAAGTTGGAAAAAAGGGAGAGATAGAGCAACAGAGTGAGTGAGAGAGTAGAGGGAAATAAAATGGGCAAAATAGATCGATTAGATCTCGGATCGATATATCATAGAACTTTGTCGAGTTAAAAAATAAAAAGGGAGAAAGAGATGATAAAATAAAATAAAACGGACAAAGTTAATTACTGTGATGTACAGTGCTCGGACAGTTCATATAACTTATGAGAGAGAGAGAAACAGATGAAAGCACAGTATGGATAGATCTGTATCTCATAATTAATGATATGCCAATATTAAATCAATTTGATGCACTGAAGGGACAATAATTGCAAAAAAAAAAAAAAAATCAGACATAAGCCTCGGCCATTTCCGGCTTCATATCCGAATACAGATACATATACAGATTATTTTGTTGGTTGAACAGATACAGATAATGACGTCTACGCTGAAAGCAGAGTTACTGTGGTGTCTGACCACCGAGACAATACCTTGTTCCTTTTCTGTTGATTGCGTCGTTGGTCTTAAATTTAATTTCAAGTGGCATTAAAAAGGTCTTAAAAAGTCTTAAATTGAACTTGCATTAAGCTGTAGGAACCATGCTGTAACACCATTGTAGCAACACCATTGTAGCTTCTTCTTACACAGGCAGTGGTACTGACAGCTGGCCACACACTGTTAAGGCATTTATTATAAACCTTGGCACATCAGACATGTTTTCATGACGGTAATTAAAGAAATATCGTCGCTATGTTTAGATACCCGGTATATCTGGAAAAGAAGGTGAAGCTAAGAATAAAATCTAACGATAATGAATGGATAAAATATGGGAAAAAACACAATCAATATTGTAGATTTGTTTAACACATGTGAAGTGGTGTGTAGACCAGTCCATTATGAAAAGTGTCATGAAATAAATTCTGTTGTGAGTGACTTGTAGAAATTTAACCAGCGAATGTTTTCCTGTCTGTTTTTCAATAGGTTTCATGTTGAGCAGTGTACACAAAGAAACTCTTATCTCTTAATTCACATTTCAGAGGTGGACAGTGGAAGTCTTGCAACAGTTCAGGTGCTTTCAGACAGGGTGTGGAAGCGCCTGCATCTAATGCCGAGAGTCAAAGGCCAGTTGCACCAGCTGAACGTAAAAAGTGTAAGCCCTATGATGTTGGACCTACCTACGTCCAGCCAAGTGATAAATGTTTACAGCAGTTGCACAATCTCAAAATACCCCTCCCCCTAATCTTGTTCTGTTTATGAACCTTTTTTTATTGTCACCTTGGAAACTAGCCAGAACTTATCACCTACCTCTTCCTAGGCGTAATATTTAGTCTTAGACATAGCACTACATCCAGATTGTGCAACAGACATACATTTCTAGGTAGGGTTCAAGGTGCTTTTTACATCTAGCCTAGTTTAGATTAGAAATTGCTGAAATGTCAAGCTCCTCTCAGAGCATGCACTCGTATTTAAAAGGATGAAAATATGCTGTATATACAATGTTTTAACTTTTACTATGTGTTTCTTATGTTCGTCTCCAGACCACACAGGCCTGGTCAAAGGGTATTCCAGCCGAGGTCCCTTCCACAGAAGGATACGGATCCACAAGTTCCAGAAAGCAGGTAGCCTACTAACCTATGCATGCTCAAATGTAACTTGTCTATGAAAGTGGGACACAGAAACAGTTATTGTCTACTTTTGACTTATAAAGCACTTTATCAAAAAATATTCTCTTAAAGGTGAAGTAAGCGGTTTATTTAAGTGTAAAATCGCTCTTTATTTATACAGTGATAACTTACATAATGTGCGCGTTTCATAAAGCCAATCTCTCAGTCAGCTGTTGTGCATATAATCGGCAAATAAACGTATTGAAGGATCCCAAAATGTATATCCAATCACAAGAGAGAACGCTTCAAACCGACACCTGTCTCACTCATAGTCTCACTGCCGGTGCACGCCAGAGCGACAGATGGGTGAATGTTTATGCGCCTACAATGGCGGAGCAGGTAAAAATCCTTCCCAATGTCTGTTTTGATGGTTTGTATCATGTTTTATCACACTTATGGATCTGAGATGATGCTAGATAACTCGCTGCTTGAAGACGCATTAATGCATTAATGTGGTGACGAGGGGACTGCTAACTGCAGTAACTGACAGGAAGTTAGCTAAAAGAACCATTCTGCTCACAGCACCTTTTTTAAGGAATTTTGCAGAGCAGGTCCACACAATACTCTTTAGTTTTAAATAGACCCAACAAATCCCTTATAAGCATGCACTTGGTTACAGTGGCATGGAAAACTCTCCCTCCGTCCATTTAGGTTAAGAGAGAAAGAGGGATAGAGAGACAGACGCACAGCAACAAAAACTAGAACAATACAAACAACATCAATAAAATAATATTTTATAACAATACTCAAAGGTCAAATGTCAAATAGTATGTTTTTCAGCATGTAATGTATGTTAAAATGTATTTATTAAAAATGATCTAACAAAATATTACTAATCCTAGGCTACGCGAATCAACTCCTGGACCTGCTCTTCACCAAAAGTCATCAGTGACCCGGCTCCCTTTCTTGAAGAGCCCCAGAACCTCTGTGCACCCATTACGAGCGTTCCGAGAAGGCAGCCATCATTGCCAACGTGTCCCGGTTCAGTCGTCAAGAGGGGGTCCCAACCCATTTTCTCTCCCTATGCTTTTGTTCAGCAATCATCATCTGGATGAAAAGGGATACAGTGTTATTGTTAAAGTGACCTGCTCAAAGACTTTATGACTTGTTTGATTAAAGTCGCATTATTTTCATTCATGGCTGTGTTCATGTCTGTGTATGCATTATAAAAGCAATATTTGAAGGATGAATTTATGTAGAGTATCATGAAGTTATCATACTTGCTGTCTCTCGAATAGACATGGTTCCATAGCTGGCCCTATAGACACTTCGAGCAGCTTGTAGGGTTTAGGGGTTGAGACAAGGTCTGGGTGAAGTGTGATGCACCTTGGAAGTTCCTCACATCTGTTCCTGACCTGGAGGAAGTGTTATTTTACAGGGACATTTACTGGTACCGAAAATTGTTTTTCAAAATCTGGTGTATAGTCCTTTTTTATCCATGTAAAAAGTGTGGTGCATCTTAGGCTACAGGTGTAACCAATCTAAGTGTGAATAAAATTCAATGTGGTATTTTACCCAGGAGATAGTGCTGTAACACATTTGAAGCTACATTGAGCCGGCTCACATTGATGGACAGACAGAAAAAAACACTATAATAGGTTGATGGCAAAAACAATCCTTGATTGGTGGAAAGACTACCATTACTTGTAGCCTATACACGTTACCTTTAAACAGATTGCGTCTTGGAGTTGTACATTAACATTATGGACTTAAAAGAATAATACAACCTGGGTTGAAAACCTGACAGCAGACATTTTCCAGGTGTGTTGGCATCATCTGCCCGTCGTGGAGGTGCTGGGAAAGTTTTGTATGCTCTTCATTTAGCGGAGAATATCTCAACTGTTATAGACTAATATGACCCCAGTGAACAACGTGGGATGTGTGACAAAATCTCTATCCGGGGCGAAAGTCCTGAAAATGACCACAACAGGTGACACTAGAATCACACTACGTGGTGAATGGGACTTTTTTTTCCCTTTATAGATATCCTCATACTTTTTTACCAGATTAATCTTCATATTAAGAGAAATATTTTTTGTATTACACTTTGTCTAAACAATTTAATAAAATATGCAAATGAGGCAATATCTCATTCAATATGTGTAGCCTACATATAAACCCTAGAGGTCCTGGATACATTTAGACTTTAGAATGGAGTTTCTATGATGAATTTTCAGGGAGAAGAAGAGATTTGAAACTTTTCATAATTTTGGTTAAATTGTTTATTAATTATGAAGTAGGGCCTAATTATTTATTTTTTTAATTTTGAATGAAAGTAGGAATGTGAAAAATGGGCTGAATATGAGGATAGTTGAATATAGTTTGTGGAATGAAGCATGTTGAAGATATGAAGCATATCTTCAACATGCTTGAAGATATGATGTATATAAAGACGTTAATGGTTTTGATAGCCTGTCATTGAAGCTGCCGTCTCCTATTGGATAATAACGCTGACTGACGTGTGTCATCAGCCAATCAAATTTTGATTGATGTGTAGTTACAGCCCGCCCCCAAGGCCCAGCGATATCTCAGCGCTTATATGTCCATGCTAGTCCCCCGTGATGTCATCAGCGAAGTTTGAAAACTTCGGCGGGTGAGCTAGCTACTATGTCCATTGCCTTCACACCATATGCTTCACACAACCTACTGATCCCGTTGCCGATCTAGCGTGGATTTTTAAAGGTGATCGTTTAACACAGTTCAGATATAATTTCAAGAGGGATACTTACACCTAAACTGGATGGGCTGACCAAGGACGGCTAGGTTGTTGTGCGGCACTTACCTGACTGTAAATACGACGCTATGACTGGCTAACAGCTAGCACCGAGTGGAACAAATTATGTTGCTGGCCGTGTCTCCTTTTTATAACTTGTGAGGGAACATGGAACATCAAGGATTTTAACAGCCTCAATGGCTTATAGCATCCGAGGATGGATTTCCTCTTCCAGTGATGGGTGAGTGTTACTTTTGACTGTGAAGAGATAACGTATTTTTGTCGGGTTTTAAAAGCTTTGTTTTCTGTTTGTTATGGTCGTTGTAACCTATATTGCTGGGGCAGTAGAAGGTGACGCTGTGTTTCAGTATTGATGCCGCTGTCTAACTATATTATGTGAACCAACCCTCAACTCACCTTCTTCTTAATATGCTGGTTGAATTGGCTGTTGTAAACTATTTTGCATAAAGGCCCTACTTGCATTTTTAATTAGTTATTGAAGTGAAGGCAATATTTCTGGTAACATTGTGCTATAGCCCGTGAATTCGTTGAAGTTGCTTAAGCATAAGGTGAACCTTATTACAATAACTGGAAGCTTGTTTTTGTGTTTTGTTGTGCGTTTGCAAATGGTTTTCGAGTGACGTTAAATATCTGATGGTGATGCTGCAGTAGTCTATATCTGGATAAATAACAGTGGTGTGAGCTGTGTCTCTTGAAGATCAGCTGTCTAGTTTTTCATGTTATGCAGTAGTGATACAGTGTGATTGTAAGTAGCCTGTATTTTGTTTGTGGCTGTGTTGGTTGGCTACAATCATATGAGGTCATTTGAATCATGATTGACATGTGTTAGAAGGATGAATATATCTGAATGAACAGAATGGTTGAAAAATAGAATGTTTGAAAAATGTGGAATATTTGGAAGTTTGAATGGACTTTCTAGCTGAATTGAGGAATGAATTATGACCTTGAAACTTGACCTTTGACCTCTAAACTCCTCTGGGGTTATAATTGAGTCATAATAAACATTTGTGCTAAGTTAGAAGAAAATCCGTGTAAGTCTAAATTTTGCGGTAACTGGGACTTGAACCGCCAACTTTAAGCTCAGGGTTAAAAAAAAAAAAAAAAAAAAAAAAAAAAAAATAATAATAATAATAATTTATATGTATAGATATGCCTAACGCGCCATATGCACTTACCACGAGACATGTTCACCTTCACACAAAGATTTGAGGTGAAAATTGCATTCCCTCAGCTGGATTCGAACCTGTGACCTTTAGACTACGAGACAAAGGCTTAAACCACTAAGCCACCAAACCTGTTATAAACTGTATGGAGCAGGTCACATTTATAAAGAGAAGTGACAGCTAATCAGGGCCAATTGGTAACAGCTGTGGTACCTCTCCACCTTTAGAGCTCAGCGAAACGCATCCCTCGAACTTCTGCCTCTCACACGCAAACCGTTTGTCTGACAGACAAAATGAAGATACCGTGAGAATTAGCAGATTCCAATTAATATTCAGTGTCAAATGTGTTTCTTTAATGTAAACACTTTCGAGTTGACAGCAATTTCCGTTTAGATTTTCTGTCGTGGAATGTAAAATCTCATTTAAACAGAGAGTGGGTGAGGCAGGAGGCATCGATCGGTTAGACTTTTTTCCGCTTAGAAGCTCACAGCTCCCAATATGTATGTCCATTTGGCTCCAAAGAAACATTTCTACGTCCGCAACAATATTATCTACAGTTAGATACCAAAATCATCCATGAGGAGTTCCATTTTTGTGAGTTGTCGCGATCTTAAAAATGTCTGGTGTTCTTTTTTATTCCCTCTTCTCCACTCTGGCAGTTGATCTGTACACTCTAGAAATCACTCAAATTGATGTTTCATGCATCAAACATGGCTTATTAATTTGAAAACTATGCATTTTTTTTAAAAGGTTGAATTTTAACAATGAAAGACGAAAGATAGCTGAACAGTTAGTTGAAGGAATGAACTTTGTAGGATGAATTAGCAGTGAGCTTGAAGTGTTTGAAATCAGTGCAAAACGCTTCGCGTTTTGCCGATTTCCTAATGGATTCCCAATAGGGATTTTGGGTGTAATAAACCTTTAAATATCTCTGAAGTTATGAATTTTATGAAAAAATAGTGAATGATGGAAATGTGCTCCCATGCAAGACGAACATGGGACACTTTGAATCGAGTTTCTACGATGAAGTATGAACGAGTAGGAGGAATCATAATTTTGCATGAAATATTAATTTCATAAAAAGTTGAATTTCTTTGAAATTATGGATTTTATGAAAAAACTGTTCATGAGCTATTGTTGTCTGGAATGAGCTGAACATTTAGACGTAAGAATGGTCTTTCTAGGATGAATTGTCGGGGAGAAGAAGAGATTAGAAAATTTTCATAATTTTGGTTTAATTGCTTATTAATTATGAAGTTATGAATTTTTTTGAAAATTTTATATGAAAGCAAGCATGTGAAAAATGGGCTGAATATGAGGATGGTTGAATATAGTTTGTGGAATGAAGCGTGTTGAAGATATGGCCGGACATGAAATTGGGCGGAATAATAATAATAATAATAATAATAATAATAAATACGTAGAATATCAATGCTGTGAATGCTTTCAGCATTCACACCAAATACGTAGAATATCAATGCTGTGAATGCTTTCAGCATTCACACCAACTAGAATTGCAATTCCTTGAAGAAATTGCGGTGTGAATGCTGACGCTGATGTTGAAGAAGCTGACGCTTCACTGCTGAATGTTGATGAAGAACGAAGGATGAATATATCTGAATCAACAGAATGGTTGAATAATAGAATGTTTGAAAAATGTGGAATATTTGGAAGTTTGAATGGATTTTCTAGCTGAATTGAGGAATGAATTATGACCTTGAAGTATGACCTCCAAAATGTTATCAGTTCATCTTTGAGTCAGAATCAACATTTGTGCAAAATTTGAAGAAAAACCGTGGAAGCGTTCATGAGAATGCAGTCACAAAAGGCAACGTCACAGTGACCTTGAAATTTGACCTTTGACCTCTAAACTCTTGTGATGTCATCTCTGAGTCATAATGAACATCTGTGCAAAATTTTAAGAAAATCCGGTGAAGTCTAAAATTTGGTGTTGGAACGGGGAATTGAACCCCCAACCCTGTGTTCAGCTCAATCTGGATACTACCATGTAATGTCCTGAAGGAGCTGAACATGTAGAATGTGGTATGAAGTTTATCGGATGAAAACTGACTGAGTAAAGGCAACTTGAATTGTGTGTGTATGTGTGTGTGTGTGTGTATGTGTGTGTGTGTGTGTGTGTGTGTGTGCTTAATGTGCCATATGCACTTACCACGAGACATGCTTCCCTTCACACAAACATTTGAGGTGAAAATTGTATTCCCTCAGCTGGAATCGAACCTGAGACCTTTGAACTACGAGACCTGGGCTTAAACCACTAAGCCACCAGACCTGTGTTCAATAACATAACAAGAGAACTATATATTGCTATGGTGCTGTTGTCACAGCTAATCAGGGCCAATTGGTAACAGCTATGTTACCTCTCCACCTCTGTGGTATATGTAGGGGGTGTGTGTGTGTGTGTGTGTGTGTGTGTGTGTGTGTGTGTGTGTGTGTGTGTGTGTGTGTCTGGTGTGTGTGTGTGTGTGTGTGTGTGTGTGTGTGTGTGTGTGTGTGTGTGTGTGTGTCTCTCCCTCTCCCTCTCTCTCTTTATGGAGTTGGACCTATATTGGCCTATGATGTCATCGTTGAGTCAAAGACAGCCAGTGCACTGTAATGGTCACCATGGTGACAGACAGCTAATCAGTGTCAAGTGTAAACAGCTGTACTGGTAATCTACACAGGTACAGCCACTTGTGTCCCCAAATCCCCTGTCACACAGACAGAGGTTTTAAATGAACGCTAAGCCCGAACTAATGGCTGTATCTCGCAAACCGTTTGTCTGACAGAAAAAATGATGGTACCGTGAGAATGAGAAGATTCCAATTAATATTCACTGTGACATTTGGGTCTGTATTGTAAACAATTTGGTTAGGCCAGCAAGTTGAAAATGGAGTTCATTTGACATCCGATCATGGAGTGTAGCTCCATCCACTCACTGTTTGATTTTGAGTTTGCGTGCCTTCAAACAAGGCTGTCTCATGAGAAAACTATACATTTGTTGAAAAAACTGTTCATAGATTATGAAAGAGGGAAGTCAGCTGAATATTTATATGTTAGAATCATGTTTCTAGGATGACGTATGAATGAGCAGATAGGTTTGGCGTCATGTCCAAACTCTTCGAGTTTGGATCCTTCCCTATTCATTTGCATGGAGAGACTTTTATGTTTAATAAACCTTTAATATCTCTGAAGTTATACATTTTATGAAAAAATATTGAATTATGAAAGTGTGTAACTGTGCAAGACGAACAGGAAGAGCTTGAAATCGAGTTTCTACGATGAAGTATGGACGAGTAGGAACGATCATAATTTTGCATGAAATATTAAAATTCATAAAAGTTGAATTTATTTGAAATTTTGCAGTGTAGCAAAAAATTCTGAATCATACAGATTAATGTCCTGAAATAGCTGAACAATTGAAGGTGTATATGAAGTTTGTGGGAATAAGTATTAATGAGTGGCTGGGATCTGAATATTTTTCATAAAACGTTGAATAAATATGAAATTATGAATTTTTTTGAAAATGTTGAAATGGTCCTAGAAAGCCCTTGAAGAGCTGAAAATATTGATATGTTGAACATGTATGAAGGTTGAAGTATGTTGAAGTTATTGAAGGCCTAAAAAGTGGCGGAATAAAAATAATAATAATAATAAGAATAAATACGCAGAATATTAAAGCTGTGAATGCTTCCAGCATTCACACCAACTAGAAATGCAATTCCTGACGAAATTGCGGTGTGAATGCTGCGCTGCTGAACTGAAGCTGATGCTGAATAAACTTCACTGCTGAATGTTGATGAAGAACGAAGGATGAATATATCTGAATGAATAGAATGATTGAATAATACAATTTATGAAAAATTAATGAAAAATTAATGAATTATGACCTTGAAACTTGACCTTTGACCTCTAAACTCCTCTGGGGTTATAATTGAGTCATAATAAACATTTGTGCTAAGTTAGAAGAAAATCCGTGTAAGACTAAATTTTGCGGTAACTGGGACTTGAACCGCCAACTTTAAGCTCAGGGTTAAAAAAAAAAAAAAAAAAAAAAAAAAAAAAAAAAAAATAATAATAATAATAATAAAAATTAATATGTATAGATATGCCTAACGCGCCATATGCACTTACCACGAGACATGTTCACCTTCACACAAAGATTTCAGGTGAAAATTGCATTCCCTCAGCTGGATTCGAACCTGTGACCTTTAGACTACGAGACAAGGGCTTAAACCACTAAGCCACCAAACCTGTTGTAAACTGCATGGAGCAGGTCACATTTATAAAGAGAAGTGACAGCTAATCAGGGCCAATTGGTAACAGCTGTGGTACCTCTCCACCTTTAGAGCTCAGCGAAACGCATCCCTCGAACTTCTGCCTCTCACACGCAAACCGTTTGTCTGACAGACAAAATGAAGACACCGTGAGAATTAGAAGATTCCAATTAATATTCAGTGTCAAATGTGTTTCTTTAATGTAAAAACTTTCGAGTTGACAGCAATTTCCGTTTAGATTTTCTGTCGTGGAATGTAAAATCTCATTTAAACAGAGAGTGGGTGAGGCAGGAGGCATCGATCGGTTAGACTTTTTTCCGCTTAGAAGCTCACAGCTCCCAATATGTATGTCCATTTGGCTCCAAAGAAACATTTCTACGTCCGCAACAATATTATCTACAGTTAGATACCAAAATCATCCATGAGGAGTTCCATTTTTGTGAGTTGTCGCGATCTTAAAAATGTCTGGTGTTCTTTTTTATTCCCTCTTCTCCACTCTGGCAGTTGATCTGTACACTCTAGAAATCACTCAAATTGATGTTTCATGCATCAAACATGGCTTATTAATTTGAAAACTATGCATTTTTTTTAAAAGGTTGAATTTTAACAATGAAAGACGAAAGATAGCTGAACAGTTAGTTGAAGGAATGAACTTTGTAGGATGAATTAGCAGTGAGCTTGAAGTGTTTGAAATCAGTGCAAAACGCTTTGCGTTTTGCCGATTTCCTAATGGATTCCCAATAGGGATTTTGGGTGTGATAAACCTTTAAATATCTCTGAAGTTATGAATTTTATAAAAACATAGTGAATGATGGAAATGTGCTCCCATGCAAGACGAACATGGGACACTTTGAATCGAGTTTCTACGATGAAGTATGAACGAGTAGGAGGAATCATAATTTTGCATGAAATATTAATTTCATAAAAAGTTGAATTTCTTTGAAATTATGGATTTTATGAAAAAAGTGTTCATGAGCTATTGTTGTCTGGAATGAGCTGAACATTTAGACGTAAGAATGGTCTTTCTAGGATGAATTGACGGGGAGAAGAAGAGATTTGAAACTTTTCATAATTTTGGTTTAATTGCTTATTAATTATGAAGTTATGAATTTTTTTGAAAATTTTATATGAAAGCAAGCATGTGAAAAATGGGCTGAATATGAGGATGGTTGAATATAGTTTGTGGAATGAAGCGTGTTGAAGATATGGCCGGACATGAAATTGGGCGGAATAATAATAATAACTAGAAATGCAATTCCTGACGAAATTGCGGTGTGAATGCTGCGCTGCTGAACTGAAGCTGATGCTGAATAAACTTCACTGCTGAATGTTGATGAAGAACGAAGGATGAATATATCTGAATGAATAGAATGATTGAATAATACAATTTATGAAAAATTTATGAAAAATTAATGAATTATGACCTTGAAACTTGACCTTTGACCTCTAAACTCCTCTGGGGTTATAATTGAGTCATAATAAACATTTGTGCTAAGTTAGAAGAAAATCCGTGTAAGTCTAAATTTTGCGGTAACTGGGACTTGAACCGCCAACTTTAAGCTCAGGGTTAAAAAAAAAAAAAAAAAAAAAAAAAAAAAAAAATAATAATAATAATTTATATGTATAGATATGCCTAACGCGCCATATGCACTTACCACGAGACATGTTCACCTTCACACAAAGATTTGAGGTGAAAATTGCATTCCCTCAGCTGGATTCGAACCTGTGACCTTTAGACTACGAGACAAGGGCTTAAACCACTAAGCCACCAAACCTGTTATAAACTGCATGGAGCAGGTCACATTTATAAAGAGAAGTGACAGCTAATCAGGGCCAATTGGTAACAGCTGTGGTACCTCTCCACCTTTAGAGCTCAGCGAAACGCATCCCTCGAACTTCTGCCTCTCACACGCAAACCGTTTGTCTGACAGACAAAATGAAGATACCGTGAGAATTAGAAGATTCCAATTAATATTCAGTGTCAAATGTGTTTCTTTAATGTAAAAACTTTCGAGTTGACAGCAATTTCCGTTTAGATTTTCTGTCGTGGAATGTAAAATCTCATTTAAACAGAGAGTGGGTGAGGCAGGAGGCATCGATCGGTTAGACTTTTTTCCGCTTAGAAGCTCACAGCTCCCAATATGTATGTCCATTTGGCTCCAAAGAAACATTTCTACGTCCGCAACAATATTATCTACAGTTAGATACCAAAATCATCCATGAGGAGTTCCATTTTTGTGAGTTGTCGCGATCTTAAAAATGTCTGGTGTTCTTTTTTATTCCCTCTTCTCCACTCTGGCAGTTGATCTGTACACTCTAGAAATCACTCAAATTGATGTTTCATGCATCAAACATGGCTTATTAATTTGAAAACTATGCATTTTTTTTAAAAGGTTGAATTTTAACAATGAAAGACGAAAGATAGCTGAACAGTTAGTTGAAGGAATGAACTTTGTAGGATGAATTAGCAGTGAGCTTGAAGTGTTTGAAATCAGTGCAAAACGCTTTGCGTTTTGCCGATTTCCTAATGGATTCCCAATAGGGATTTTGGGTGTAATAAACCTTTAAATATCTCTGAAGTTATGAATTTTATGAAGAAATAGTGAATGATGGAAATGTGCTCCCATGCAAGACGAACATGGGACACTTTGAATCGAGTTTCTACGATGAAGTATGAACGAGTAGGAGGAATCATAATTTTGCATGAAATATTAATTTCATAAAAAGTTGAATTTCTTTGAAATTATGGATTTTATGAAAAAACTGTTCATGAGCTATTGTTGTCTGGAATGAGCTGAACATTTGGACGTAAGAATGGTCTTTCTAGGATGAATTGTCGGGGAGAAGAAGAGATTAGAAAATTTTCATAATTTTGGTTTAATTGCTTATTAATTATGAAGTTATGAATTTTTTTGAAAATTTTATTTGAAAGCAAGCATGTGAAAAATGGGCTGAATATGAGGATGGTTGAATATAGTTTGTGGAATGAAGCGTGTTGAAGATATGGCCGGACATGAAATTGGGCGGAATAATAATAATAATAATAATAATAATAATAAATACGTAGAATATCAATGCTGTGAATGCTTTCAGCATTCACACCAACTAGAAATGCAATTCCTGACGAAATTGCGGTGTGAATGCTGCGCTGCTGAACTGAAGCTGATGCTGAATAAACTTCACTGCTGAATGTTGATGAAGAACGAAGGATGAATATATCTGAATGAATAGAATGATTGAATAATACAATTTATGAAAAATTTATGAAAAATTAATGAATTATGACCTTGAAACTTGACCTTTGACCTCTAAACTCCTCTGGGGTTATAATTGAGTCATAATAAACATTTGTGCTAAGTTAGAAGAAAATCCGTGTAAGTCTAAATTTTGCGGTAACTGGGACTTGAACCGCCAACTTTAAGCTCAGGGTTAAAAAAAAAAAAAAAAAAAAAAAAAAAAAAAAAAAAAATTATAATAATAATAAAAATTTATATGTATAGATATGCCTAACGCGCCATATGCACTTACCACGAGACATGTTCACCTTCACACAAAGATTTCAGGTGAAAATTGCATTCCCTCAGCTGGATTCGAACCTGTGACCTTTAGACTACGAGACAAGGGCTTAAACCACTAAGCCACCAAACCTGTTGTAAACTGCATGGAGCAGGTCACATTTATAAAGAGAAGTGACAGCTAATCAGGGCCAATTGGTAACAGCTGTGGTACCTCTCCACCTTTAGAGCTCAGCGAAACGCATCCCTCGAACTTCTGCCTCTCACACGCAAACCGTTTGTCTGACAGACAAAATGAAGACACCGTGAGAATTAGAAGATTCCAATTAATATTCAGTGTCAAATGTGTTTCTTTAATGTAAACACTTTCGAGTTGACAGCAATTTCCGTTTAGATTTTCTGTCGTGGAATGTAAAATCTCATTTAAACAGAGAGTGGGTGAGGCAGGAGGCATCGATCGGTTAGACTTTTTTCCGCTTAGAAGCTCACAGCTCCCAATATGTATGTCCATTTGGCTCCAAAGAAACATTTCTACGTCCGCAACAATATTATCTACAGTTAGATACCAAAATCATCCATGAGGAGTTCCATTTTTGTGAGTTGTCGCGATCTTAAAAAATGTCTGGTGTTCTTTTTTATTCCCTCTTCTCCACTCTGGCAGTTGATCTGTACACTCTAGAAATCACTCAAATTGATGTTTCATGCATCAAACATGGCTTATTAATTTGAAAACTATGCATTTTTTTTAAAAGGTTGAATTTTAACAATGAAAGACGAAAGATAGCTGAACAGTTAGTTGAAGGAATGAACTTTGTAGGATGAATTAGCAGTGAGCTTGAAGTGTTTGAAATCAGTGCAAAACGCTTCGCGTTTTGACGATTTCCTAATGGATTCCCAATAGGGATTTTGGGTGTAATAAACCTTTAAATATCTCTGAAGTTATGAATTTTATGAAAAAATAGTGAATTATGGAAATGTGCTCCCATGCAAGACGAACATGGGACACTTTGAATCGAGTTTCTACGATGAAGTATGAACGAGTAGGAGGAATCATAATTTTGCATGAAATATTAATTTCATAAAAAGTTGAATTTCTTTGAAATTATGGATTTTATGAAAAAACTGTTCATGAGCTATTGTTGTCTGGAATGAGCTGAACATTTAGACGTAAGAATGGTCTTTCTAGGATGAATTGTCGGGGAGAAGAAGAGATTTGAAACTTTTCATAATTTTGGTTTAATTGCTTATTAATTATGAAGTTATGAATTTTTTTGAAAATTTTATATGAAAGCAAGCATGTGAAAAATGGGCTGAATATGAGGATGGTTGAATATAGTTTGTGGAATGAAGCGTGTTGAAGATATGGCCGGACATGAAATTGGGCGGAATAATAATAATAACTAGAAATGCAATTCCTGACGAAATTGCGGTGTGAATGCTGCGCTGCTGAACTGAAGCTGATGCTGAATAAACTTCACTGCTGAATGTTGATGAAGAACGAAGGATGAATATATCTGAATGAATAGAATGATTGAATAATACAATTTATGAAAAATTAATGAAAAATTAATGAATTATGACCTTGAAACTTGACCTTTGACCTCTAAACTCCTCTGGGGTTATAATTGAGTCATAATAAACATTTGTGCTAAGTTAGAAGAAAATCCGTGTAAGTCTAAATTTTGCGGTAACTGGGACTTGAACCGCCAACTTTAAGCTCAGGGTTAAAAAAAAAAAAAAAAAAAAAAAAAAAAAAAAATAATAATAATAATTTATATGTATAGATATGCCTAACGCGCCATATGCACTTACCACGAGACATGTTCACCTTCACACAAAGATTTGAGGTGAAAATTGCATTCCCTCAGCTGGATTCGAACCTGTGACCTTTAGACTACGAGACAAGGGCTTAAACCACTAAGCCACCAAACCTGTTATAAACTGCATGGAGCAGGTCACATTTATAAAGAGAAGTGACAGCTAATCAGGGCCAATTGGTAACAGCTGTGGTACCTCTCCACCTTTAGAGCTCAGCGAAACGCATCCCTCGAACTTCTGCCTCTCACACGCAAACCGTTTGTCTGACAGACAAAATGAAGATACCGTGAGAATTAGAAGATTCCAATTAATATTCAGTGTCAAATGTGTTTCTTTAATGTAAACACTTTCGAGTTGACAGCAATTTCCGTTTAGATTTTCTGTCGTGGAATGTAAAATCTCATTTAAACAGAGAGTGGGTGAGGCAGGAGGCATCGATCGGTTAGACTTTTTTCCGCTTAGAAGCTCACAGCTCCCAATATGTATGTCCATTTGGCTCCAAAGAAACATTTCTACGTCCGCAACAATATTATCTACAGTTAGATACCAAAATCATCCATGAGGAGTTCCATTTTTGTGAGTTGTCGCGATCTTAAAAATGTCTGGTGTTCTTTTTTATTCCCTCTTCTCCACTCTGGCAGTTGATCTGTACACTCTAGAAATCACTCAAATTGATGTTTCATGCATCAAACATGGCTTATTAATTTGAAAACTATGCATTTTTTTTAAAAGGTTGAATTTTAACAATGAAAGACGAAAGATAGCTGAACAGTTAGTTGAAGGAATGAACTTTGTAGGATGAATTAGCAGTGAGCTTGAAGTGTTTGAAATCAGTGCAAAACGCTTTGCGTTTTGCCGATTTCCTAATGGATTCCCAATAGGGATTTTGGGTGTAATAAACCTTTAAATATCTCTGAAGTTATGAATTTTATGAAAAAATAGTGAATGATGGAAATGTGCTCCCATGCAAGACGAACATGGGACACTTTGAATCGAGTTTCTACGATGAAGTATGAACGAGTAGGAGGAATCATAATTTTGCATGAAATATTAATTTCATAAAAAGTTGAATTTCTTTGAAATTATGGATTTTATGAAAAAACTGTTCATGAGCTATTGTTGTCTGGAATGAGCTGAACATTTAGACGTAAGAATGGTCTTTCTAGGATGAATTGTCGGGGAGAAGAAGAGATTTGAAACTTTTCATAATTTTGGTTTAATTGCTTATTAATTATGAAGTTATGAATTTTTTTGAAAATTTTATATGAAAGCAAGCATGTGAAAAATGGGCTGAATATGAGGATGGTTGAATATAGTTTGTGGAATGAAGCGTGTTGAAGATATGGCCGGACATGAAATTGGGCGGAATAATAATAATAACTAGAAATGCAATTCCTGACGAAATTGCGGTGTGAATGCTGCGCTGCTGAACTGAAGCTGATGCTGAATAAACTTCACTGCTGAATGTTGATGAAGAACGAAGGATGAATATATCTGAATGAATAGAATGATTGAATAATACAATTTATGAAAAATTAATGAAAAATTAATGAATTATGACCTTGAAACTTGACCTTTGACCTCTAAACTCCTCTGGGGTTATAATTGAGTCATAATAAACATTTGTGCTAAGTTAGAAGAAAATCCGTGTAAGTCTAAATTTTGCGGTAACTGGGACTTGAACCGCCAACTTTAAGCTCAGGGTTAAAAAAAAAAAAAAAAAAAAAAAAAAAAAAAAAAAAATAATAATAAAAATGTATATGTATAGATATGCCTAACGCGCCATATGCACTTACCACGAGACATGTTCACCTTCACACAAAGATTTGAGGTGAAAATTGCATTCCCTCAGCTGGATTCGAACCTGTGACCTTTAGACTACGAGACAAGGGCTTAAACCACTAAGCCACCAAACCTGTTATAAACTGTATGGAGCAGGTCACATTTATAAAGAGACGTGACAGCTAATCAGGGCCAATTGGTAACAGCTGTGGTACCTCTCCACCTTTAGAGCTCAGCGAAACGCATCCCTCGAACTTCTGCCTCTCACACGCAAACCGTTTGTCTGACAGACAAAATGAAGATACCGTGAGAATTAGAAGATTCCAATTAATATTCAGTGTCAAATGTGTTTCTTTAATGTAAACACTTTCGAGTTGACAGCAATTTCCGTTTAGATTTTCTGTCGTGGAATGTAAAATCTCATTTAAACAGAGAGTGGGTGAGGCAGGAGGCATCGATCGGTTAGACTTTTTTCCGCTTAGAAGCTCACAGCTCCCAATATGTATGTCCATTTGGCTCCAAAGAAACATTTCTACGTCCGCAACAATATTATCTACAGTTAGATACCAAAATCATCCATGAGGAGTTCCATTTTTGTGAGTTGTCGCGATCTTAAAAATGTCTGGTGTTCTTTTTTATTCCCTCTTCTCCACTCTGGCAGTTGATCTGTACACTCTAGAAATCACTCAAATTGATGTTTCATGCATCAAACATGGCTTATTAATTTGAAAACTATGCATTTTTTTTAAAAGGTTGAATTTTAACAATGAAAGACGAAAGATAGCTGAACAGTTAGTTGAAGGAATGAACTTTGTAGGATGAATTAGCAGTGAGCTTGAAGTGTTTGAAATCAGTGCAAAACGCTTCGCGTTTTGCCGATTTCCTAATGGATTCCCAATAGGGATTTTGGGTGTAATAAACCTTTAAATATCTCTGAAGTTATGAATTTTATGAAAAAATAGTGAATGATGGAAATGTGCTCCCATGCAAGACGAACATGGGACACTTTGAATCGAGTTTCTACGATGAAGTATGAACGAGTAGGAGGAATCATAATTTTGCATGAAATATTAATTTCATAAAAAGTTGAATTTCTTTGAAATTATGGATTTTATGAAAAAACTGTTCATGAGCTATTGTTGTCTGGAATGAGCTGAACATTTAGACGTAAGAATGGTCTTTCTAGGATGAATTGTCGGGGAGAAGAAGTGCTTTCAGCATTCACACCAATAATAATAATAAATACGTAGAATATCAATGCTGTGAATGCTTTCAGCATTCACACCAATAATAATAATAACTAGAAATGCAATTCCTGACGAAATTGCGGTGTGAATGCTGCGCTGCTGAACTGAAGCTGATGCTGAATAAACTTCACTGCTGAATGTTGATGAAGAACGAAGGATGAATATATCTGAATGAATAGAATGATTGAATAATACAATTTATGAAAAATTTATGAAAAATTAATGAATTATGACCTTGAAACTTGACCTTTGACCTCTAAACTCCTCTGGGGTTATAATTGAGTCATAATAAACATTTGTGCTAAGTTAGAAGAAAATCCGCATCCCTCGAACTTCTGCCTCTCACACGCAAACCGTTTGTCTGACAGACAAAATGAAGATACCGTGAGAATTAGAAGATTCCAATTAATATTCAGTGTCAAATGTGTTTCTTTAATGTAAACACTTTCGAGTTGACAGCAATTTCCGTTTAGATTTTCTGTCGTGGAATGTAAAATCTCATTTAAACAGAGAGTGGGTGAGGCAGGAGGCATCGATCGGTTAGACTTTTTTCCGCTTAGAAGCTCACAGCTCCCAATATGTATGTCCATTTGGCTCCAAAGAAACATTTCTACGTCCGCAACAATATTATCTACAGTTAGATACCAAAATCATCCATGAGGAGTTCCATTTTTGTGAGTTGTCGCGATCTTAAAAATGTCTGGTGTTCTTTTTTATTCCCTCTTCTCCACTCTGGCAGTTGATCTGTACACTCTAGAAATCACTCAAATTGATGTTTCATGCATCAAACATGGCTTATTAATTTGAAAACTATGCATTTTTTTTAAAAGGTTGAATTTTAACAATGAAAGACGAAAGATAGCTGAACAGTTAGTTGAAGGAATGAACTTTGTAGGATGAATTAGCAGTGAGCTTGAAGTGTTTGAAATCAGTGCAAAACGCTTCGCGTTTTGCCGATTTCCTAATGGATTCCCAATAGGGATTTTGGGTGTAATAAACCTTTAAATATCTCTGAAGTTATGAATTTTATGAAAAAATAGTGAATGATGGAAATGTGCTCCCCTGCAAGACGAACATGGGACACTTTGAATCGAGTTTCTACGATGAAGTATGAACAAGTAGGAGGAATCATAATTTTGCATGAAATATTAATTTCATAAAAAGTTGAATTTCTTTGAAATTATGGATTTTATGAAAAAACTGTTCATGAGCTATTGTTGTCTGGAATGAGCTGAACATTTAGACGTAAGAATGGTCTTTCTAGGATGAATTGTCGGGGAGAAGAAGAGATTAGAAAATTTTCATAATTTTGGTTTAATTGCTTATTAATTATGAAGTTATGAATTTTTTTGAAAATTTTATATGAAAGCAAGCATGTGAAAAATGGGCTGAATATGAGGATGGTTGAATATAGTTTGTGGAATGAAGCGTGTTGAAGATATGGCCGGACATGAAATTGGGCGGAATAATAATAATAACTAGAAATGCAATTCCTGACGAAATTGCGGTGTGAATGCTGCGCTGCTGAACTGAAGCTGATGCTGAATAAACTTCACTGCTGAATGTTGATGAAGAACGAAGGATGAATATATCTGAATGAATAGAATGATTGAATAATACAATTTATGAAAAATTTATGAAAAATTAATGAATTATGACCTTGAAACTTGACCTTTGACCTCTAAACTCCTCTGGGGTTATAATTGAGTCATAATAAACATTTGTGCTAAGTTAGAAGAAAATCCGTGTAAGTCTAAATTTTGCGGTAACTGGGACTTGAACCGCCAACTTTAAGCTCAGGGTTAAAAAAAAAAAAAAAAAAAAAAAAAAAAAAAAAAAATAATAATAATAATAAAAATTTATATGTATAGATATGCCTAACGCGCCATATGCACTTACCACGAGACATGTTCACCTTCACACAAAGATTTCAGGTGAAAATTGCATTCCCTCAGCTGGATTCGAACCTGTGACCTTTAGACTACGAGACAAGGGCTTAAACCACTAAGCCACCAAACCTGTTGTAAACTGCATGGAGCAGGTCACATTTATAAAGAGAAGTGACAGCTAATCAGGGCCAATTGGTAACAGCTGTGGTACCTCTCCACCTTTAGAGCTCAGCGAAACGCATCCCTCGAACTTCTGCCTCTCACACGCAAACCGTTTGTCTGACAGACAAAATGAAGACACCGTGAGAATTAGAAGATTCCAATTAATATTCAGTGTCAAATGTGTTTCTTTAATGTAAACACTTTCGAGTTGACAGCAATTTCCGTTTAGATTTTCTGTCGTGGAATGTAAAATCTCATTTAAACAGAGAGTGGGTGAGGCAGGAGGCATCGATCGGTTAGACTTTTTTCCGCTTAGAAGCTCACAGCTCCCAATATGTATGTCCATTTGGCTCCAAAGAAACATTTCTACGTCCGCAACAATATTATCTACAGTTAGATACCAAAATCATCCATGAGGAGTTCCATTTTTGTGAGTTGTCGCGATCTTAAAAATGTCTGGTGTTCTTTTTTATTCCCTCTTCTCCACTCTGGCAGTTGATCTGTACACTCTAGAAATCACTCAAATTGATGTTTCATGCATCAAACATGGCTTATTAATTTGAAAACTATGCATTTTTTTTAAAAGGTTGAATTTTAACAATGAAAGACGAAAGATAGCTGAACAGTTAGTTGAAGGAATGAACTTTGTAGGATGAATTAGCAGTGAGCTTGAAGTGTTTGAAATCAGTGCAAAACGCTTTGCGTTTTGCCGATTTCCTAATGGATTCCCAATAGGGATTTTGGGTGTAATAAACCTTTAAATATCTCTGAAGTTATGAATTTTATGAAAAAATAGTGAATGATGGAAATGTGCTCCCATGCAAGACGAACATGGGACACTTTGAATCGAGTTTCTACGATGAAGTATGAACGAGTAGGAGGAATCATAATTTTGCATGAAATATTAATTTCATAAAAAGTTGAATTTCTTTGAAATTATGGATTTTATGAAAAAACTGTTCATGAGCTATTGTTGTCTGGAATGAGCTGAACATTTAGACGTAAGAATGGTCTTTCTAGGATGAATTGTCGGGGAGAAGAAGAGATTTGAAACTTTTCATAATTTTGGTTTAATTGCTTATTAATTATGAAGTTATGAATTTTTTTGAAAATTTTATATGAAAGCAAGCATGTGAAAAATGGGCTGAATATGAGGATGGTTGAATATAGTTTGTGGAATGAAGCGTGTTGAAGATATGGCCGGACATGAAATTGGGCGGAATAATAATAATAACTAGAAATGCAATTCCTGACGAAATTGCGGTGTGAATGCTGCGCTGCTGAACTGAAGCTGATGCTGAATAAACTTCACTGCTGAATGTTGATGAAGAACGAAGGATGAATATATCTGAATGAATAGAATGATTGAATAATACAATTTATGAAAAATTAATGAAAAATTAATGAATTATGACCTTGAAACTTGACCTTTGACCTCTAAACTCCTCTGGGGTTATAATTGAGTCATAATAAACATTTGTGCTAAGTTAGAAGAAAATCCGTGTAAGTCTAAATTTTGCGGTAACTGGGACTTGAACCGCCAACTTTAAGCTCAGGGTTAAAAAAAAAAAAAAAAAAAAAAAAAAAAAAAATAATAATAATAATTTATATGTATAGATATGCCTAACGCGCCATATGCACTTACCACGAGACATGTTCACCTTCACACAAAGATTTGAGGTGAAAATTGCATTCCCTCAGCTGGATTCGAACCTGTGACCTTTAGACTACGAGACAAGGGCTTAAACCACTAAGCCACCAAACCTGTTATAAACTGCATGGAGCAGGTCACATTTATAAAGAGAAGTGACAGCTAATCAGGGCCAATTGGTAACAGCTGTGGTACCTCTCCACCTTTAGAGCTCAGCGAAACGCATCCCTCGAACTTCTGCCTCTCACACGCAAACCGTTTGTCTGACAGACAAAATGAAGATACCGTGAGAATTAGAAGATTCCAATTAATATTCAGTGTCAAATGTGTTTCTTTAATGTAAACACTTTCGAGTTGACAGCAATTTCCGTTTAGATTTTCTGTCGTGGAATGTAAAATCTCATTTAAACAGAGAGTGGGTGAGGCAGGAGGCATCGATCGGTTAGACTTTTTTCCGCTTAGAAGCTCACAGCTCCCAATATGTATGTCCATTTGGCTCCAAAGAAACATTTCTACGTCCGCAACAATATTATCTACAGTTAGATACCAAAATCATCCATGAGGAGTTCCATTTTTGTGAGTTGTCGCGATCTTAAAAATGTCTGGTGTTCTTTTTTATTCCCTCTTCTCCACTCTGGCAGTTGATCTGTACACTCTAGAAATCACTCAAATTGATGTTTCATGCATCAAACATGGCTTATTAATTTGAAAACTATGCATTTTTTTTAAAAGGTTGAATTTTAACAATGAAAGACGAAAGATAGCTGAACAGTTAGTTGAAGGAATGAACTTTGTAGGATGAATTAGCAGTGAGCTTGAAGTGTTTGAAATCAGTGCAAAACGCTTTGCGTTTTGCCGATTTCCTAATGGATTCCCAATAGGGATTTTGGGTGTAATAAACCTTTAAATATCTCTGAAGTTATGAATTTTATGAAAAAATAGTGAATGATGGAAATGTGCTCCCATGCAAGACGAACATGGGACACTTTGAATCGAGTTTCTACGATGAAGTATGAACGAGTAGGAGGAATCATAATTTTGCATGAAATATTAATTTCATAAAAAGTTGAATTTCTTTGAAATTATGGATTTTATGAAAAAACTGTTCATGAGCTATTGTTGTCTGGAATGAGCTGAACATTTAGACGTAAGAATGGTCTTTCTAGGATGAATTGTCGGGGAGAAGAAGAGATTTGAAACTTTTCATAATTTTGGTTTAATTGCTTATTAATTATGAAGTTATGAATTTTTTTGAAAATTTTATATGAAAGCAAGCATGTGAAAAATGGGCTGAATATGAGGATGGTTGAATATAGTTTGTGGAATGAAGCGTGTTGAAGATATGGCCGGACATGAAATTGGGCGGAATAATAATAATAACTAGAAATGCAATTCCTGACGAAATTGCGGTGTGAATGCTGCGCTGCTGAACTGAAGCTGATGCTGAATAAACTTCACTGCTGAATGTTGATGAAGAACGAAGGATGAATATATCTGAATGAATAGAATGATTGAATAATACAATTTATGAAAAATTAATGAAAAATTAATGAATTATGACCTTGAAACTTGACCTTTGACCTCTAAACTCCTCTGGGGTTATAATTGAGTCATAATAAACATTTGTGCTAAGTTAGAAGAAAATCCGTGTAAGTCTAAATTTTGCGGTAACTGGGACTTGAACCGCCAACTTTAAGCTCAGGGTTAAAAAAAAAAAAAAAAAAAAAAAAAAAAAAAATAAATAATAATAAAAATGTATATGTATAGATATGCCTAACGCGCCATATGCACTTACCACGAGACATGTTCACCTTCACACAAAGATTTGAGGTGAAAATTGCATTCCCTCAGCTGGATTCGAACCTGTGACCTTTAGACTACGAGACAAGGGCTTAAACCACTAAGCCACCAAACCTGTTATAAACTGTATGGAGCAGGTCACATTTATAAAGAGACGTGACAGCTAATCAGGGCCAATTGGTAACAGCTGTGGTACCTCTCCACCTTTAGAGCTCAGCGAAACGCATCCCTCGAACTTCTGCCTCTCACACGCAAACCGTTTGTCTGACAGACAAAATGAAGATACCGTGAGAATTAGAAGATTCCAATTAATATTCAGTGTCAAATGTGTTTCTTTAATGTAAACACTTTCGAGTTGACAGCAATTTCCGTTTAGATTTTCTGTCGTGGAATGTAAAATCTCATTTAAACAGAGAGTGGGTGAGGCAGGAGGCATCGATCGGTTAGACTTTTTTCCGCTTAGAAGCTCACAGCTCCCAATATGTATGTCCATTTGGCTCCAAAGAAACATTTCTACGTCCGCAACAATATTATCTACAGTTAGATACCAAAATCATCCATGAGGAGTTCCATTTTTGTGAGTTGTCGCGATCTTAAAAATGTCTGGTGTTCTTTTTTATTCCCTCTTCTCCACTCTGGCAGTTGATCTGTACACTCTAGAAATCACTCAAATTGATGTTTCATGCATCAAACATGGCTTATTAATTTGAAAACTATGCATTTTTTTTAAAAGGTTGAATTTTAACAATGAAAGACGAAAGATAGCTGAACAGTTAGTTGAAGGAATGAACTTTGTAGGATGAATTAGCAGTGAGCTTGAAGTGTTTGAAATCAGTGCAAAACGCTTCGCGTTTTGCCGATTTCCTAATGGATTCCCAATAGGGATTTTGGGTGTAATAAACCTTTAAATATCTCTGAAGTTATGAATTTTATGAAAAAATAGTGAATGATGGAAATGTGCTCCCATGCAAGACGAACATGGGACACTTTGAATCGAGTTTCTACGATGAAGTATGAACGAGTAGGAGGAATCATAATTTTGCATGAAATATTAATTTCATAAAAAGTTGAATTTCTTTGAAATTATGGATTTTATGAAAAAACTGTTCATGAGCTATTGTTGTCTGGAATGAGCTGAACATTTAGACGTAAGAATGGTCTTTCTAGGATGAATTGTCGGGGAGAAGAAGTGCTTTCAGCATTCACACCAATAATAATAATAAATACGTAGAATATCAATGCTGTGAATGCTTTCAGCATTCACACCAATAATAATAATAACTAGAAATGCAATTCCTGACGAAATTGCGGTGTGAATGCTGCGCTGCTGAACTGAAGCTGATGCTGAATAAACTTCACTGCTGAATGTTGATGAAGAACGAAGGATGAATATATCTGAATGAATAGAATGATTGAATAATACAATTTATGAAAAATTTATGAAAAATTAATGAATTATGACCTTGAAACTTGACCTTTGACCTCTAAACTCCTCTGGGGTTATAATTGAGTCATAATAAACATTTGTGCTAAGTTAGAAGAAAATCCGCATCCCTCGAACTTCTGCCTCTCACACGCAAACCGTTTGTCTGACAGACAAAATGAAGATACCGTGAGAATTAGAAGATTCCAATTAATATTCAGTGTCAAATGTGTTTCTTTAATGTAAACACTTTCGAGTTGACAGCAATTTCCGTTTAGATTTTCTGTCGTGGAATGTAAAATCTCATTTAAACAGAGAGTGGGTGAGGCAGGAGGCATCGATCGGTTAGACTTTTTTCCGCTTAGAAGCTCACAGCTCCCAATATGTATGTCCATTTGGCTCCAAAGAAACATTTCTACGTCCGCAACAATATTATCTACAGTTAGATACCAAAATCATCCATGAGGAGTTCCATTTTTGTGAGTTGTCGCGATCTTAAAAATGTCTGGTGTTCTTTTTTATTCCCTCTTCTCCACTCTGGCAGTTGATCTGTACACTCTAGAAATCACTCAAATTGATGTTTCATGCATCAAACATGGCTTATTAATTTGAAAACTATGCATTTTTTTTAAAAGGTTGAATTTTAACAATGAAAGACGAAAGATAGCTGAACAGTTAGTTGAAGGAATGAACTTTGTAGGATGAATTAGCAGTGAGCTTGAAGTGTTTGAAATCAGTGCAAAACGCTTCGCGTTTTGCCGATTTCCTAATGGATTCCCAATAGGGATTTTGGGTGTAATAAACCTTTAAATATCTCTGAAGTTATGAATTTTATGAAAAAATAGTGAATGATGGAAATGTGCTCCCCTGCAAGACGAACATGGGACACTTTGAATCGAGTTTCTACGATGAAGTATGAACAAGTAGGAGGAATCATAATTTTGCATGAAATATTAATTTCATAAAAAGTTGAATTTCTTTGAAATTATGGATTTTATGAAAAAACTGTTCATGAGCTATTGTTGTCTGGAATGAGCTGAACATTTAGACGTAAGAATGGTCTTTCTAGGATGAATTGTCGGGGAGAAGAAGAGATTAGAAAATTTTCATAATTTTGGTTTAATTGCTTATTAATTATGAAGTTATGAATTTTTTTGAAAATTTTATATGAAAGCAAGCATGTGAAAAATGGGCTGAATATGAGGATGGTTGAATATAGTTTGTGGAATGAAGCGTGTTGAAGATATGGCCGGACATGAAATTGGGCGGAATAATAATAATAACTAGAAATGCAATTCCTGACGAAATTGCGGTGTGAATGCTGCGCTGCTGAACTGAAGCTGATGCTGAATAAACTTCACTGCTGAATGTTGATGAAGAACGAAGGATGAATATATCTGAATGAATAGAATGATTGAATAATACAATTTATGAAAAATTTATGAAAAATTAATGAATTATGACCTTGAAACTTGACCTTTGACCTCTAAACTCCTCTGGGGTTATAATTGAGTCATAATAAACATTTGTGCTAAGTTAGAAGAAAATCCGTGTAAGTCTAAATTTTGCGGTAACTGGGACTTGAACCGCCAACTTTAAGCTCAGGGTTAAAAAAAAAAAAAAAAAAAAAAAAAAAAAAAAAAATAATAATAATAATAAAAATTTATATGTATAGATATGCCTAACGCGCCATATGCACTTACCACGAGACATGTTCACCTTCACACAAAGATTTCAGGTGAAAATTGCATTCCCTCAGCTGGATTCGAACCTGTGACCTTTAGACTACGAGACAAGGGCTTAAACCACTAAGCCACCAAACCTGTTGTAAACTGCATGGAGCAGGTCACATTTATAAAGAGAAGTGACAGCTAATCAGGGCCAATTGGTAACAGCTGTGGTACCTCTCCACCTTTAGAGCTCAGCGAAACGCATCCCTCGAACTTCTGCCTCTCACACGCAAACCGTTTGTCTGACAGACAAAATGAAGACACCGTGAGAATTAGAAGATTCCAATTAATATTCAGTGTCAAATGTGTTTCTTTAATGTAAACACTTTCGAGTTGACAGCAATTTCCGTTTAGATTTTCTGTCGTGGAATGTAAAATCTCATTTAAACAGAGAGTGGGTGAGGCATGAGGCATCGATCGGTTAGACTTTTTTCCGCTTAGAAGCTCACAGCTCCCAATATGTATGTCCATTTGGCTCCAAAGAAACATTTCTACGTCCGCAACAATATTATCTACAGTTAGATACCAAAATCATCCATGAGGAGTTCCATTTTTGTGAGTTGTCGCGATCTTAAAAATGTCTGGTGTTCTTTTTTATTCCCTCTTCTCCACTCTGGCAGTTGATCTGTACACTCTAGAAATCACTCAAATTGATGTTTCATGCATCAAACATGGCTTATTAATTTGAAAACTATGCATTTTTTTTAAAAGGTTGAATTTTAACAATGAAAGACGAAAGATAGCTGAACAGTTAGTTGAAGGAATGAACTTTGTAGGATGAATTAGCAGTGAGCTTGAAGTGTTTGAAATCAGTGCAAAACGCTTTGCGTTTTGCCGATTTCCTAATGGATTCCCAATAGGGATTTTGGGTGTAATAAACCTTTAAATATCTCTGAAGTTATGAATTTTATGAAAAAATAGTGAATGATGGAAATGTGCTCCCATGCAAGACGAACATGGGACACTTTGAATCGAGTTTCTACGATGAAGTATGAACGAGTAGGAGGAATCATAATTTTGCATGAAATATTAATTTCATAAAAAGTTGAATTTCTTTGAAATTATGGATTTTATGAAAAAACTGTTCATGAGCTATTGTTGTCTGGAATGAGCTGAACATTTAGACGTAAGAATGGTCTTTCTAGGATGAATTGTCGGGGAGAAGAAGAGATTTGAAACTTTTCATAATTTTGGTTTAATTGCTTATTAATTATGAAGTTATGAATTTTTTTGAAAATTTTATATGAAAGCAAGCATGTGAAAAATGGGCTGAATATGAGGATGGTTGAATATAGTTTGTGGAATGAAGCGTGTTGAAGATATGGCCGGACATGAAATTGGGCGGAATAATAATAATAACTAGAAATGCAATTCCTGACGAAATTGCGGTGTGAATGCTGCGCTGCTGAACTGAAGCTGATGCTGAAAAAACTTCACTGCTGAATGTTGATGAAGAACGAAGGATGAATATATCTGAATGAATAGAATGATTGAATAATACAATTTATGAAAAATTAATGAAAAATTAATGAATTATGACCTTGAAACTTGACCTTTGACCTCTAAACTCCTCTGGGGTTATAATTGAGTCATAATAAACATTTGTGCTAAGTTAGAAGAAAATCCGTGTAAGTCTAAATTTTGCGGTAACTGGGACTTGAACCGCCAACTTTAAGCTCAGGGTTAAAAAAAAAAAAAAAAAAAAAAAAAAAAAAAAAAAAAATAATAATAAAAATGTATATGTATAGATATGCCTAACGCGCCATATGCACTTACCACGAGACATGTTCACCTTCACACAAAGATTTGAGGTGAAAATTGCATTCCCTCAGCTGGATTCGAACCTGTGACCTTTAGACTACGAGACAAGGGCTTAAACCACTAAGCCACCAAACCTGTTATAAACTGTATGGAGCAGGTCACATTTATAAAGAGACGTGACAGCTAATCAGGGCCAATTGGTAACAGCTGTGGTACCTCTCCACCTTTAGAGCTCAGCGAAACGCATCCCTCGAACTTCTGCCTCTCACACGCAAACCGTTTGTCTGACAGACAAAATGAAGATACCGTGAGAATTAGAAGATTCCAATTAATATTCAGTGTCAAATGTGTTTCTTTAATGTAAACACTTTCGAGTTGACAGCAATTTCCGTTTAGATTTTCTGTCGTGGAATGTAAAATCTCATTTAAACAGAGAGTGGGTGAGGCAGGAGGCATCGATCGGTTAGACTTTTTTCCGCTTAGAAGCTCACAGCTCCCAATATGTATGTCCATTTGGCTCCAAAGAAACATTTCTACGTCCGCAACAATATTATCTACAGTTAGATACCAAAATCATCCATGAGGAGTTCCATTTTTGTGAGTTGTCGCGATCTTAAAAATGTCTGGTGTTCTTTTTTATTCCCTCTTCTCCACTCTGGCAGTTGATCTGTACACTCTAGAAATCACTCAAATTGATGTTTCATGCATCAAACATGGCTTATTAATTTGAAAACTATGCATTTTTTTTAAAAGGTTGAATTTTAACAATGAAAGACGAAAGATAGCTGAACAGTTAGTTGAAGGAATGAACTTTGTAGGATGAATTAGCAGTGAGCTTGAAGTGTTTGAAATCAGTGCAAAACGCTTCGCGTTTTGCCGATTTCCTAATGGATTCCCAATAGGGATTTTGGGTGTAATAAACCTTTAAATATCTCTGAAGTTATGAATTTTATGAAAAAATAGTGAATGATGGAAATGTGCTCCCATGCAAGACGAACATGGGACACTTTGAATCGAGTTTCTACGATGAAGTATGAACGAGTAGGAGGAATCATAATTTTGCATGAAATATTAATTTCATAAAAAGTTGAATTTCTTTGAAATTATGGATTTTATGAAAAAACTGTTCATGAGCTATTGTTGTCTGGAATGAGCTGAACATTTAGACGTAAGAATGGTCTTTCTAGGATGAATTGTCGGGGAGAAGAAGAGATTAGAAAATTTTCATAATTTTGGTTTAATTGCTTATTAATTATGAAGTTATGAATTTTTTTGAAAATTTTATATGAAAGCAAGCATGTGAAAAATGGGCTGAATATGAGGATGGTTGAATATAGTTTGTGGAATGAAGCGTGTTGAAGATATGGCCGGACATGAAATTGGGCGGAATAATAATAATAATAATAATATTAATAATAAATACGTAGAATATCAATGCTGTGAATGCTTTCAGCATTCACACCAATAATAATAAATACGTAGAATATCAATGCTGTGAATGCTTTCAGCATTCACACCAATAATAATAATAAATACGTAGAATATCAATGCTGTGAATGCTTTCAGCATTCACACCAATAATAATAATAACTAGAAAAGCAATTCCTGACGAAATTGCGGTGTGAATGCTGCGCTGCTGAACTGAAGCTGATGCTGAATAAACTTCACTGCTGAATGTTGATGAAGAACGAAGGATGAATATATCTGAATGAATAGAATGATTGAATAATACAATTTATGAAAAATTTATGAAAAATTAATGAATTATGACCTTGAAACTTGACCTTTGACCTCTAAACTCCTCTGGGGTTATAATTGAGTCATAATAAACATTTGTGCTAAGTTAGAAGAAAATCCGTGTAAGTCTAAATTTTGCGGTAACTGGGACTTGAACCGCCAACTTTAAGCTCAGGGTTAAAAAAAAAAAAAAAAAAAAAAAAAAAAAAAAAAAAAAAAAAAAAATAATAATAATAATTTATATGTATAGATATGCCTAACGCGCCATATGCACATACCACGAGACATGTTCACCTTCACACAAAGATTTGAGGTGAAAATTGCATTCCCTCAGCTGGATTCGAACCAGTGACCTTTAGACTACGAGACAAGGGCTTAAACCACTAAGCCACCAAACCTGTTATAAACTGCATGGAGCAGGTCACATTTATAAAGAGAAGTGACAGCTAATCAGGGCCAATTGGTAACAGCTGTGGTACCTCTCCACCTTTAGAGCTCAGCGAAACGCATCCCTCGAACTTCTGCCTCTCACACGCAAACCGTTTGTCTGACAGACAAAATGAAGACACCGTGAGAATTAGAAGATTCCAATTAATATTCAGTGTCAAATGTGTTTCTTTAATGTAAACACTTTCGAGTTGACAGCAATTTCCGTTTAGATTTTCTGTCGTGGAATGTAAAATCTCATTTAAACAGAGAGTGGGTGAGGCAGGAGGCATCGATCGGTTAGACTTTTTTCCGCTTAGAAGCTCACAGCTCCCAATATGTATGTCCATTTGGCTCCAAAGAAACATTTCTACGTCCGCAACAATATTATCTACAGTTAGATACCAAAATCATCCATGAGGAGTTCCATTTTTGTGAGTTGTCGCGATCTTAAAAAATGTCTGGTGTTCTTTTTTATTCCCTCTTCTCCACTCTGGCAGTTGATCTGTACACTCTAGAAATCACTCAAATTGATGTTTCATGCATCAAACATGGCTTATTAATTTGAAAACTATGCATTTTTTTTAAAAGGTTGAATTTTAACAATGAAAGACGAAAGATAGCTGAACAGTTAGTTGAAGGAATGAACTTTGTAGGATGAATTAGCAGTGAGCTTGAAGTGTTTGAAATCAGTGCAAAACGCTTCGCGTTTTGACGATTTCCTAATGGATTCCCAATAGGGATTTTGGGTGTAATAAACCTTTAAATATCTCTGAAGTTATGAATTTTATGAAAAAATAGTGAATTATGGAAATGTGCTCCCATGCAAGACGAACATGGGACACTTTGAATCGAGTTTCTACGATGAAGTATGAACGAGTAGGAGGAATCATAATTTTGCATGAAATATTAATTTCATAAAAAGTTGAATTTCTTTGAAATTATGGATTTTATGAAAAAACTGTTCATGAGCTATTGTTGTCTGGAATGAGCTGAACATTTAGACGTAAGAATGGTCTTTCTAGGATGAATTGTCGGGGAGAAGAAGAGATTTGAAACTTTTCATAATTTTGGTTTAATTGCTTATTAATTATGAAGTTATGAATTTTTTTGAAAATTTTATATGAAAGCAAGCATGTGAAAAATGGGCTGAATATGAGGATGGTTGAATATAGTTTGTGGAATGAAGCGTGTTGAAGATATGGCCGGACATGAAATTGGGCGGAATAATAATAATAACTAGAAATGCAATTCCTGACGAAATTGCGGTGTGAATGCTGCGCTGCTGAACTGAAGCTGATGCTGAATAAACTTCACTGCTGAATGTTGATGAAGAACGAAGGATGAATATATCTGAATGAATAGAATGATTGAATAATACAATTTATGAAAAATTTATGAAAAATTAATGAATTATGACCTTGAAACTTGACCTTTGACCTCTAAACTCCTCTGGGGTTATAATTGAGTCATAATAAACATTTGTGCTAAGTTAGAAGAAAATCCGTGTAAGTCTAAATTTTGCGGTAACTGGGACTTGAACCGCCAACTTTAAGCTCAGGGTTAAAAAAAAAAAAAAAAAAAAAAAATAATAATAATAATAAAAATTTATATGTATAGATATGCCTAACGCGCCATATGCACTTACCACGAGACATGTTCACCTTCACACAAAGATTTCAGGTGAAAATTGCATTCCCTCAGCTGGATTCGAACCTGTGACCTTTAGACTACGAGACAAGCGCTTAAACCACTAAGCCACCAAACCTGTTGTAAACTGCATGGAGCAGGTCACATTTATAAAGAGAAGTGACAGCTAATCAGGGCCAATTGGTAACAGCTGTGGTACCTCTCCACCTTTAGAGCTCAGCGAAACGCATCCCTCGAACTTCTGCCTCTCACACGCAAACCGTTTGTCTGACAGACAAAATGAAGATACCGTGAGAATTAGAAGATTCCAATTAATATTCAGTGTCAAATGTGTTTCTTTAATGTAAACACTTTCGAGTTGACAGCAATTTCCGTTTAGATTTTCTGTCGTGGAATGTAAAATCTCATTTAAACAGAGAGTGGGTGAGGCAGGAGGCATCGATCGGTTAGACTTTTTTCCGCTTAGAAGCTCACAGCTCCCAATATGTATGTCCATTTGGCTCCAAAGAAACATTTCTACGTCCGCAACAATATTATCTACAGTTAGATACCAAAATCATCCATGAGGAGTTCCATTTTTGTGAGTTGTCGCGATCTTAAAAATGTCTGGTGTTCTTTTTTATTCCCTCTTCTCCACTCTGGCAGTTGATCTGTACACTCTAGAAATCACTCAAATTGATGTTTCATGCATCAAACATGGCTTATTAATTTGAAAACTATGCATTTTTTTTAAAAGGTTGAATTTTAACAATGAAAGACGAAAGATAGCTGAACAGTTAGTTGAAGGAATGAACTTTGTAGGATGAATTAGCAGTGAGCTTGAAGTGTTTGAAATCAGTGCAAAACGCTTCGCGTTTTGCCGATTTCCTAATGGATTCCCAATAGGGATTTTGGGTGTAATAAACCTTTAAATATCTCTGAAGTTATGAATTTTATGAAAAAATAGTGAATGATGGAAATGTGCTCCCATGCAAGACGAACATGGGACACTTTGAATCGAGTTTCTACGATGAAGTATGAACGAGTAGGAGGAATCATAATTTTGCATGAAATATTAATTTCATAAAAAGTTGAATTTCTTTGAAATTATGGATTTTATGAAAAAACTGTTCATGAGCTATTGTTGTCTGGAATGAGCTGAACATTTAGACGTAAGAATGGTCTTTCTAGGATGAATTGTCGGGGAGAAGAAGAGATTAGAAAATTTTCATAATTTTGGTTTAATTGCTTATTAATTATGAAGTTATGAATTTTTTTGAAAATTTTATATGAAAGCAAGCATGTGAAAAATGGGCTGAATATGAAGATGGTTGAATATAGTTTGTGGAATGAAGCGTGTTGAAGATATGGCCGGACATGAAATTGGGCGGAATAATAATAATAACTAGAAATGCAATTCCTGACGAAATTGCGGTGTGAATGCTGCGCTGCTGAACTGAAGCTGATGCTGAATAAACTTCACTGCTGAATGTTGATGAAGAACGAAGGATGAATATATCTGAATGAATAGAATGATTGAATAATACAATTTATGAAAAATTTATGAAAAATTAATTAATTATGACCTTGAAACTTGACCTTTGACCTCTAAACTCCTCTGGGGTTATAATTGAGTCATAATAAACATTTGTGCTAAGTTAGAAGAAAATCCGTGTAAGTCTAAATTTTGCGGTAACTGGGACTTGAACCGCCAACTTTAAGCTCAGGGTTAAAAAAAAAAAAAAAAAAAAAAAAAAAAAAATAATAATAATAATAATAATTTATATGTATAGATATGCCAAACGCGCCATATGCACTTACCACGAGACATGTTCACCTTCACACAAAGATTTGAGGTGAAAATTGCATTCCCTCAGCTGGATTCGAACCAGTGACCTTTAGACTACGAGACAAGGGCTTAAACCACTAAGCCACCAAACCTGTTATAAACTGCATGGAGCAGGTCACATTTATAAAGAGAAGTGACAGCTAATCAGGGCCAATTGGTAACAGCTGTGGTACCTCTCCACCTTTAGAGCTCAGCGAAACGCATCCCTCGAACTTCTGCCTCTCACACGCAAACCGTTTGTCTGACAGACAAAATGAAGACACCGTGAGAATTAGAAGATTCCAATTAATATTCAGTGTCAAATGTGTTTCTTTAATGTAAAAACTTTCGAGTTGACAGCAATTTCCGTTTAGATTTTCTGTCGTGGAATGTAAAATCTCATTTAAACAGAGAGTGGGTGAGGCAGGAGGCATCGATCGGTTAGACTTTTTTCCGCTTAGAAGCTCACAGCTCCCAATATGTATGTCCATTTGGCTCCAAAGAAACATTTCTACGTCCGCAACAATATTATCTACAGTTAGATACCAAAATCATCCATGAGGAGTTCCATTTTTGTGAGTTGTCGCGATCTTAAAAATGTCTGGTGTTCTTTTTTATTCCCTCTTCTCCACTCTGGCAGTTGATCTGTACACTCTAGAAATCACTCAAATTGATGTTTCATGCATCAAACATGGCTTATTAATTTGAAAACTATGCATTTTTTTTAAAAGGTTGAATTTTAACAATGAAAGACGAAAGATAGCTGAACAGTTAGTTGAAGGAATGAACTTTGTAGGATGAATTAGCAGTGAGCTTGAAGTGTTTGAAATCAGTGCAAAACGCTTCGCGTTTTGCCGATTTCCTAATGGATTCCCAATAGGGATTTTGGGTGTAATAAACCTTTAAATATCTCTGAAGTTATGAATTTTATGAAAAAATAGTGAATTATGGAAATGTGCTCCCATGCAAGACGAACATGGGACACTTTGAATCGAGTTTCTACGATGAAGTATGAACGAGTAGGAGGAATCATAATTTTGCATGAAATATTAATTTCATAAAAAGTTGAATTTCTTTGAAATTATGGATTTTATGAAAAAACTGTTCATGAGCTATTGTTGTCTGGAATGAGCTGAACATTTAGACGTAAGAATGGTCTTTCTAGGATGAATTGTCGGGGAGAAGAAGAGATTAGAAAATTTTCATAATTTTGGTTTAATTGCTTATTAATTATGAAGTTATGAATTTTTTTGAAAATTTTATATGAAAGCAAGCATGTGAAAAATGGGCTGAATATGAAGATGGTTGAATATAGTTTGTGGAATGAAGCGTGTTGAAGATATGGCCGGACATGAAATTGGGCGGAATAATAATAATAACTAGAAATGCAATTCCTGACGAAATTGCGGTGTGAATGCTGCGCTGCTGAACTGAAGCTGATGCTGAATAAACTTCACTGCTGAATGTTGATGAAGAACGAAGGATGAATATATCTGAATGAATAGAATGATTGAATAATACAATTTATGAAAAATTTATGAAAAATTAATTAATTATGACCTTGAAACTTGACCTTTGACCTCTAAACTCCTCTGGGGTTATAATTGAGTCATAATAAACATTTGTGCTAAGTTAGAAGAAAATCCGTGTAAGTCTAAATTTTGCGGTAACTGGGACTTGAACCGCCAACTTTAAGCTCACGGTTAAAAAAAAAAAAAACAAAAAAAAAAAAAAAAAAAATAATAATAATAATAATTTATATGTATAGATATGCCTAACGCGCCATATGCACTTACCACGAGACATGTTCACCTTCACACAAAGATTTGAGGTGAAAATTGCATTCCCTCAGCTGGATTCGAACCAGTGACCTTTAGACTACGAGACAAGGGCTTAAACCACTAAGCCACCAAACCTGTTATAAACTGCATGGAGCAGGTCACATTTATAAAGAGAAGTGACAGCTAATCAGGGCCAATTGGTAACAGCTGTGGTACCTCTCCACCTTTAGAGCTCAGCGAAACGCATCCCTCGAACTTCTGCCTCTCACACGCAAACCGTTTGTCTGACAGACAAAATGAAGACACCGTGAGAATTAGAAGATTCCAATTAATATTCAGTGTCAAATGTGTTTCTTTAATGTAAAAACTTTCGAGTTGACAGCAATTTCCGTTTAGATTTTCTGTCGTGGAATGTAAAATCTCATTTAAACAGAGAGTGGGTGAGGCAGGAGGCATCGATCGGTTAGACTTTTTTCCGCTTAGAAGCTCACAGCTCCCAATATGTATGTCCATTTGGCTCCAAAGAAACATTTCTACGTCCGCAACAATATTATCTACAGTTAGATACCAAAATCATCCATGAGGAGTTCCATTTTTGTGAGTTGTCGCGATCTTAAAAATGTCTGGTGTTCTTTTTTATTCCCTCTTCTCCACTCTGGCAGTTGATCTGTACACTCTAGAAATCACTCAAATTGATGTTTCATGCATCAAACATGGCTTATTAATTTGAAAACTATGCATTTTTTTTAAAAGGTTGAATTTTAACAATGAAAGACGAAAGATAGCTGAACAGTTAGTTGAAGGAATGAACTTTGTAGGATGAATTAGCAGTGAGCTTGAAGTGTTTGAAATCAGTGCAAAACGCTTCGCGTTTTGCCGATTTCCTAATGGATTCCCAATAGGGATTTTGGGTGTAATAAACCTTTAAATATCTCTGAAGTTATGAATTTTATGAAAAAATAGTGAATTATGGAAATGTGCTCCCGTGCAAGACGAACATGGGACACTTTGAATCGAGTTTCTACGATGAAGTATGAACGAGTAGGAGGAATCATAATTTTGCATGAAATATTAATTTCATAAAAAGTTGAATTTCTTTGAAATTATGGATTTTATGAAAAAACTGTTCATGAGCTATTGTTGTCTGGAATGAGCTGAACATTTAGACGTAAGAATGGTCTTTCTAGGATGAATTGTCGGGGAGAAGAAGAGATTAGAAAATGTTCATAATTTTGGTTTAATTGCTTATTAATTATGAAGTTATGAATTTTTTTGAAAATTTTATATGAAAGCAAGCATGTGAAAAATGGGCTGAATATGAGGATGGTTGAATATAGTTTGTGGAATGAAGCGTGTTGAAGATATGGCCGGACATGAAATTGGGCGGAATAATAATAATAATAATAATAATAATAATAAATACGTAGAATATCAATGCTGTGAATGCTTTCAGCATTCACACCAACTAGAAATGCAATTCCTGACGAAATTGCGGTGTGAATGCTGCGCTGCTGAACTGAAGCTGATGCTGAATAAACTTCACTGCTGAATGTTGATGAAGAACGAGGGATGAATATATCTGAATGAATAGAATGATTGAATAATACAATTTATGAAAAATTAATGAATTATGACCTTGAAACTTGACCTTTGACCTCTAAACTCCTCTGGGGTTATAATTGAGTCATAATAAACATTTGTGCTAAGTTAGAAGAAAATCCGTGTAAGTCTAAATTTTGCGGTAACTGGGACTTGAACCGCCAACTTTAAGCTCAGGGTTAAAAAAAAAAAAAAAAAAAAAAAAAAAAAAAAAAAAAAAAAAAATAATAATAAAAATTTATATGTATAGATATGCCTAACGCGCCATATGCACTTACCACGAGACATGTTCACCTTCACACAAAGATTTGAGGTGAAAATTGCATTCCCTCAGCTGGATTCGAACCTGTGACCTTTAGACTACGAGACAAGGGCTTAAACCACTAAGCCACCAAACCTGTTATAAACTGTATGGAGCAGGTCACATTTATAAAGAGACGTGACAGCTAATCAGGGCCAATTGGTAACAGCTGTGGTACCTCTCCACCTTTAGAGCTCAGCGAAACGCATCCCTCGAACTTCTGCCTCTCACACGCAAACCGTTTGTCTGACAGACAAAATGAAGATACCGTGAGAATTAGAAGATTCCAATTAATATTCAGTGTCAAATGTGTTTCTTTAATGTAAACACTTTCGAGTTGACAGCAATTTCCGTTTAGATTTTCTGTCGTGGAATGTAAAATCTCATTTAAACAGAGAGTGGGTGAGGCAGGAGGCATCGATCGGTTAGACTTTTTTCCGCTTAGAAGCTCACAGCTCCCAATATGTATGTCCATTTGGCTCCAAAGAAACATTTCTACGTCCGCAACAATATTATCTACAGTTAGATACCAAAATCATCCATGAGGAGTTCCATTTTTGTGAGTTGTCGCGATCTTAAAAATGTCTGGTGTTCTTTTTTATTCCCTCTTCTCCACTCTGGCAGTTGATCTGTACACTCTAGAAATCACTCAAATTGATGTTTCATGCATCAAACATGGCTTATTAATTTGAAAACTATGCATTTTTTTTAAAAGGTTGAATTTTAACAATGAAAGACGAAAGATAGCTGAACAGTTAGTTGAAGGAATGAACTTTGTAGGATGAATTAGCAGTGAGCTTGAAGTGTTTGAAATCAGTGCAAAACGCTTCGCGTTTTGCCGATTTCCTAATGGATTCCCAATAGGGATTTTGGGTGTAATAAACCTTTAAATATCTCTGAAGTTATGAATTTTATGAAAAAATAGTGAATGATGGAAATGTGCTCCCATGCAAGACGAACATGGGACACTTTGAATCGAGTTTCTACGATGAAGTATGAACGAGTAGGAGGAATCATAATTTTGCATGAAATATTAATTTCATAAAAAGTTGAATTTCTTTGAAATTATGGATTTTATGAAAAAACTGTTCATGAGCTATTGTTGTCTGGAATGAGCTGAACATTTAGACGTAAGAATGGTCTTTCTAGGATGAATTGTCGGGGAGAAGAAGAGATTAGAAAATTTTCATAATTTTGGTTTAATTGCTTATTAATTATGAAGTTATGAATTTTTTTGAAAATTTTATATGAAAGCAAGCATGTGAAAAATGGGCTGAATATGAGGATGGTTGAATATAGTTTGTGGAATGAAGCGTGTTGAAGATATGGCCGGACATGAAATTGGGCGGAATAATAATAATAATAATAATAATAATAATAAATACGTAGAATATCAATGCTGTGAATGCTTTCAGCATTCACACCAATAATAATAATAAATACGTAGAATATCAATGCTGTGAATGCTTTCAGCATTCACACCAACTAGAAATGCAATTCCTGACGAAATTGCGGTGTGAATGCTGCGCTGCTGAACTGAAGCTGATGCTGAATAAACTTCACTGCTGAATGTTGATGAAGAACGAAGGATGAATATATCTGAATGAATAGAATGATTGAATAATACAATTTATGAAAAATGTATGAAAAATTAATGAATTATGACCTTGAAACTTGACCTTTGACCTCTAAACTCCTCTGGGGTTATAATTGAGTCATAATAAACATTTGTGCTAAGTTAGAAGAAAATCCGTGTAAGTCTAAATTTTGCGGTAACTGGGACTTGAACCGCCAACTTTAAGCTCAGGGTTAAAAAAAAAAAAAAAAAAAAAAAAAAAAAAAAAATAATAACAATAATTTATATGTATAGATATGCCTAACGCTCCATATGCACTTACCACGAGACATGTTCACCTTCACACAAAGATTTGAGGTGAAAATTGCATTCCCTCAGCTGGATTCGAACCTGTGACCTTTAGACTACGAGACAAGGGCTTAAACCACTAAGCCACCAAACCTGTTATAAACTGCATGGAGCAGGTCACATTTATAAAGAGAAGTGACAGCTAATCAGGGCCAATTGGTAACAGCTGTGGTACCTCTCCACCTTTAGAGCTCAGCGAAACGCATCCCTCGAACTTCTGCCTCTCACACGCAAACCGTTTGTCTGACAGACAAAATGAAGATACCGTGAGAATTAGAAGATTCCAATTAATATTCAGTGTCAAATGTGTTTCTTTAATGTAAACACTTTCGAGTTGACAGCAATTTCCGTTTAGATTTTCTGTCGTGGAATGTAAAATCTCATTTAAACAGAGAGTGGGTGAGGCATGAGGCATCGATCGGTTAGACTTTTTTCCGCTTAGAAGCTCACAGCTCCCAATATGTATGTCCATTTGGCTCCAAAGAAACATTTCTACGTCCGCAACAATATTATCTACAGTTAGATACCAAAATCATCCATGAGGAGTTCCATTTTTGTGAGTTGTCGCGATCTTAAAAATGTCTGGTGTTCTTTTTTATTCCCTCTTCTCCACTCTGGCAGTTGATCTGTACACTCTAGAAATCACTCAAATTGATGTTTCATGCATCAAACATGGCTTATTAATTTGAAAACTATGCATTTTTTTTAAAAGGTTGAATTTTAACAATGAAAGACGAAAGATAGCTGAACAGTTAGTTGAAGGAATGAACTTTGTAGGATGAATTAGCAGTGAGCTTGAAGTGTTTGAAATCAGTGCAAAACGCTTCGCGTTTTGCCGATTTCCTAATGGATTCCCAATAGGGATTTTGGGTGTAATAAACCTTTAAATATCTCTGAAGTTATGAATTTTATGAAAAAATAGTGAATGATGGAAATGTGCTCCCATGCAAGACGAACATGGGACACTTTGAATCGAGTTTCTACGATGAAGTATGAACGAGTAGGAGGAATCATAATTTTGCATGAAATATTAATTTCATAAAAAGTTGAATTTCTTTGAAATTATGGATTTTATGAAAAAACTGTTCATGAGCTATTGTTGTCTGGAATGAGCTGAACATTTAGACGTAAGAATGGTCTTTCTAGGATGAATTGTCGGGGAGAAGAAGAGATTAGAAAATTTTCATAATTTTGGTTTAATTGCTTATTAATTATGAAGTTATGAATTTTTTTGAAAATTTTATATGAAAGCAAGCATGTGAAAAATGGGCTGAATATGAGGATGGTTGAATATAGTTTGTGGAATGAAGCGTGTTGAAGATATGGCCGGACATGAAATTGGGCGGAATAATAATAATAATAATAATAATAATAATAAATACGTAGAATATCAATGCTGTGAATGCTTTCAGCATTCACACCAATAATAATAATAAATACGTAGAATATCAATGCTGTGAATGCTTTCAGCATTCACACCAACTAGAAATGCAATTCCTGACGAAATTGCGGTGTGAATGCTGCGCTGCTGAACTGAAGCTGATGCTGAATAAACTTCACTGCTGAATGTTGATGAAGAACGAAGGATGAATATATCTGAATGAATAGAATGATTGAATAATACAATTTATGAAAAATGTATGAAAAATTAATGAATTATGACCTTGAAACTTGACCTTTGACCTCTAAACTCCTCTGGGGTTATAATTGAGTCATAATAAACATTTGTGCTAAGTTAGAAGAAAATCCGTGTAAGTCTAAATTTTGCGGTAACTGGGACTTGAACCGCCAACTTTAAGCTCAGGGTTAAAAAAAAAAAAAAAAAAAAAAAAAAAAAAAAAAAAAAAAAAAAATAATAACAATAATTTATATGTATAGATATGCCTAACGCTCCATATGCACTTACCACGAGACATGTTCACCTTCACACAAAGATTTGAGGTGAAAATTGCATTCCCTCAGCTGGATTCGAACCTGTGACCTTTAGACTACGAGACAAGGGCTTAAACCACTAAGCCACCAAACCTGTTATAAACTGCATGGAGCAGGTCACATTTATAAAGAGAAGTGACAGCTAATCAGGGCCAATTGGTAACAGCTGTGGTACCTCTCCACCTTTAGAGCTCAGCGAAACGCATCCCTCGAACTTCTGCCTCTCACACGCAAACCGTTTGTCTGACAGACAAAATGAAGATACCGTGAGAATTAGAAGATTCCAATTAATATTCAGTGTCAAATGTGTTTCTTTAATGTAAACACTTTCGAGTTGACAGCAATTTCCGTTTAGATTTTCTGTCGTGGAATGTAAAATCTCATTTAAACAGAGAGTGGGTGAGGCATGAGGCATCGATCGGTTAGACTTTTTTCCGCTTAGAAGCTCACAGCTCCCAATATGTATGTCCATTTGGCTCCAAAGAAACATTTCTACGTCCGCAACAATATTATCTACAGTTAGATACCAAAATCATCCATGAGGAGTTCCATTTTTGTGAGTTGTCGCGATCTTAAAAATGTCTGGTGTTCTTTTTTATTCCCTCTTCTCCACTCTGGCAGTTGATCTGTACACTCTAGAAATCACTCAAATTGATGTTTCATGCATCAAACATGGCTTATTAATTTGAAAACTATGCATTTTTTTTAAAAGGTTGAATTTTAACAATGAAAGACGAAAGATAGCTGAACAGTTAGTTGAAGGAATGAACTTTGTAGGATGAATTAGCAGTGAGCTTGAAGTGTTTGAAATCAGTGCAAAACGCTTCGCGTTTTGCCGATTTCCTAATGGATTCCCAATAGGGATTTTGGGTGTAATAAACCTTTAAATATCTCTGAAGTTATGAATTTTATGAAAAAATAGTGAATGATGGAAATGTGCTCCCATGCAAGACGAACATGGGACACTTTGAATCGAGTTTCTACGATGAAGTATGAACGAGTAGGAGGAATCATAATTTTGCATGAAATATTAATTTCATAAAAAGTTGAATTTCTTTGAAATTATGGATTTTATGAAAAAACTGTTCATGAGCTATTGTTGTCTGGAATGAGCTGAACATTTAGACGTAAGAATGGTCTTTCTAGGATGAATTGTCGGGGAGAAGAAGAGATTAGAAAATTTTCATAATTTTGGTTTAATTGCTTATTAATTATGAAGTTATGAATTTTTTTGAAAATTTTATATGAAAGCAAGCATGTGAAAAATGGGCTGAATATGAGGATGGTTGAATATAGTTTGTGGAATGAAGCGTGTTGAAGATATGGCCGGACATGAAATTGGGCGGAATAATAATAATAATAATAATAATAATAATAAATACGTAGAATATCAATGCTGTGAATGCTTTCAGCATTCACACCAACTAGAAATGCAATTCCTGACGAAATTGCGGTGTGAATGCTGCGCTGCTGAACTGAAGCTGATGCTGAATAAACTTCACTGCTGAATGTTGATGAAGAACGAAGGATGAATATATCTGAATGAATAGAATGATTGAATAATACAATTTATGAAAAATTAATGAAAAATTAATGAATTATGACCTTGAAACTTGACCTTTGACCTCTAAACTCCTCTGGGGTTATAATTGAGTCATAATAAACATTTGTGCTAAGTTAGAAGAAAATCCGTGTAAGTCTAAATTTTGCGGTAACTGGGACTTGAACCGCCAACTTTAAGCTCAGGGTTAAAAAAAAAAAAAAAAAAAAAAAAAAAAAAAATAATAATAATAATAATTTATATGTATAGATATGCCTAACGCGCCATATGCACTTACCACGAGACATGTTCACCTTCACACAAAGATTTGAGGTGAAAATTGCATTCCCTCAGCTGGATTCGAACCTGTGACCTTTAGACTACGAGACAAGGGCTTAAACCACTAAGCCACCAAACCTGTTATAAACTGCATGGAGCAGGTCACATTTATAAAGAGAAGTGACAGCTAATCAGGGCCAATTGGTAACAGCTGTGGTACCTCTCCACCTTTAGAGCTCAGCGAAACGCATCCCTCGAACTTCTGCCTCTCACACGCAAACCGTTTGTCTGACAGACAAAATGAAGACACCGTGAGAATTAGAAGATTCCAATTAATATTCAGTGTCAAATGTGTTTCTTTAATGTAAAAACTTTCGAGTTGACAGCAATTTCCGTTTAGATTTTCTGTCGTGGAATGTAAAATCTCATTTAAACAGAGAGTGGGTGAGGCAGGAGGCATCGATCGGTTAGACTTTTTTCCGCTTAGAAGCTCACAGCTCCTAATATGTATGTCCATTTGGCTCCAAAGAAACATTTCTACGTCCGCAACAATATTATCTACAGTTAGATACCAAAATCATCCATGAGGAGTTCCATTTTTGTGAGTTGTCGCGATCTTAAAAATGTCTGGTGTTCTTTTTTATTCCCTCTTCTCCACTCTGGCAGTTGATCTGTACACTCTAGAAATCACTCAAATTGATGTTTCATGCATCAAACATGGCTTATTAATTTGAAAACTATGCATTTTTTTTAAAAGGTTGAATTTTAACAATGAAAGACGAAAGATAGCTGAACAGTTAGTTGAAGGAATGAACTTTGTAGGATGAATTAGCAGTGAGCTTGAAGTGTTTGAAATCAGTGCAAAACGCTTCGCGTTTTGCCGATTTCCTAATGGATTCCCAATAGGGATTTTGGGTGTAATAAACCTTTAAATATCTCTGAAGTTATGAATTTTATGAAAAAATAGTGAATGATGGAAATGTGCTCCCATGCAAGACGAACATGGGACACTTTGAATCGAGTTTCTACGATGAAGTATGAACGAGTAGGAGGAATCATAATTTTGCATGAAATATTAATTTCATAAAAAGTTGAATTTCTTTGACATTATGGATTTTATGAAAAAACTGTTCATGAGCTTTTGTTGTCTGGAATGAGCTGAACATTTAGACGTAAGAATGGTCTTTCTAGGATGAATTGTCGGGGAGAAGAAGAGATTGGAAACTTTTCATAATTTTGGTTTAATTGCTTATTAATTATGAAGTTATGAATTTTTTTGAAAATTTTATTTGAAAGCAAGCATGTGAAAAATGGGCTGAATATGAGGATGGTTGAATATAGTTTGTGGAATGAAGCGTGTTGAAGATATGGCCGGACATGAAATTGGGCGGAATAATAATAATAACTAGAAATGCAATTCCTGACGAAATTGCGGTGTGAATGCTGCGCTGCTGAACTGAAGCTGATGCTGAATAAACTTCACTGCTGAATGTTGATGAAGAACGAAGGATGAATATATCTGAATGAATAGAATGATTGAATAATACAATTTATGAAAAATGTATGAAAAATTAATGAATTATGACCTTGAAACTTGACCTTTGACCTCTAAACTCCTCTGGGGTTATAATTGAGTCATAATAAACATTTGTGCTAAGTTAGAAGAAAATCCGTGTAAGTCTAAATTTTGCGGTAACTGGGACTTGAACCGCCAACTTTAAGCTCAGGGTTAAAAAAAAAAAAAAAAAAAAAAAAAATAATAATAATAACTAGAAATGCAATTCCTGACGAAATTGCGGTGTGAATGCTGCGCTGCTGAACTGAAGCTGATGCTGAATAAACTTCACTGCTGAATGTTGATGAAGAACGAAGGATGAATATATCTGAATGAATAGAATGATTGAATAATACAATTTATGAAAAATTTATGAAAAATTAATGAATTATGACCTTGAAACTTGACCTTTGACCTCTAAACTCCTCTGGGGTTATAATTGAGTCATAATAAACATTTGTGCTAAGTTAGAAGAAAATCCGTGTAAGTCTAAATTTTGCGGTAACTGGGACTTGAACCGCCAACTTTAAGCTCAGGGTTAAAAAAAAAAAAAAAAAAAAAAAAAAAAAAATAATAATAATAATTTATATGTATAGATATGCCTAACGCGCCATATGCACTTATCACGAGACATGTTCACCTTCACACAAAGATTTGAGGTGAAAATTGCATTCCCTCAGCTGGATTCGAACCTGTGACCTTTAGACTACGAGACAAGGGCTTAAACCACTAAGCCACCAAACCTGTTATAAACTGCATGGAGCAGGTCACATTTATAAAGAGAAGTGACAGCTAATCAGGGCCAATTGGTAACAGCTGTGGTACCTCTCCACCTTTAGAGCTCAGCGAAACGCATCCCTCGAACTTCTGCCTCTCACACGCAAACCGTTTGTCTGACAGACAAAATGAAGATACCGTGAGAATGAGAAGATTCCAATTAATATTCAGTGTCAAATGTGTTTCTTTAATGTAAACACTTTCGAGTTGACAGCAATTTCCGTTTAGATTTTCTGTCGTGGAATGTAAAATCTCATTTAAACAGAGAGTGGGTGAGGCAGGAGGCATCGATCGGTTAGACTTTTTTCCGCTTAGAAGCTCACAGCTCCCAATATGTATGTCCATTTGGCTCCAAAGAAACATTTCTACGTCCGCAACAATATTATCTACAGTTAGATACCAAAATCATCCATGAGGAGTTCCATTTTTGTGAGTTGTCGCGATCTTAAAAATGTCTGGTGTTCTTTTTTATTCCCTCTTCTCCACTCTGGCAGTTGATCTGTACACTCTAGAAATCACTCAAATTGATGTTTCATGCATCAAACATGGCTTATTAATTTGAAAACTATGCATTTTTTTTAAAAGGTTGAATTTTAACAATGAAAGACGAAAGATAGCTGAACAGTTAGTTGAAGGAATGAACTTTGTAGGATGAATTAGCAGTGAGCTTGAAGTGTTTGAAATCAGTGCAAAACGCTTCGCGTTTTGCCGATTTCCTAATGGATTCCCAATAGGGATTTTGGGTGTAATAAACCTTTAAATATCTCTGAAGTTATGAATTTTATGAAAAAATAGTGAATGATGGAAATGTGCTCCCATGCAAGACGAACATGGGACACTTTGAATCGAGTTTCTACGATGAAGTATGAACGAGTAGGAGGAATCATAATTTTGCATGAAATATTAATTTCATAAAAAGTTGAATTTCTTTGAAATTATGGATTTTATGAAAAAACTGTTCATGAGCTATTGTTGTCTGGAATGAGCTGAACATTTAGACGTAAGAATGGTCTTTCTAGGATGAATTGTCGGGGAGAAGAAGAGATTAGAAAATTTTCATAATTTTGGTTTAATTGCTTATTAATTATGAAGTTATGAATTTTTTTGAAAATTTTATATGAAAGCAAG